>WAAF01004059.1:210284-604505 GCA_013400475.1 Tricholaema leucomelas | reverse complement strand
GTGGATGCTTCCTCCCTGGAGGTGTTTAAGGTCAGGCTGGATGAGGCCTTGGGCGAGCTGCTCTAGTGGGAGGTGTCCCTGCCTGTGGCAGGGGGTTGGAGCTGGATGATCCTTGAGGTCCCTTCCAACCTAAACCATTCTATGATTCTATGATTCTATGACTTAAACATGGGTAAATTGTACTGGAAAAGAAATAAAGAGTAAAGCAGTATGGCACAAAATTTCCATATGAATTTTGTAACATGCAATGCTAAACAACCAAGTGAAAAATAATTGGTTTCACTTTGTGATCTATGCAAGAAGGGTTTGCGTGTATTTTAACTGTATGCTACATGCATACAAATATTTGTGTCTGTAAGCTCACATATCAGTGAAAGGGACCAAACTTTATCACTGAAGAAACAAATAAGGAAAATTTAAGCTAGAAATGTTGCTTTGAACACAGCACAGAAAAAAAAAATTAAAAATACCCAGTATTAAAATGGACATTTTAATTTTGAAGCAATACTTTCTCACTGAGGTTTTTCTGCTCAGAGATATCATAGTTTTAGTTTATACTACCCAAAATATCTGTTGCAAAAGTTAGCTGATTTACTCCATGTAGTCATTCAAAGGCATACATTCTGGGTATATCACACTGTTCAGTATCTAGAAATTTCCAGCAAATTGAATGATGCAATCTTATCATAAAAGATAGGAAAGCTATTACACCATGCATGAATATACTTTCTAGTGATGTCACCAGCTGTGTTCTATTGTATAAAAATGAGTATCTGACTGAAATCTGTATTTTGGTGACAGCAGCAGTTTTAGCTATGATAATACATCTGATGTATTTTTTTTTCCAGTTCACTGCCCTGCAGAGGTAGACATCTTCAAGTCTTTGTTTTTTCTTATAAGATAATTGCATTAAAGTACATCCCCTCTGCAATGTTCCATTAACCCAGACAGTAAAAGGCTGCAGGTACAACCTGCAATTCAGCTTGCAAACAGACTGTAAGAGCTAGATGAGCCGGCTGGCCATCTGGATTATATTTTGTTAACAACACAGGAGCTGGAGATGAGAATTCCAGAATGCTAAGGTGCTGACATGATTACTGACTTTCTATATACTTGCAGAAAAAGGGCCTGTCAATAACAATCTAGAACCAGAGCCTTGAGCAGAAGTGTAAGACAGCCTGAAGAGCAACAAGATCCCCAACATTTTAGAGCGGTCACCAAGTTTTGTGTCAAGTACTTGAATAATGAAGTATATGTCTGGTAATGAAATGTAATGCAGAGTAAAAGCTGTCTCTGTGAGACAAAACATGTCCCCAGAGACACTTCAGTGTCTAATAAGCCTAAGGAACACAACTTCATCACTGCCTGTTCTCTCCTAACGCCGAGTTCAGCTACTGCCAAGTTCAGGGATCTAAACTATTATTTGCAGAGGAACATCTGTAAAGTTGCCTGCAAAATGATATTGAACAGGAGTTTTCTTGGATCCCTAGTTCAAAGTGACAAGTCAAACCAAGATTCTTGAAGTAGCACTACCTATTACAGCAGATAATCGGAGTGTGCCTTACCAAAACACTGTCTCCAGTAGACAGGACATCGTGCAGTCAAAGTGCCCACTGCATATAGGGCATAGATTGAAATTACCAGGAAGTATTACATATCATGAGATGAAGTATCGCTATGCTTAAAATATATCTAATCTGTAATTTTAACTCTGATGTTGAGGTATTTTTGGTCTGCTACTAAAGAGTCACAGGAAGTAACAGCTACATCAGATTTTCTTAGCAAAACAGGCACAGAGACTTCATAATTTGACAGATGTGTTGGCTTTTTTTTTTCTGTTGGAATAAAAAGCTGTTTAAGTGGCTACAAGTTGCCCATAGACCCAAAAATTACTGAATATTTTTCAAATAAAGGAATAAGGAAGAAAGAAATGAAGGTGCCATACTTACAAAACCATTTCATGCAACATAACAATATCAAGATGCAGATTCAGCCTCCTTAGTGTTTGTGTTGCTCTCAGGTTATCTACTTGTTCTGTTCTAAACTTGAATTAAAAAGAAAGAGGACTGGATTATAAGCACTTCTGACTAAAATCCAGGACTGCATTTTAATTGTCTTTCTTCCTGGCATAAGACTCTCAGAATCTAATACTCCTTGGTCCGTAACTGAACTTTCAAATGCAGGACCTGATAAATTGCTCCCCAGTTTGTTCCTTTATACAGCAAACCAATATTTGGGTGAATAGCTTTATTCCTCACAGTCTGAAATAGCAGACTTACTCAGACCAGGTAAAGCAGTAATGTATTGTGCTTCAGACATCATTTATCATGTCAAGGAGCTACCTGGGAGGAACTTTGTGATGCATAATAGTATGCATGATACTGTTTATTCTGCATTGGGGTAGCATACGTTCTGACTACTGCTCAGCATGATGCTGAAGAGAACATCTAGCCTTACCAAAATGAACATTTCAAATTAAGTTTTGATGGCAGCCTCCTACATGAAAAATAGACACTCATCAACTATTGTTGAATTATTATGTTGTCCTCTTATTAGACTTTAATAAACAATGAAACTACATACTACAGAAACTCTGGGGAGGAAGAAGGAAACAAAGAGCTTTGCACACTGTTTAATGGATCATAACATGACATATATGCCTTTTCACAGCAAACTGACATGAAAACAGTGTTTTTCACTTTGAAACTAGAAGAAATACCTTGTACAGGCAAGTCCTGTTTAGAACACTGTTACCTGTAGCTGAAAGAGTTAATTTCATCAAAAGAACCTGTCAGTCAATTTATCTAAGGGCTAAAGGCCTAACAAAATGTTTTAACCATGCTACATGAAAAAACATGTTATGCCCTGTTATTATGTCCTACCATAGAATTTCACACCATCTGCCCTTGATACAATTAAGTAGTTGGACTACTCTTTTGATCATAAACTGGACAAACTGGTCACTTGTAAAAGAAGGCACAGTTCTCTACATAAGAGAGAATCAAAAGCCACATTATTTGAAGATATTGGAGTTCTCTCTTTTTTTATTTTAAACTTAGTCTTTGAAGCTCTGAGTTACTTGTGAAATCTCACCTATGAGCAAAATGGCCCATTTTACTTTTTAAGTACAAATGTGTCACTCCCACTGATTTCACTAGGAACTTACTTAATATGTTTATCTGAGAATACAAAGTCGGTGACTGAAAAGGCATTCTCTGACCCATGTATTTGTAGGAGAAAGTGTGTGCCTACTTCCACATAGCATTCTCCTCTCTTTTCCTAACTGTTCAAAAGTATCTATTTTGTGACCACATAGTGTCTTTACTGATGGATGCAAATATGAAGACAAATGCAAGTATGAAGCGTGACTAAAGGTATACACAGACTAAGGATACAGTGTTTAAACTTGCATTAAAACAACATTTAAAATCAGACTGAAAAAAGTATTTCACCTTGATCCAGTGGTCAGGCAACACATCATATACTGGAAGACTTCAGTGGAGTCCTGAAGGAAACAAGCCCAATGCCCAATGGGAAGGCTGTGCGTAATCAGCAGCAGGGTTCCTTTTCTGTAGTACATGCAAACCTTTTTAATAGATGTGTATTCAAAAACTTCACTTAATTTCACATTTCTCCAGTGAATGTAAATAAAGTTTTCTGTAGTATTATGATAGCTATGCATACCTTTCCAAGTGTTGCTCCATGTGTTTACATACATAGTACTTCTCATCCCTAACACTCAGCATGTTTGGAACATCAGAAAATGCTCCCACTTCTATCTTAATGATTGGTTCATATTCTAAAAACAAAAATACACCATTTCAATATGCTCAAAATAGAAATTATGAAGCCTGCATATCAACCCATATGTGATTTGTTAAATTCTAATGGAAAGGTTTTAAATAAGAGGGGGTTTTGTTAACATGCAAGGTGTTGATAGGTATCTTAGACAACCAACTGCTCAGAGACATGCCTCTGCACAGAGCACTTTTATACCTCTCTTCTGCTGCAACACAGTAGCAACTCATACCTGAACTTACTCTTTAATTCTTCCACCAAAACCCTCTTTTATTTACATAGCACTGAAAACATAAAATTATCTAAAAAAGCAAGTGTCTTGTCTTTGTTCCAATATGGGGGTTCTGGTTACTTTGGTGTTACTTCTTTTCTTTTGGTTTTGGTGGCACTTTTAATTATTTAGTATTTTTTCCCCACAACGAAGACAGTTGCTGGGTTTTAAGATATATTCCCATATTCAATTCAGTTATTAGTTTTGCACTAAGCCAAATGTAACACTTTGCTTTAATAATAACACACACCAAACAGAAGGCTGTGGAAAAAAAAAAAAAAAAAAAAAATCAGTCAATTCTCATTTGGCAGAATGTTAAGAGATGAAGCAGATAATGAAGAGAGTGTTATTTATATCCATTTCTAAGCCTTCTCCTAATTTTCTTCAGAACTAATGTTTCTTTTCTTTCCTCCTTTATTCTCCTTCAGCTTTATGATTAACTGTTCCTTTTCAATCCCACTGCCTGGTTCTCTTCACCCACTTTGTCCTCCCATTTCCTTTTATTTTTAGCACCTACTGGTAATTCTTCCAGTAATTTTATCTGAGCTAAAACCAATTCTGGTGGGCTTTATGCTGCTGTTTCTTAAATAATAAGACTACGTCAAAAGTAAGGTCCAAACCCAGTCATTTTGAGGGAGGTAGAGCAAGGAAACCTTTTTAATCATATTGAGGCCTTATTGGGAGTTAGAATAACTGCAGGATTCTTAAGGTATGTTGAAAGAAATAAATTTAATGAGGTATAGTTGTCTGTATTAGTTAGTGTAACAACAGTTCCTGGCACAGAATTGGCCTGTGACAACTGTCACTCCCCTATGTAGTTTCCCAGCCTGATCTGAAGACTTCTTCTACGGTCATTCCTCAAGCACTTTCTGTCTTACTGCCTTGTTTTGGAAGATCAAAGAATTTACTAGCATAGATGTGGGCCATTTCATGCCAGTTGTTCTTTGCGTCCAAGAAAATTTCCAGACATATTTAATTTACAAGTATAAATACAGCCTCACAGTGGGAAAAGCCTGCCAAGAAATTCTGCAGCAGGAAAAGTTACTCAGGCAGGGGCATTCTATCACTGTCTTCCAACTAGAAATCAGCTTGTGTTGCTGCCTTCTAGTTTTTTCCTCCCCAACTCTCATACTCCTGTTAAACAAAACAAAGAAAAGGTCTTATGATCCAAACACTTAGATTTTAATTAATAGAAACTTTCCCCTTGCAAATTCTTTCTCCAATAGAGTAGCAGCACTTCCATGGGAACTGTCAGTGACTCTTCTGATTTTTATTACCTGCTGCTTAGGTTTTTTTTTTTTTTTCTGATCATTATCCATCATACTGGGTCATAAACTAATTAGGCTTCTAAATCTGAATAACAGGAAAAAGCAGACTACTTTAAAAATCAATTACACCATCAAATGCACTCTACAGGCGTACAGACTTATTTTAAAGGAAGGAACATTATTTGAAAATCATTATGGGTAAAGAAGGCAATATCTAACAGAGACTCCAAATTAGGAAAGAGATCATAAGACTGTTTAACTCATGTGGCTATTACTTGCCAACTGATTGTTTAGTGCCTTAACGGAGATGTTCCCTAAATCACAGCAAGTCACACATTCTGTTGGCAAAAAACACTCTGTGCACTGTGCTCTTTACCACCACCCTAAGTTTAATTCTATCTAAATAGCTAAATGCAAGATGGAGATTGTAAAATAAGAATATTTAAACCCCGCTCTTACAGAATCCAAACAAAATGTGACACTGGATTTTTTTTGGCAGCAACTGATACTCCAAATGACACATATGATGGCTGTTATATGTTCATATAATGACAGAGTCAGCCCTTGTGGCAAAAATATCCAAGGCATCTACATTTAAAAAAATATATAGCTATTTGTTGATCTACTCTTTGACTCTAATAAATGGAATCTCATATTTTATTTCTCTTAATAAATTCCTAAATTGATTCTGTGGCACTAAAAGTAATAATGTAATCACATGCTCTGAAAATAAAATCCTAAAATTTACAGTATGCCAGCCATAGCTGTTAATAAAACAAAGTACTTAGGCAGAGAAACATAAGGAAAACATTATTGTATAAATCTATTGCAAACTCTTTTAGATACATAAAGAAGTCAGATAGTATGTGTTTATATAATTAAAGATTGTTTGTATTTTTGTCTATACATTTATTTTGCTCCTATAGAAGTCCAGATTACAGTGGAAGGACTAAATTAATTCTTTTTAAACCAGAGTTGTAATAATTTAAGAAGAGTTAACTGTTTACACACTTTAAAACATTCTTAGATCTAAAGATCTTTTTCGTGTAAGTGTGCAAGGTTTGTTATTTTAAGTTTTTGCAATAGAGTGTTAAATATATAAAATAAAACCCCAACACATAACCAGTAACTGAAGCTTTAACCTGGCATTTAAGAGAGCCATCCAAGAAAAAAAATGACAACAAATACCTTAGTAATTTCAACTGATTGAATATTGGATTAAAAGTTAAAACTGCATTATTTGTATGTCTCTTTGATCCACAAAACTGATGGACAAACTATCAACAAAACAGGCCACGTAAGAGGAGGAGAAAACCTTTCTCTTAGAGGGAAAATGAGAATGATCGTGTGACAAGTTACTGTTCAATGAGAAGCTGAAAAGAAGTCAGATATTATTAGAATAAAGACATACAAGTTCATGTATAAAAATATATAAATAAAATATTTTTATATCTAAAAATATAAATGTAGGCTTCAAATGTACTAACAATTTAACACAAATGTTGAATTTGCATCAACAAGCCAAGATTTCTAGAGACTCTCAAAAATCCACTTCAGCACCACATAACTGATCCTTCAAAACTGACCAGGTGGCAAGTAAAGACAAATATGGAAACAACTGACTTCAAACACACTCTGAAAGAGGTCAGGTCAACGTGTGTCAGTTTTCAGCTATAAAACTTACTACAGCTACAAAACAAAACTAATTACTTTTTAGTTTACCTGAATCTATAGTACTCAAAGAATAACAAAATGTTTTATTAGCATTTCAAGACTGAAAGATGTGAGGATGAAATTATATGCAAGTGTAATTAAAACACTATTTAACATTAAAGAACAAAAAATACCTAATCACTGGTTAGCAGCTTTTTCGCTGTACCTATACCAAGCCAGTTCGCCTCCTCCTTCCCTCTTCCCTTGTTTCAAAATACAGAGATGTTCAGATTTAGAATTAGGGCAGATAAACGTTAGGAAAATTGAATTGAATTCCATATAAATCAACGAAGTACAAAAAGCATGGCAGAAGTTATCTGCAAGAATAAATTGTAGCAATCTGAACTCGTCCAACACAAAAAAATCATCCATGAAAATGGCAGAGAGGAAATCATTCAATAGGACAGTTTGATGTGCAAGAGGCTACTCAGGAAATTAAGAACAACATAAATTAAAATTACGGACGAATGTTGTAATTCAAAGACTACACCTGTATTATACCTTTATTACACACCATAGTTAGCACGGAAAATCAATCATCATTTGCAATTAATCCAATGCAAAATGATAGAAAAGATAGCACCATAATAGTCAGAAAAGAGTATCGTAAAGACGTAAAGCAGATACTATGTTGCAAAGCTGCCAAGTTGGTGAGGAAGAAAAAGACGTGACATTTAAATACAACATTGAGGCATTTGAGACAAGGAAAATAACCAAGAGATGAAGAAAGCAACAAGTAGCCCAGCAGCTTGAGCCACAGTCGCAAGACCTTGGTACGTAATAACTGCATTCAGAAACATGCAAAATGTGTAACGTAAGGAAAAACTTTCAGAAGAAATAATGAGAAACGTAGCAATTTCTGAGGAAGTACTTGAAAAGACCAAAAGATAGGCTATTGCTTCACAAGAGTGGGAGAAACATTTATAGCACACAGTCGAAAAGAACCGGCATGCAGAGTGGCGTTTACATACGTGCTGTCGGCAGCGAGCCTTAGGAGCTGGCTGCAGTACTGGCATTTCCAGAGACTGCAAAACCACCCACCACCATCTCAGCCCGAGTCATTCCTCCGCGGCCTGAAACCCCCGTCCCTTCTTGCCAGAGTAACCAATGATCGTCGGCCTCTCCAGAGATGCCGGGGCCCACACCGCACCTCAGAAAAGGCCCTGTGCCCACGACTTTCGCATCAAATAAGCCCCACTGCTTTCTCCCGCGCCTCCTTACTGTTCATCCCGAGCTCGACTGCAGATCTCGAGGTAAGCGAGAAAACAGCCAGGCCCGCTCCTGACTGCCGAATACTCCCCAACCCAGCCCTCCGCGCCATGTTGTATTCTCGTCACCCTGGCAACCGCGCAGGCTCCAGCTCCCCGCCCCGCGGCATCCCGCCCCTTCTCACAAGCCGCGCAGGCGCAGCGCAGTCCCCGGCGGGCAGGGAGGCCGTTGGACGCACGCGCGGCAGTCGTCTGCGTTGCATCGGTGCTGCTCCCGGAGGCGCAGAGTGGTAGAGGGTTTCGGCTAAGGAGCGTGTGGCGGCCAGGCTTCGCTTTGCCACGGCCCCTTGCCTTCATCCCTTCGTATGTGTCTTGGTTTGTGTGGAGCCGTTCTCTCCTCGCGCCCCACAAGCCAGTCTTTCCTAGGACGGTGACGCTGAGACTTATGTGGGCGAGAGGTTAATGCACGCATCTCTCGGACAAAACCGATGAGTGCTCTGTGTTACCCACCGGTGGCCCTGGCTTGTGTCAGTCCCTCGTACAGGCGCGGCTAGTGCCGCCCGTTATTCTCTTCCAGCTCTCCGGCGAGCTCGAGTCCGGTCTCCGTGATCTCCTGATCCCTAGTGGTTTCCGTGTGCTGCTGCAGGTTTGAATTAGGCGGGCTTCTGACTTTATTTCTTTCTCCAGTGCCAACTTGCGCGGGGCGTAAATGGAGAGGCGGGAACCTGGGCGACGGCTTCCCTTCATGCTAACCTTACTTTCAATGTGCCGGGCTCATCCTAAATGCTAATTATATGTCGTTAAAAGAACAATATAGGAAAAAGTGAATCATTTTTTCATGCAAACTAAGATCTTAACAGTGCATTAAACAGCCAAAAGAATAGCTATCACAAATATTTTGTTTAGTTAAGAAACTGTATACTGGAAAACCTGGGCAAGTATTGCTTATTGACCTAGAGGTTGTCACCCAAGCTCTGATAGGCGGGGCCGAGTGTTTTGGGGTCAAAGATAAGAATGTGCTGCCACCTGTTGTGAGCCCGTCTCCTGCGGGCCTACGTTGCAAGGCAGTTCCATGCTCTGCTAGCCGAATCTTAGTGTGGCCATAATAGGGCAGAAGGAATACCCTTATATATTGCTGAGAGAACAGCTAGTAGCAAGTCGGCCGGTTAGCTCAGTTGGTTAGAGCGTGGTGCTAATAACGCCAAGGTCGCGGGTTCGATCCCCGTACGGGCCAATAAGCTTTTTCGGTTGTGGTGGGGCTTTTTTGGGTGTTTTTTTTTTTGTTTTGTTTTTTTTTTTTTTTTTTTGTTTTTTTTTTGTTTGTTTTTTTTTTTTCTTTCTTCGGTCTTCGTTCCATTGTTCCGGTGATCCTCTTCCCCTCCACTCACCCGCCTCTGCGGGTAGTGCGACCGCCGCAACAGGACTCAGCTGCAGGGTGCCGGTGGGCACAGGAGCACATACCATGCCCAGCGCGGCTGCAGCACTAATCGTTAACCATCCTGCGTCTGACAGAGCTCCAGCCAGCCTCAGGAGCGTGTGGATTGTTATGCCTATGGGGGCAGCTGCAGCGGCGACTGGCACGTGCTCACGTCACCCATTCAGGCGCTTTTTCTTTCGTGCGGTTTCTACCTCTCGCGTGGCACACAGCTTCTCACATGACTCTATTCCCCGCAGGTGAGCGAAAACCTACTCAGTGAGGGCGAGTAACGAAATGCAAAATGGGTGCGAGAGAAAGCCACACTAACGTTACTTTCCTCCCGCCGATTAGTATCGCTGGCGCCCCGCCCGCCGCACCTTCGGACGTTTTTGCCCCCGCGAGGCCGCCGTCAGTGCAGGGTAACCCCGCCCCAGGGGCGCGGCGGGCTGCTGCCGGGGGCGCCATTGGTCCGCGTGCTGCCGGTGTCCCTCGCTTCGCCCCGCGCCTCCGAGACCTCCCCGGGGGGGACTATGCGGCTCCCGCTTGCTGACGCCTGCCAAGATGGCGGCTTCTGAGGAGGGGGGCACAGAGGCTCCGCCACCCCCTCCTCCTACTGAAGACGAGCCCCCCGGGTGGGTGACCGCCTCCTGCGGGGGTCCTCTCAGCGTGGCGGCAGGCAGGGCTGCCCAGCCGGCGGCGGCGGAGGAGCATGGGGGCGCGGTGGGGCTTCTCGTCCCGCTGCCACACGCGGAGGGCCCGGAGCTGCTGGCGGGGAGGGAGGAGCTGGTGCAGAGCTTGACCGCTCTGGAAGCCGGCACGACAGGGACCGGCACCATCCTTTACCTGCAGCCGGACGGGAGCCCTGTGGAGAGCGCGGGGCTGAATGCCGAGGAGCAGCGGCGGCTGCTGGAGCAGCTGCTGGTCGCGGCTGAGTGTCCGGGGCTAGGCACAGCAGAACCGGTGCCCTCGCCGCTTTGGCAAGCTGCCACGCCGCTGGCCCCTGCGGAGCTACAGCAGGTCATCGAGCAAGTGAGCAAGGCCCAGGAGCAGCAGAAGCCGGCGGCAACCACCCCTCTGGAGCCCTGCCCGGGACCGCCGCCATCCCGCGGCGAGGGATGCCCGCCACCACGGGACGCTGGCCTGCTGCTGCAGCAGGCCTGCGGGGCAACCCCGCCGCTGGGCAACATCATGCAAAACGCCGCCCAGCAACTGCAGAGCGTCGCCCAGCAGGTCGCCCTGCAGCAGGGCAAAGCCATGGCGGCCGCTCGGCTCCTCCCGCAGAAGGTAACTGAGGCGAGGGCTGCGGAGGGAGGGAGCCTGCTGCGTCCGTTGGGTGATAAAATCCACCGCCGAGGGCAGATCTCCAAGGCGCGGGCGTGTAATTTTTAATTATTTTTTTTCCTCATCACACCTGCCTTTGGATGTAGACTCGAAAGTCACAGCTGAGACAGAACTTTCAACGTGGTTTAGAAAAATTCACCTTTAAACGTACATCCTTGCTGCTGTGGTCAGTATTTCGGACCATGTGCAGCTACAGCAGCCTAGAAGGGCTGTTTCTTAGTGGTTAAGTGGTAATGCACAGGTAGATAACAGATAGCCTTACAGAAGGTGGCAATACCTGAGCTTCAATCCACGTTTTGGGGAGCAGGGGTGGTCAAGTGATGAGTTCAAACTGGGGCAGAAATTTGAATGAGGAGGAAAGACTGAGGGAGATGAACAGCAACACATCCCTACTTTAAATCGTCATTGTATATTTTTTTAACTAATCATTTTATTAGGAGTGTGTTCTGGATCGGATGTTTGGTCCGTGTCATTTAGCAGACTGTGGTTGTGTGTTTAGTTTGCTGAAGGTTATTAATCTGCCTAGGTGATGGCATTGACTCTGCTAGTCCAGAACAGGCCTGCTAGCACGCAACAAAGCTGTGACGTGGCCTAAGTAAGCATGCTTTAGTTGAACAACAGTTAGATCAATAAACGTACAGGAAAGCCTGTAGTTTGAACGAAAGGAATCTGTGCTTTGAAGTTAAATCTGTGCTTTGATGTGTTAGAGTGGGAAGCTAATGATGTGTATTGTTTTCTTTATGCTTTGCTTTAAGAGTGTGTTGTGTGTGTGTGTCAGCTTGATAAGTATTGTCTTAATTTATAAACACTGCGTTTGTGTAATCTCAACTCTTCCTTTTTTCCCACAAAAGCAGCTGGAAACCATTTGTGTCCAAGTTCAGCCAGGACAGATGAAGGAAACTGAAAGGCCCATGCCATTGCTGGCACCAATCCAGCCCAAAACTGTAACGCTGAGTCAGTCGGTTGGTAGAAATTCTAACATACCAGGACTTGGCATTATTAATCCCCAGATAATTAGGATACAGCCTGTTACAGGAGCTGAGCAGCAGCAGCTATTTCTCCAAAGTAGTTCTGAGTCTCCAGTTCAGGTACTTATGCAGAGACCTTTACCATCTCATGGATCTGTGTCTGTGAGCAAGATTCCCACATCTAAGATGCTAAATGGGCAGAAAGCTACACATGCCACAGTATCAGCTACCAAGTCTCCGAATATTACGATGGCTGCAGCCAGTTCAGCAAATACTTTGACACCATGCCTTGAAAAAAAAACAAAAAATGACAAATTAAAGAAGTCCTTGAAGGTGAAAACTCGTTCTGGACGGATTTCACGCCCCCCAAAATACAAAGCTAAAGATTATAAATTCATTAAAATGGAGGATTTGGCTGATGGTCATCAATCTGATTCTGATGACTACTCTGAGTTGAGTATAGAAGATGATGAAGAAGGAAAGGTGAAGGGGAAAGATGCATTATTCAGTTCTTCAAATTATAATCTGAAACCTAAAATGTTTAAATGTCAGACTTGTGAAAAATCCTATATAGGAAAAGGAGGATTAGCAAGACATTATAAACTTAACCCAGACCATGGACAGCTGGAGTCTTCACCTCGAAAAATACCTATAAGTAAACCTAATGGAAGTTTATTTGTGGACAGTACCTGTGGAATGAAAGAGGAAATGACGAGTTCAGCACATTTGAATTCAATTGCTGTCACTTTAAATAATGAAAATGCACTAGCTACCAGTCTGGAAGAAACTGTTGATTTGAAGACTGGAGAACAGGTAAAGCATGTTATTTAGAAAGGCCAGTTCTGTAGAAAGCAGAACATCAGTTTTGTAGCTGTATAGTCTTGTATTGCTCAGAAGTATCCACACTAATAAACAGATTTCCCATTGACCTGCCCAAAAAATCAAATTATGTGCTCTTGAAGTATTGCAGGAATAGCATCCTTGCACAGGCATATAAAACACAATGTTCTCTGAGTGTTCTTTTGTTACTGGTTTTCCAGCATAAGAAGTTTTCAGCTTGAAAAAATGGTCTCTCTAAACGGTGTTCTTTTTGCTCAGATAAGAATACTATTTTCAGTTACAACCTTTATCATAGGCAGCAAGACATCTTCTGCTCTATCAATTTTTGTTAGTGAAATGGAGATTTTTTTTTTTTTTTTCTTCATGACAGTTGTCTGGATTCCAACAATAGACTTGCTTTTCCTAAAATTTTGAAAAATGCAGCTTAGCTACCCCTGGCAAACCAGCCCTTTGGTGAAATTTCATTCTTTGGTTTGGAAGCTACTTTTCCCCACCCCACCCCCCCCCCNTTTTTTTCTGTGATGTTTGAAGGTGGTCACTTCAAAGTAAAATTTATCTTTTAATATTAAAATGAAGCTAACATTTTGCAGCAAGAACTGATGCAGCTGCTTTCTAGGAAAAAAATAGTCTATTAGGTGTAGCAGTGTTACATTTATTACTTTTATTTTTAAATGTGGAGCTCAGAAATAAGGCAAGTTTGCTGCAAATGTATCAAACACACCTCTCTTGTCCACTGCACTCTTCTATCATATTTGGGAAAACAGAATTGCAGAATACCAAAGTCTGCTCTTTGTGTTATTACATAGTTGTACTTCCACTTATTTTACCCAGGGTGATGGGAATTTAGAAAATTTTCAGTTAGTCTCATATGTGATTCTACTCCTGACTTCCAGACTGCCATTGTACCTGCTATTTCTAACTAGCAAATATGGATTCTACAACTCTGTGCTGTGGCACATGGATTTGTTACAGTTTTTTGCTGAGTAGATTGCTTTCTAGAAGGAATAGCAGGATTAATAAAACTTTGATACAAACAGGAAGGTAATCAAGGTCCTCACAATCAACCTAGTCTTCTGTCATTTTGAGAAATAACTTGCTAATTTAACCCCTGGATAGAACTGACATAAAATTGCCCTTTTTAGTGCTTTCCTAATAGCAGCTAGCTACTGAACACTGGGATGAAAATGTACTGATTGTGAAAAGGAGCCTGATGTACCTCAGTACTATTATAAACTCCTCTCTTAAAAGACATTGGGGCATTCTTAGAAGTTCTAGCTTGGAAGGGAGAACAAGATAAAATGTGTTCAGTATGAAGTAAAAAGATAAAATCTTGTGCCAAAATCACAATGATAACTTTAAAATAGCAAATGTACTTTAGAGTTTACCACGTGGTCTTATAACAGAAGCTACTTTTGAGCTGTGATGTTAGGGAAGACTAGATTTTGAAATATGGAAACTGGGCATTGCTTTTTTAGTTATGATACTTGTCACCATTTATGGCACTTCAGATGTTTTATCTTACACATGAAGTCTTCATGCTTTGATATAGAAAAATGAGTTACACTGTAACTTTAGGTGTCTTTTACTACCAATTAAGATTTATTTCTACAACCTCTTTTTTTGAAGAGGACATGTTTTACTTCAGAAATATTAAACACATTTAAGTGACCCAAGCCAGTTTTGTAATTATGTTCCCTGTATTTGTTATGGCATTTTGTGGATTAGAAAGGCTAAAACTTTGCAAATAACTCTGTGTACGTGTTATGGAAGTAGCATCTTACTAGTGTGTTTGATTTAGTCCACCATGGTTTTTGCAGGTATGCTTGTATCCAGCTTTGCCTTTACTTAATACGCTATTTATTTTTTGCATAGATGAAGATTGAATTCTAAAAACTTCCTTAAAATGCTCTTCAAAGTGGTGAATAAATACTTTTCTCTGTTTTAAGACGTGTAAGTCTACAGAAAGCAGACATTTGTTGGCAGAACAACAAAATGAAACCGGTTCAGGACAGCGGGGACCCGTAACACCAAAAGGACCTGGAAGACCCAGACGACCAAAGAGACGTGGTCGACCAAGGATGGGTGGAAGATCTAGGTGTTCTGGAAGGCTTAGCAGACCTGGTCAGTCCCCTTCAAAGCAACTAAGTAGTGTGTCAGCAGAACGCAACGTGTTCAGAAGAAAAGCTAGGTTAAAAGAGGTACAGTTCTCTTCTGCATTTACTTCACTAGTGTCTTGCCCCTGCCCTCTGGTGTTGGTTTTTGGGTTGTGGTTTGATTTTTTTTGTTTGTTTGGTTTTTTTTTGGGGGGGAAGGGGTTTTTGTTTGTTTTTGGGAGGAAGGGTGTTTGGGTTTTCCACTTTTTTCAATAAATAATTTTTTTTAAAAAATTAACATCCTTGTGTACTGACAAAGATGTCTGCTAGGAAGAAGAAAACATTAATTCGTTTTTAAGGGAGAAAAAAGTTATAGGAAAACACTGGAAAGAAGGGAAAAATGGGAATTTGGTCTGGAAAGGGAATTTTGACGTGTAGATGCAATCTCATTATCCTTTTTCTGGAGAAGGATAGTTACTAGTTACTATTATGTATCTCCAACACAGTAAAAAGACATAAACCCAACAGAAGTGGGGTAACATCAGAAAACAAAGGAGAGAACGAAACAAAAAATATCAAACCCACAAAGAATCTCTTGGAGGAGGACAGAATGAGGATTAAAATCCTTGCAACATCCGTCCTGTGTGTTGTGGATGATCCTTTACGGCTGCTAAATGTACCCATGTTGATCTTTTTATGAACTGGACAACATTTGTGGAACTGAATTTTGTCTGTAGATGGGGTTTCTAATTTTCTAATTCTGAGGTTTTCTAATTTATCTCCTGGTGCTATATTTGCATCTGTTCTTTAAGCTGCTTAAGTATATAGTGTATCTTTCCCAAAAAAGTGATGTTTTGCGTTTGAATGTGGGATGCATAACCTCTGTAGGTTACTTTAATAAACTCCTTCTGACTTTTGACAGTTAATACAACAATGTGATAATGAAGACTTAATGGAGCTGGCTCTCCCACGTCTTACAAAACTTGTTACAGTATATGAATTTCTGTTGATGAAGGTGAGTTTTTTAGTGTAAAAGTGTTAAATTGTTTTAGGAAGACTTCCATTAATATACATTAGAAGATTCCTTTAGAGATGTATCTGAATTTCCTAAGTTACAATTCATCAGAATGCAGATGTTCTGCACATCCCTTCAGCCTTAACACAGGCAAAACTCTGGTATGTCTCTTGACTGAAAGGCTTGCCTTTTGCTGCCTCGTTCAGAGGCACTTCTTAATATTCCATAATCTTTTGACTTGAATGTTTCTATTTTAAAATGTCAAAAAATATAAACGGATAGATTTTAATGTAATCCTTTTTTTAAATACAGGGAGAGGGAAATAAACCCTTTTTTTTCCTTGTCTTATTTCTAGGTTGAAAAAGGGTATCCTTCCAAAGCTTACTTCCCAGATGTGTATAGGGAATTTGAAGACTTGCATAATATGGTAAAGAAAATGGCTCTTGACCACCTCAGTAATTCTAATTTGCTGAGTTGCCAGCAGCCTGTTGAAATTAAAGATGCTAAGGTAATAAAGCACTCTGTTTTGAACTGTGATTTTGTTTTGTTTTATTTTAGATGATTTGTGGTTTTATTTTTCTCTGGTAAGCTTTGTCATGCTGGTAAAGTTATCTGAAGAAAACATGTTACTTGATAAGTAAAAATGGACCTTATTAAAAAAAAAATACAACTAACTGAAGAGAAAAAATTTGCATGAAATTACAGGTTTAGTTTATGGTAACAGATACAGGTAGAAATATATAGATTTATTTTTTTTTTTTAATCTAGCAGTGCTGACATCTTTCTTGCTTATCTAGGGTACTGTGAACCTGCATGTTACTGCAAGGTGTGTTTACTGGCATTATCTGCTAAAAAAAGTGTATCTTGATATTTGATTAGGAAAGAGTGGTCTATTTTTAAAAGGGGTGCCCTTGATTTGAAGGGATAAATAGTTTCATTGCAAAATGAGGCCAAACTCCATTTATGCACTTCACAGTCCTACTAGCAAGTATAAAAGGTAGTGAATACATTACTAAAACTTCAAACTGTTATTTTTAAGACTTCAGATTCATTGCTTATCCATCTTTATCTAGGAAGACAATGTAGGTTTGGGCTTTCTGTGTTTTTTTTTTTTTTTTTCTGATTGGTCGTTCTGGGTTTTTTTGAGGAGGCTTTGTTGTTTATTAATGTGGATCTGTTTATGGATCTTTAGCAATCAGTGTTCCTCTTGCTTAGAATAAATCAGCTCTTCATAAATAATGTATTTTTGGTTTTCTCTTCTGTGTTTCCAGTAGTGAAAACACTGTGTTTTTTTTTTTTACACTATCTCAAACAAAATTTCTAAATGATGTGTTCATTAAAGTACATCAGCATTGAACTTGTTAAATATTTTGAGAGGGAAACCTACTGCAAAACTCAGAAACAGTGGAGAAAAGATTTTGGTTCTTAGAATAATTCTAGTTTAAAAATGAAGTCCAGAGTGGCCTGTTAGCAGTGGTTAATATTTATTTTTCAGAATAAATCATCACATTCACTGTATGTACTAAAAAACTTTCAACCTGGTTGTTTTGTAATTAATACTAATGTTTCCCTTTGGAGAAGAAAAAGTTGTACTAACTAAAGGGATGTTTTTGATCCTGACGGTCCCCAAATGCCATCTCTTTCTTTCTTCTCTTCTCTGTTAATTTGTATTCTTAATACAGAATTATACTCTCTTTAAAAACCAAACAAAATCAACCTAGCTTTGCAAAGTTGCATAGTAGCAAACCTACTTAAGAGTGAGGCACAGGAATGGAAAGTTGGGTGGAATCTTGGACTTCAACTATTAAGAGATACTCTTAAACAAGAATAATTAGACTTTTTTTTTTTTAATAATGGAGGGCCTAGACAATGTTCTTTATTAAACTCTGCTCTTAGTAACTGCCTCTGGATTCTATAAATAACTGTAGTACTCCTTTTGAGTTTGCCTGTTACTATTCACCTTCAAATGAAGGTCGTGTTCTATTAATATGGAAGCTAGCAGAAAGCATGGGAGTCTGAGTACTTCATGGAGCTGTGATGATTGATTGTCAGATTAGACCCTCTGTAGTTCTAATTTAGTTGTAAGAAAACAAGTCAGTATTTCAGCATTTATGCATTCGTAATGTAGAGGCTAATGTTTTACTTTTTTTTTCTATAACTGTTTTTAAAGGTTGCTGAATCTCTAGGAATTACAGAAATACTCACTGGAGAACAAAAGACCCAAAGTGCAGACTCTTGTTCTCAATCTGTAACTAAAATGGTTAGTGAGCAAGTGCCTGTGGAGATACTGGGAGAAAAACGGTTAGTTGAGGTATGGAATACCTTTGTGGAAATTAAAAATTAAATGAATACAAATTAAAACCTCTTAAAAGAGATAATTATTCCTTACAAAATCATACTATCTGACTTGGGTTAAAGGCTTTCCCAGTGTTTGGAATTTGGAAATACTTTTAAAAATGCTTGGTATAGTAGAGCATATGAACTGGCATGCAAAAGATGCACTTTGGGAAGACACTTGATAGCATCCAGGACAGAAACCCAAAGGCTTACAGGTAATCTCATTAAACAAACAAAAAAGAAGTTTGTTGAAACGCTAGTAATTGGGAGCCCCAGAGTGAGAAGGATCCTCATATGCTACTAACATGTGTTGGAGTTAACGAGCTAACCTGCAACAGGATCAGATGTTGAGGAGGCTGCTCTCCAAACTGGTGGTTGGTAGAGGTGCATGAAAACAGGTCCATTCTTTCTAACAAGTCAGTTGACCAGATCTAGTCTGCTTATATCTGTAGTGGGGAGACATGTTTCCTCTTCTTGAAAGTCACATCTCTATGGTCTGTCCCCTTAACTGTTCTCCTTTTATTTAATCCAGAGCTGTTTCTGATGGTGGATAAATAAGACTAGTGCATTTCTGTTTTTCTGCCTGTGGTTAAAGAGCCGCTCAGTCTTTGTTCATTAACTAAACAACGTTGGGCTGGCTGTTCACTGCCCTTTAGTTTGGAGAGAGAGCATGTAGCACACTTTGTGTTGTACAGATAAATCACAAGGGCTGAGAGAGAAGCTTTGATGGAGAAGCAAAGGCAGATTGTTTCAACCAAGTATCAAAAGTGAGCAGTGGCATCTTGTCGAGGGCTGTTTAAATCCTTACCTTTTGGGGAAAAATGTTAGTATAAACTCCTGTTTTCAAGGAGAGTATCAGTCCACTGCCCACAGCTGGTTGTGATCTTTTCCAGTATTGTCAGCTGTTAAGATGGCAGCCAGTTAATTATCTCTTGTATTGACAGAGCTCAGGGGAGGAACTGTTACCATCAGCCAAAAGGACCAAGTTAGAAGACATAATGGAGAATGTGAATAATGCTTATGCCAGTCAAGATGAAGTGAAAGAAAAGAGTGGGAATTTGTGTTCACTGTTTGAAAAAGATGGTAACCTCTTCAGATTTTCCAATACTGTTCTGTTCATGGAGGAGCTGAACAAATATCTTTGTTCTTCAAGCTACTCTGTTTTTCTGTCTTAAGGTTTCATTTCTTAACTTGCTTCTGTGGTTGTTCAAAAGCAGCTGTTTAAGTGGAAAGGCCTCATGGTGGGGAAATAAGTTATGGATGGTGCAGATCACAGCAGTAGCTCAATTCTGAATGCATGATAATCCAGATATTGGTACTACTGCAGTACTATGAGAATAGTACTGTCCTCTACTGCATGCTTTCTGTCCACCCTGTCCCTTATAGCAGAAATGGTGCATGACCTTAGACTGTCAACAGTGAAAGAGTAGAGGAAGAGGAAGCAGTGTGTGTGTGTCCTTCCCCTTTGCTCCAGTGGGCTGCGATAACAGAATCATCAGAGCTTTGTGGCTCCTAGGAGAGGGGGAGAGCCTCTGCAGGCTGTCCCAGGACAGGTGTGTCACCTGAAGATTGGAGTTGAGAAACCATTTTGCACCAGAGCCTTTAGGTGGTTGCCTTTCTTGTGTGAGAATAGAAGAGCATCAATGGATTAGAAAGTGAGATGGGTCTCCTACCTGTAATCTCCCAAAACCTTTATGCAAAAGTGTTGCAAGGAATTCAGAGTCACTGTTGTGACAGACCCCAGCCCTTGCTCATTTGTAGTAGTGTATGCATATCAGTACTGTCCTCTTGCTTCTTTTGGTGTTGCTGCAAGTCGCTTTGCTTTTGCCCTTTGTACCTCTTCTGTCAATGGTTCTATTTTTTGTTTTCCACTTTAGCTGTTTTGTCTTATTTTTTTAATTTTTTATTCCTCTGAAGAGGTCTTTGCATGTCCATGCTTATTTCTGGGTGTATTATGATTTTTTTTCTGGGTTATGAGTTTCTTAGTTTTTGTTTCATTTGCACCTAATAATAGGGCTTTTGTTAGTCTGCAGTATAAAAAGTTAGAAATGGTCCCTTCTGCGGTGTTAGGCCTCCTTTTTTTGTGCAGTGGTATCTTTCAAACCAAAACAACCTACTTGTTCCTTTTGATCTTCAGTAATAAAAGCTGACAGCTCATCCTACTGCAGCTTAGTAGTTACTGTTCAATTACCTACTGGGTTTTGTGACCCGTCTCTAGGTCGAGGACAAATAACTGGTGAAACACACTAAATTTCTAGTGCCTTTTGCCTTCTTTTTGTCGCAGGACAGAAGTGCTTAATGACTTGTCTGAGTCCAGGATGAGCTTGATTATCAACAGAAATTTGATCAAGTTTAAACACTTCTGTGAGTTTACAATAGTAACCAGGATCACAGCTGGCAACTTTGGGCCTGGAATAATCTTTATCTTTTGATGTTGCTGGCTGCATGCCAGATGTAAAAAAAAAAATGAGTGACTTTAAGACCAGGTTGTTTTCAGGATTAAGAGAAAAATGCTGCTTCTAATGTAAGGTCTTTTGGAATAGAAATACTCAACAGTATTTCATTATCCAAAAATTCCTTAGTTCTTTTCCTTCTGGCTTCCTTGTTGGAAAGTGCTGTGAAACTCTTACAAGGTGATTCAGTTTTTTAGTTTGGGGGAAGAAAGCAGGAAAGTAGCCTAGCTTTTCCTCCAGAATTACTGCTGAAAAATACCTTTTTTTGGAATTGCAGTATTAGATTGCCCAACAAAATTATATTTCTTTCACCTTTCAGGTTTTAATCCATTAAATGGAGAAATCCTTCTTTCAGAATATGGGCATATCACACTGAAAACAAAGGAAGATAATTCATCTGCTGATTCAGGAGTTAGAATCAATGCTGAAAATTCAGGTACCTTCTCTCAGACTGTGAAAGTGAAGATAGAGTATTCCCAACCTGTGAACATACAAGGACCAGATATGGCAAGTGATGCATCTTTGCTACAAAGTGAGGTTGCATTGCCTGTCAAAGCTGGTGGCTCACCTTCATTAGTCCAAGCATACCTCATGAGTGAGAATACAGCAGGTGGACTGTCAGCTCCTGAACTTTGCAACTCTGTGTTGGAGAAGGCAATGGGCAGTCAGAGCACTGATTTACAAGTAAGCAAAGAAAATTATCACAATCAAAAATATGAGAAACTGAAGGAAGAAAACAATAATTTTGCAATTAAAGAACATTCAGAACAACTTCATAATACTGATGTGACGGAGATGCAGGAACTTGAAAAAGTTTTTTCAGCAAACATTGTGCCAATAAACTACCCACCGAGTGCTCAGACTGAGTCACACCACAACCCTGTCCAGGAAGCCTCCCTGTCTGCTCATGTGAGCCATGAAAACTCTTCTGAAAACGTGAATGAATTTTCTTGTGGGACAGAGGAACAACATGAGCTGGAGCATACAGTTACTGTAGATGAAACTGTAGCCTTTGAGATTGCTGATGAGAGCCATGATTTTTTGTCTCAGGGACATGAACAGATTTTTATTCAGACTTTAGATGGGCTTATCCTATCCCATCCAGATACTTCTGTTTTGTCTCAGGCAGAAGGCATCGTTATTGTAACTGATTCCAATGGTACTACAATGCATATTCGCACACCGGAGGGGATACCTTTGGAAACCATGGAAGCACTACTGGCAATGGAAGCAGATGGCCAAAGTGAAGATATTTTGCTTTCGCAAAGTGAATTGGAGCCATAAACTAGAAAACTATATGCTTTCTTCTGGAAAATACTGACTCTATAAAAATGTATATTTTTCTAATGTGAATACTGGAGTAATTGAAATTTAACTTATTTGTAAACTGTTTCTATGCCCTGTACTTTTTATAACTTATGTTTATATAAACCTAGCAGCATTGCAACCAAAAAAACCTAGAATTAACATTGTTCTATTTGCTTTATATGTTGGGGGTGGGTGGAAAGTGGAAGTCTGTCAACCCTAAAACTGTTGCACTATTCCCTTTTGTTACATAATTCCTTTTTTCTCTCTAGCCATCTAAAAATGCAGTGAACTTGTACTGCTGTTCAGCAGTGATGTGCTGTGTACTGGCAAGCTGTATATGGGTAAAATAAAAACTATATTGAAAATGTACATTTTCTGTGCCATTGAGATTAGAAAACTCTATTCCTGCACTTTCTTAAAGCTAGTTTGAATATGCATTAGAATCTAGGCTTGGTAGGCATAAATCTGCCTGGAAAAATGGGCAGTTTTAAATACAATCTCTACTTGTGCATTCTGAGGATAACATGACAGCCTAGCTGATCCTTACTTAAGAATCCACTGAGTTGGAGACAAAAATAGTCTCAAACGAGACCTGATTTGTGCTGAACTAGTGGAAATTTATTTTAAGCATGCTTGTCTAATGCTCAGCCACACCTTTAAAAATTGCTGTTACTTTGAAATGGGAAGGTGTGTAAGTAGTGATTCCTTAATGAGATTCCAAATTACTCTTTTTCCTTTAATCTGTGATAGTCTGTTTTTGGTAGACTTGTGCTTTATTTTTTTTCTTTCAGATGATGCATCCTTTATCCATGGTAGAGTTTGACCTTCCCAGTAACTCCACACTGCCTCACACTATTTCATCATCATAAAAAGGTATCCTTGACTGTAATCCCTGTTCCTCTATTCAGACAGAAAAGTGACCAATTTACTTCTATACTGCTATCTCATATTTTTATATTTTCAGTATGTTGCTTGGGTGATGGTATTTTTGTGGTGTCCTCCTGGCAACTTCTTGTCTAAGGTACTGTTTTCCTTCAAGTAGCTTAGCAGATAAAAAAGAATGGCCCGAAATGACCAGTATTTTTGTTTATGAACTATTGTAGATATTACTGAAAACTGGTGACACACCTTTAAAATGTGTGTGGTCTCATTGCTGAATACATGAAACTACTGAGATAACTGGACAGATCAGGTACAAGGACCTGCGATACGCAGAATTGTTCTTGAAACAAATACAAACATTGGGTTTTGGTCTTGTTACTGAGAAAACATTAAAGCAATTTTAATCAGGACAATGACAATTTAGAGATGAAACAATTTGCTCCTCTATATCCCTTTAACATAGTTGGTTTTCGTTGTTTAATGTTGGTTGTGGGTGTTTTTTTCTTGGATGCCTGAAGTACAAGATTAATTTGATTAGCCAAAACACTTCCTTGCCTTTCTTTTATGTGTGGACGTGAAAGGTGTCATCACAGATTAGTAAACTCCTATCTGGTGTTTGGGTTTATGGTATAGTTTGTGGTTTTTTTTCCATTTTCTTTTAGGAGGTGGTAATGGTCAGGGGATACAGATCTATCTTGTAGCTGAAGATACCATTCAAAACTAGGTTCTCCTTGTCTTTCAAAGTCTTTGGGTGCAGTGAGCAATTCTTTATTACACTCTTTTGTACTGATTATCTAATAAAGTACATCAGAACGCTTCCAAGTGTAACCATCAACTGCTCAGAGCTACAGTGACAAAACATCTTTGCAGTGATTTTTGCAGTAATCTTCCTGTCTGATAGTGGTCAATGAACGAGATGCATGTGGGGTGGTGTTTGTGAATATAAAGGCTCCTTCCTGAACAGCCTATTTCCTCTAGGAAGCAAGAACAGGCCACACATTCCAACTTTTGCCTTCTCTATTGATTTGTACATGCTGGGAAGTATAATACAGCTGCTGTCGTCTTAAGAGAACCATTCTATAAGTGAACCAGCTTCTCAGAAAATATTTTTTCAAATATGAAGGCGTTTCCATAGTGACAGTGGTTTGGTCCTACTCAAATAAATGAAGTTGACTGTCAAACTAGGGGGAACACTTGCACAACAAAGTTATTCATAACTGATGGTATTTTCGAGCTACAGCAGGATCTCTTTTTAGTCACTGTTGTGGTAGGCCTGATAGGCCAAAAAAGGGCAACATGACATTATACCAAGACTGCACATCACATTGCATTCTGCCTGCCCCTCTGCAAGGTTTCTGCTGAATTGGGAATGAAGAGGAACCAGGTCAGAGACTATGCTATAGACTCCCAGCTTCCTGAGAAAAGAGCCTAGGGAACTTCAAAGTCTCTAAGGGCTTTGAGACCATCAGCAGCAACCCCTCCACATGCTTTGGGTACTGTCTCATATTTTGTTAGTAAATACTTAAAACCTCTTCTAATTCACTAATTGCCTTCTGCCATAAGCAGAAAGGAGCTTCCTGTGTCCTCTAGTGGATAAGCGCTACAATTAACCACAACAGTGTTCTCTTCCAGTACAATGTTTGCATTTGTCACTTTAAGAAAGTAAGTGCTCTAGTTTTGCCTGTTCCCTGTGTGTATAAATTTCCAAACTGCATTTTTGAACATTGTGAATAAGTTTTCTGGCAAGTTTTATATTTAATAAGCAGTTTTCATAGTTATTAACAGTCTTCACCTGGATATCAAAATGAATACAGATTATGCAAAATTAATAATCTGTCACAGTCACTAGAAATCTGGTGTAAGAATAGAACATTATTAACCTGTCAGAAACAACCTCCCTGAACTGAGCAATGTGTGAAGAAAATCTTTCCAATTCATGGCAGTGGGTTCTATTATTTCAGGAAGCTTGTACATTTCCCTTACCAAGCTTATGGGGTTTCAGCTTGAACAATTAAGTCATTATTTTTCCTATGAGAGATCTGTTACAAAATTTCTGTTTTCATGGGGATTTTTCTATGGTCAAACCACAGCTATTTCATAGCAGTGTGTATTTTTTTGTCACTGTCTTTCAGTTCAAGTAATTGTTTCATGGAGAATCAAGGGTAAACATATGGCGGGTCAAAGGAGGAGCTGACAACGCTTAGAAATGGTAAATCAACTGTCAAATGCAAGATCTAAATCAACAGTTGATATAGGAACAAGTCATACAGGCAATCAGTTATCAAGAGTTTAGATTACTAATCATAATGAAGTAAGCAGAAGGCCTAAATGCGGTACACATTACTGATTTAACTAAGAATTTTCTGACACAGCTGTGTGGTTTCCACAGTGTAGTACACTTTTCAGAGAAGTGGTAATTTGCAGTAGCAGCTAACAGTTCTGAAAGGCTGGATAAGTGTAGCAGTTCTTCCACGCTTCCCAGATCTGACACAATGGTATGCCACAGTGATTATTATCTGTTTTGGAATGAAAGCAAATAAGGGTATTGCATCATACCTCAGCATTTAGCTTTTTCATTAACTGTTTCTCTACTCTCGTTTCTACAAAAGGAGCATAACAAAGAATTTGAGTCACTGGTTGTCATCATGTAACTAACCAAAACCACTGAGGGGGCAGACCTTTAAACCAAGCCCACTGGACACAACAAACTAACCCAGGGAAAAACCCCTGAGCCCTAGTGAGCAAAGGATACAGGATAAGGCCACGATGAAAGCATGTCTTTTTTTTTCCATGAAGTGCTTCCATGAAACATCTTTAAAAGACAAAAGCTACAATGAATTAAGAGACAAGACTTTTTCACGTAGTACCTGTGGAATGATGAGTTGTACTAAACCTTCCCAGTGTGCTAGTTCAGGCTTGGATCACTCTTCAAGGGCAATGCACCTAACCACACTATCATGAAAACCAAACAATTTAGCATCTGTGAAAGCATTCCAGAGCCACAAACCAAACTATGTGGGTTCTGCTGTCTGTGCTTACCCTTCTTTTAGTTCTAAAGCAACTACAAAAGCACTAGCCCTGTTAAGTCATGTGAAAAAAAGTCTTAATGAAAGATCAACTACTGAATTTCTATGGTGAAACAGACAATGTAAGCATTTTGGATTGTGGAAACTTGGAAAGTAGCTACATTCTTCGCTGTAGGTGTCTTGTGCATTGAATCCAATTTTTCCATCTCTAGGGGACTTGTCCTCCTCTAGCCTGTTTGCATTTAAAATGGATAAAGCAACCAAAACCAGACTGTCCCATGAAGAAAACGAAGTATCAGCTGAGATAGAAGAAGAGACACAAGTAGAGAAAAATATTTTTAATAAGTTTTACAAAAATTCAACTTACATGGTAAGCTTTGCTATTTGACATTTCAGTTTCACATATGCATCATCAGAAGCAAGCCACTGAACACCTGAAATTCTAGCACGGTCTATGACCTGTTTCCAGAAGCATGGTTTCAAGTAGTAGTTTGCTGCTGTTCTCAATGTAAGGCTGGTACAACCATGATGACAAAAAGACCATCATCAGATCCTGGTCAGCAGAATGAGCAATTTCTTGTACAATTGTTTGTTTGAGTTGTAGTTCGTTCTTGTACATTTCAGAGAGCTTCAGAGAAACCTCATCTGAAATGTATTGGAAAAAAAACAACAAATTGTCCAGACCACTTTGGCAATTCTCTGAAAGTGAAATTATACTTGTAATATGCTGATCATTAAAAACTCCTACCTTACACAAATTATTCCCCATATTTAGACATCTTGGGGTTTACAGCATTAATAATGTTTGTATGCTAAAATATAAAACACTAAACAATTTGCTCAGCTTTTGGATCTATTTTACAGATTTGTGATTTTGACATGAATCCTATTTTAATCCTAGAACAAGCAGTGGTATTGATTCTCAGGACTCACTGTGAAATTAGCAACTATAGCTATTCTTGCAAATAATTGAAACTTTATTTTAAAATTTGGTAATGCTATTTTGGTAATGTAACAAAACAACCAAAAGTGAATTGTGTAATGTAAAAAACTAATATTATTGCTATTTATTTTAGTAATACTGGTAAGAGAGTTAACACATACATATATGTAATAATGTTTAGTTGTTTGACTTTCTACAAAATAGCCACATAAATTATCCTTCTAGAGAAACTGATCATGTGTTTCTAACATAGCCTGAACTATTATTACCTTCAGGAGGATCTAGTCTTTCATGGAGTAGAGAGAATCATTAAATGAATTAGTCACAATGAGTTTTGACAGCAGTTGTCTTTGTCATTCATACCATTTTAAGCTGCCAGAAACTAATACATAACATTCCTGCTAAATTGTGATAGTGAAGTAAGAAGCAGGGCTTTGTGAAAGCAGCAGTTGGTTTGTATGTACTTAGGCTTCTCCTGAATTAAAACAGGTTTAAAACTGCAGTAACACCAGTTAGAAGGTGAGACCTTTTGTCATCAGTGGATGCTAAAAGGAGTGATATTAACAGTAGACAGAAACCGAATATTTCTTCACTTGTCTTGACTGACACTGAGATCAGAGGGTTTTTTCTTTTGTGTGCCTGAGAATTAAATGAGGTATTGCTTGTTCTTTACTTTCAAGGATTTAATTTCAGTGTCAAGTAACAAGTCAAATCACTTAGGTCTGTGGCTTAACACTACCACATTGCAGATGTGTGTCTCCCTACAAAGGATGTGGCTGTTGCAGCTTGGTCACTGTAAGGTTCTGACAAGCTTAGCTTTATGCTGTAATTGTTGCATGTCAGACAACACTTGGCAATTCATACAAGCAGTCATCAGCAGTAACCCTAATCCCAGTGGAGCATTCATGTGTTTATTGATTAGTCAATTATAAAGGAGACAGATTCTTTCTTTCTAAGGCAAGACATCTAGATAAAAAAAGTTTAAGTCCTAAATTAGATGACATCAATGGCACACTGTGATTAGCTAAGGCAATAAATATTTTACTTACAGAAGTATGATGTGGGCCACGTATGAAAGAAGGGTGCTGTGCAATTCCCAGCTCCATTGTGGAACGCTTCCAAGTCACAAATTGCTTTAGTAGTTGAAGTGAGCTTTTCCATTTTTAGTTGTATTTTTGTCTGAAAATTGATAAATATGTAATGCTAGTGAACATCTCAAGAGGATTAAGCTACCATAATCTTAGATGTTGTTTAAAAGCATACTATTTCTGAACACTAGTTAGTCTTAACATTTCTACCACACTATTAGTAACTCCACACAGGAATCACAGCTGGAATTTTTATAAACATTTAGTGTGAGATATTCTCAAATTCTGAGCACTGCAGGTAAGACCTACTGACACTTATTTTGCATAATTCTTTTGTTTCCTCCATGTCAAAATAGAATAAAGATGCCTTTCATTTTTCACCTCTTTTTCCTACCATAATTTGGTACTGGGGAAAAAAACATCAGACCATTTATGAACAAGTGTGGCACAAGCGCTATAAATAAGTTTTCTTACATTACTATGTCACAACTTAAATTTGACTTCAAAAAAATCAGTGGCAGGTGAGAAAGCTGCTCAAAATACTACTGACAATATATCTAGGCTGACTGAACAGTTTAGTTTGAAAAACATTTTATTCCATCCGATTCCTTCATGTTCACCCAAGTTTGTACATTACTGATGGAGCATAATATCTGCAACAAAATGGAGTTTGCAGTCAGTATCTTTAAGTCAAGAAACTAAAAGATATATATTTCTATAATCTCGTAAGATGGAACAAACTCATAAGGAATGAAAAAGTGTGTCTGTAGTAGCAACGTAGTATCCAATCCAACACTGGCTGCTTAGATTACTATTATTCAGAAGTAATAAAAATTGCTTGACACACTTGGCAGCCTGAATACAAAACCACCCCAAGGAAAAAAATATAAATAAACCCCAAATTACTGTTACTTTTCCCCACCAAACTACATTTGAGGTAAATCTAGCTGCTTCCCTGCTTTTTCTAAATATTGGACCGGTCTATAAAAAAAAAAAAAAAATATATATATATTTTTTTGATGGGCCTCCACTTTGGCAAAGGGATGGAAAAGTTATTTTTAGTAAGAATTTTAAAGTACAGTGCAAATATTCCTTTCTCTTCCTATCAAGCTGACAGTTGAAACTAATTCCTAGCAGCATATCCAGAAAAAAAGTGAATTACATAATAATCACTTTACTTTCTAGAGAAAGAATTCTGTACAGAAAATGCAGGTAGGCAGACTAAAAGCGTAACTACACTATGTCTGATCAAATACAGCTATAAAGATATGATGGCAGGTAAAGCATTGCAGTTTTAAAATGCATTTTTGTATGACTCATTTTCAGGTCACCTTGTAAAGGGAGGAGTAGAATTCTAAGCAGAAGGCAGATGTAAATCAGCTTTTTCAAATTTGCCAATCAAACAAATAAATGGTGCACACTAGATTTACAGTCACTTAGGTTTGAAGCCAAAGAAGTACAAATGAAATCAAGCGCAACAAATATTTGAAGATGTTTCCGTGCGTCATACTTGAACAAACTTGGAATTGATTTATATGGTCTAAGATTGAAAACTTAGCATTACCATATGCTTTAAGGTCTCAAGTAATTCTGCACAGCAATTGTCCAGTTCTTCATGGTATTTTGGAGCTGGCTTATCAATTTCTGTGGCACTGTTATCACATGTTATCTCTAGTTTGTTGTCCTGAAATCTAAAATAGGAACATAAGGCAGAGTAAACATAGATTTACTGGAGCTGTGGAGACTTAAAACCCATGTGTTCTGATCCTGCAAAATCTCTCATAGGCTGTTTATGAGAACTACTACATTAAAATATTGAGACATAGCTAGTCATGTGAGCAATCTGGATTGGCACCATAATCTTTAGATGAGTTTAGAATTACTCTACTGTTGATCAAAAGCTTGGAAAAAAACAAACAAACAGTTGCAGGTGTTAACACCTTTTTCCTTCTGTTGGAGATTATTCTCTCACAGACAAAGTATGCTCAGACTTCAGCTGCTCCAGCTGACAATCTGATGCCTCAGCACAAACTCATCTTCATGCTCAATTAAAGTTAGAGCAGCTAATGTGCAGACACCTAACCTGTCTTGCTGACTTTCCCACAGAAGCAGCAAACTTAGTGAAAAAGGGAGTTGCTATAGAGTGAAAGCAACATCTGACACCATTACAACAAACATTCTGGAGCTTGTACATGTCAAAATCCTGTCAGACAAACCCTGTCCAGCTGTCAAGGTTCTGGAGAAGTTTCTCCTCAACTTCTTGTTATTTATAGGATTTCCTTTCCAACGTGAAGACAATTGCTTTACCCAAGTGATTTGGTCTGTTCTTCAAATCATCACTGTTAGAACATTTTGTCTATATAAATCACTGACTTTCTTAAAACCTGATGAACTTTTGACAGGAGTGAAATTTGGTAATACTAGCCTTAGTGTAAATACACAAGAGAGTAAAGGAACTCACTGTAATGGGTTGCCCAGGGAGGTTGTGGATGCTTCCTCCCTGGAGGCGTTTAAAGCCAGGCTGGATGAGGCCTTGAGCAACCTGCTCTAGTGGGAGGTGTCCCTGCCTATGGCGGGGGGTTGGAGCTGGATGATCCCTGAGGTCCCTCCCAACCTAAACCATTCTATGATTCTATGAACTCATGTGGGCTGAGATGTATAGGACTGGATTCTTACTTCATACATAATGTAAGTATTTTAAATATACATTAAGCTTAACTGTGTAAAATATACATTTTTCATTTCTTGCAGATACCATTACTTTATGAGATAAATTTAATATTTGAGACATTTATTATTTGAATGTAAATAGTTGTATGTAAATAACCAAGAAATGCAATTACTGAGTTTGATCTAAGAACTAGCTTCTCCATTCTGGCTTTTCTTTCCCCCGTCTTCTTAATGGAATTTTTAGCAGAGAAAACAGACTAGTTTCTCAATAAAGGCAACCTTTATGCTGTTTTCACTTTTATGTATTTGCATACTTACTGCTCACTGATTTTCAGGTTAACTATTTTGTTTGCGGTAGTAAATCCATCGTCATTCAATCTTTCCCATTTCATCATTAAATTATGCCAGTCTGCTGCATTATCTTTTATTTTTCTTGCACTGACAGATAAAACAGGTCTTCTTGGAGTACCATCAGCAGGACTTTTCGCTGCATGGGAAAAATAAAGAAATTTGAGCCATTTAAAGCACACAGAAACACATCAGCAGCTGTGTGAATGATTTTCTTGCTTGAAATGAACATTGATTAAAGTGGAATGAAACTGTCTCCAGTTATGAAATCCAATTCCTTACCTGCCAGCCTTATTACTGTTTACAAGAACATCATGCTATTAAAAAAATGCAAGCATGTTCTAAGATGTGATGTTCTAATGTGCACAGCAGAGGCTTTGCACTACTGAGCAATCCAGCAGTCTTCTGCCAACGTACAATTGTCAAATATAAAAGCAGTGTGTAAGAAATCACAGCAACAACTACTGTATGCATGCAGCGCTCATGTCATGAATATCTGAACTGACATCTACACATGAACCTGAGATGTCTGTGAGTAAGCTAAGTCCTGCTGAAGATGGTGGGTCTTCAACACCTAGCATCAAGGCCTATTTCACAATGCGTTCCTCGAGGACCACACAGCAACCTGCTACAGGTTGCTCCTTTCACAGATTAGCATTACCCCAGGGGAAGGGCTTCTAGCAGCCGTTTCTGGCCAGCACCTGCAGCCCCAGCTTCACGCGTCAGATCCTGTCCTAGAAGGCAATGGGCTGCACACCGGCCCCGAAGCTAAGGAGTAGAGCCCAGCACTCTGCCCCAGCGTCGGTCGCTTTTAACTCTTATGCGCAGACACGCTTGAGAAGTGCTCATGACCGAGAAGCCCACACACATGGGGAGACGAGAGTGTCACTCACGTCTCCTGCGGGCAGAAACGAGGTGCTGGGCACCGTTCATATCCATACGTGAAAATGACAAGCTGAAATGGCACGACAGACACAGGCACCCTATTAATCTATCCAGCGAGAGTCAGGACTCGCACTCAGACTGCTCCCCGCTGCCCCAGGCCCCGTCCCGGTCCCCGACCTCCCCTCGTTCCTACCAAGGGGGCGCTGCCGGCCCCAGGGCCCAGCTGGGCGAGGGGCACAATCACCCCTCACTCACCCGCCATGGCGCTGTCGCCATCGCCCCGCGGAAGTGCGCTCACGTCCGGCCCCGCCCAAGCCCGGCCCCGCCGAGCGGCGCAGGCAGCCGGGGACGCTGCCGCTGCCTCTGCCTCGGGGCCTTGGCGACGCTGTTCTGTCTATCTTCACCCCTCCTCTCCGGCAGCTACGGCCGGCCCGCGCTTCTGAGGAGGTGAGTGAAGCATCATCTTCGCAGAGGCAGGTGAGAGTCGCCTGGGAGGCTGTCCTGGCTCTCGCTCCTCTTCTCGGTCGCCGCAAGCGGGGCCTGCCGCGGCCGCCTGTTGCGGCCGGGCTGCGCGGATGAGCCCGGAGCGGCGAGAGGGAACGGGCCGGCTCTCTAGCCTCCCTCCTGGAGGCTGTTCTGTGGCGCCTGGGAAGGGTGCGCAGCGAGGAGGCCGTTACGTGCCCGCGGAGCGGCTTCAGCAACCCCCGCCGACCCGGCTGGGGCTTTGGGTCCAAGTGATAAATCCATCATAAGCTGAGGTAAAGCCAGCGGGAAAATGGGGCGGTGTTTTCTGGCTGTCCGTCCGGGAGCCCGCGGCTATGTTCTCCTGTCAGGAGCTGCAGACCTCATCGGCTAGAAAGCAGCGTGTTAGGAAGGAAGGGTTTGAAACGTTTTCCATAATTTAGAAACACACTTAAGGAAGAAAGGTTTCGTAGAGAAACTGGATATCCCAGGATTGTCAGAGTCAGTAAAACCCGGTGTCAGCTACGTTGCTTGGCATACCTGCATGCATAGGGACTCCAGCTGCCCCTGTCTCAGTCACCTGTATTTGGGGTTGTTGACTCTTTAGAGCTAACAGTGCAGCGTTCCATAAGTCATGTAGAGCGACAGGCTGTTAATCAGGTAATAGCTACCTGTGTGCTGGCTGGTTCTCTGCCTGCAGATAAGACACATGACAGTGAAGCTCCTTGTTTCAGTGGGCTGTGGATTTGTGTTCTCTCTGGCAGCTGTTTGCTGTGAGAAGCTCTGGAAATGTGAGTAGGTTTAGAAACATGAGAATAATCTTGTTTCCTTTTAGTTGGTAGCTGAGATCAGAGATTCTTGTGTTTACCTGTGGTCATATATATGTTTGTCCATACTCTGAAGAGCTTAAATTTAAGTTTTTATGCCATATGGTAAGCCCCAGCAGCAACAACCCAGGGGTGGTGTCCCTCATGTACAGACAAAATACTTGGGCTCAAAGAAATGTAGTGACAGCTTTATCAGTCAATCTGTGGCATACCCTGGCACTGAACCTTTAACCACTGCCTATCTATTTAACCATGGGATTATCTCTGGATTTAGCTGTCTCTGCTAGGTGGCATTGAGCCTTATTGCTGTTTTGGATACCAGAGAAAAAAAAAAATAGAAGATTGCTTTTCAAAACATGGCCTTGAATGCAGCTTATGAACTTTTGAGTTGAGAAGAGATGCCTTTTCTCTTTCCCTCTCTGTCCTGGTCATTGTTTTTGATGTGTGATGTAAAGTATTTTTCTTTACTTTGTCTCTGCTGCAGAATAGCTGCTTAGCACAAGCTGATTTTCCCTTTATGACTGTTATGTACTTCAGAGAAACTGTGACTGACACAGAACGAACATGGGCATCCAATTCCAGTGTCTGACTGAGAAAATATGTCTACTATTTGCCTTAATTAATGAAGTAGGAAAACCAGATAACAAATAATACATTAAAATTGGTGGATGAGAAGCTCAACATGAGCTAGCAGTGTGGACTTGCAGCCCAGGATCTGGCTGGCCCTCTGGGCTGCATCAGGAGAAGTGTGGCCAGCAGGTCGAGGGAGGTGATTCTCCCCCTCTACTCTGCTGTGGTGAGACCCCACCTGGAGTACTGCATCCAGTTCTGGAACTCCCATTACAAGAAGGATGTGGAAATGCTGTAGCGTGTCCAGGGAAGGGTCACAAGGATGACCAGGGGGCTGCAGCACCTCTGCTGTGAGGACAGACTGAAAGAGTTGGAGCTGTTCAGTCTGGTGAAGAGGAGGGCCTACAAAAATGTTGGGGAGAGACTTTTGAGGCTATCAGGTAGTGACAGGACTAGGGGGAATGGAGCAAAGCTGGAAGTGGGGAGATTCAGCCTGGAGGTGAGGAGGAAGTTTTTGAGCATGAGAGTGGTGAGAGCCTGGAATGGGTTGCCCAGGGAGGTGGTTGAGGCCCCATGCCTGGAGGTGTTTAAGGCCAGACTGAATAAGGCTCTGGCCAGCCTGATCTAGTGTAGAGTGTCCTTGCCCATGTCAGGGGGGTTGGAATGAGATGAACTAGATGATCCTTATGGTCCCTTCCAACCCTGACTGATTCTATGATTATAGTTTGTTAGTACATTTTGTTATGGGACAGGTCAGACAGGTTATGGAGAATAAAACTGTTTTGTTTTTTTTTAAAAAAACTTTGTCATCCGAGAATATTGAAATAAGATTGTGTATAAATTTTATGAAGAGTGAGAACCCTAACCAGACAGCAGATTAAAAAAAAAACTACAGTAGTATATGACAGGAATAATTTCTCTCAATGTTTTATTGGGGGTTGGGTGAGTGTGGAAGCTACGCTATCCAATTTTCCCTTTTTTTACTCTTCTCAGATTAAGTGCAAACTCACAAAACATGTATCAGGTTGCAGATAGGGTTGTTATAAATGAAAGAGTAATAGTCTTTTTCTGGATAATACAAATTTCTGTAATTCCATTGTTTAATGAACACAACAATTTACTTGAGCTGAAAGGATAAGTGATGGCAACTAAAGAGAAGGAATGAATTTTGAGGACTTTCAAAGCCCTTTGTCCACTGGGGAGTGTGAGAAGGCTCCAGCTACAAGAGCAGCTTTGGATGATGACAGATGTGAGTTGTAGGAGTGACAAAGGGGACTTAAAATATGTGAAATTCATGAGGCAGTTGCTGGGGAGTGGTAGAAGTTGAGATTAGAGGAAGACTTGTACATATGAGACTCAGGTCAAAGACTGGATTTTGTTTTATTAGAAAGAAAGAAAGAAAAATAAGAACTCTGGCAAACAGCATGTTTAGAAGAGCAGATGAGAATTCAGCAGTGGATTCTCTTTTTTCCTTTAGTTGTCTGTAGATAGAATGTAGTGAATACTGAAGGAAAAGGCCAGAGACTAAAATACAGGGTAGGAAATAGGTGACCTTTGAAAATACTGTAGAGTGGTAATGCACTAAAGTTATCTATTCAGAAAATAACTCTGAAAAGAACTCTTCATTCGAAGTATTTTGAACACATTAATCAGCTAATCCTTGTGATAGTTTATGACAAAGTAATAATGACTGGTAATAAACACTGGAAGAGAGTGAAATGAATTTCTAAGCTCTAGCAGGCAGTAGAATTTATCACAATTAAGAACATCTAATAATTGCTGCTGGCTTATGTAAAACAGTTTTTTCTAGCACAGTTAAAATATGGGTGCAGTAACCAATATTATTCCTGCAGTCTTGTCTAACATGAGCTTGAATGGGTAATGTCATGCAAGTAATCCCTTTTGGATGTGGTGGAATCATATGTTGACAGTGTGTGTTGCAGGGCCCAGAGTCCATGTGCTGAATCCTCTTGCACAGTAACTGAAATAGTTTGAAAAACTGAGAGATCAGAGCTTTTCACAGTAATGGAGATATTAAGCTAGAACAACTGTATTTTTCCTGATTTAGTTGATATATACCATAAGCAATGTGTGAAGCTGCCAAACAAATATCATTTTCCTTCCTTAGAGAAATAAAAACTAGGCACAATAAGATGTATCACGCAAATTGCAGCAGGAATATTTTGCAGAATAGTTTTGAGCATTTAGAGGTGTTTTTAACTTCAATTTGCATATTTCTGTTTTTAATTTCTCTGAGAAAGTTAGAACTCGGCTGAAGCTTAAGAAAATCTTACAAGTTTAAACCACCGTTAATCAGACTTGTTCATGACAAAGTAAAATGCAAGAACTTAAGATGTCTTTCCTGTGGTCCAAAGTTGTCCATGAAGAAAATTCCTGCTGCTGCAAAATGTTCTTGTCAAGACTGTCGTCCTATGATGTGAAAAATTACTGGGTTTATTTAAATTATAAAAATATTTTAATGTACCTCATGGTCATACTAGCTTTTTCTGAAGGTTCCAGTGTGTTGTTACTGTGATGAGCTCTGATTTCTTTTTTTTCCCTTGAAGAAGGCAAACAGAATCTTTGTTTCTGTTATTCTTAGAAAGATACCAGAATTCACAGGTTCTTAGGAGTTGGAAAGGACCTCTGGAGATCATGGAATCAAATATCCCTGCCAGAGAAACCATAATCTAGTGCAGGTTGCACAGGAATGTGTTCATACAGGTCTTGAAAGTCTCCAGAGAAGGAGACTCCACAACCTCTCTGGGGAGCCTATTCCAGTGCTCCATGATCCTTACAGTAAAGAAATTCTTCCTCATGTGGAGGCAGGTCTTCCTGTGCTGTTGTCCTATCACAGGGTGCAGCTAAGAAGAGCCTTTCCCCTCCCTCTTGACACCCAGCCTTCATATATTTGTAAACATTTATTAGATCCCCTCTAAGTCTTCTCTTCACCAGACCAAAAAGCCCCAGGTCCCTCAGCATCTCCTCATAGGGCACATGCTCCTGTCCCTTAATCATCTTCATAGCCCTCCCTTAAATGTATTTACAGTGTCATTCATCAGCATGAAATTATTTGCTTAACTTTAAAAGGAAATGTGAGCATATAGAATCATAGAATCAACCAGGTTGGAAGAGACCTCCAAGATCATCCAGTCCAACCTGTCACCCAGTCCTATCCAGTCAACTAGACCATGGCACTAAATGCCTCATCCAGTCTTTTTTTGGACACCTCTAGGGACGGTGACTCCACCACCTCCCTGGGCAGCCCATATGGTACTTTTTCCTTGTTTGCTCCTTATCTTTCTAAATTAATTTGCTACGTAGGTGTTTTCCTATGTCTGCCAAACTGAGATTTATTTAATTTATCTATTGTCCTTTTCTTTCCACACTATTTATGTTTCTTGGATGTAATTTGTTTATATAGCAGATGTAACTCTGGCTGAATTGTTTCTAAATAATATTTTTCTTGGGGTGCAGGGCATTAAGAAATTGAGCAGAAAGGCTCTTGGACACTTTGGTCTTACAGCACTGTCTTAAATGCTCTCAGCACTGTGAGGATTGAGGGTAGAGTTTGCAGACAAATTAAGAATCAGACTGCACAGATTTGTTCAGTGTCATAGCCCTTTCAGTTCTTTCACTTGCTATATGAGAAGAAATGCTGCGCTTGAACTCAACTTCAAGCTCCAGCTGCAAGAAAAAGGGGTTATCCCATATTTGGTGCTTACCATACATCCTTAGATACTGGCTGAAACTAAGAAATAAACTTATTCTTGGAAGGATTTTTCTAAGAAGACTTGCATTCAGCAGAGGAGTTTAACTTGCCTTTTCTTTATACAAAATAAAACCTAAGAATTTCTACATCTCTGCTTGCTGAATGATGGTTTTCTGTTAACCATTTACTCTCTCCAGTGAGGTTAATGACACGTCTTTTGCTTTTGTCTTTCAGATTTCCTTATGTTGTCAAGCAAATGTGTTTATTTCAGCCTCAAAGTTGCTGATGCCAGTGCTTGCTATGGCATCTGTGGCTTCACCAGTTATATTTAAGGAATTCTGTCCCTTATATTACCTTCTTAATGCCATTCCTACGAAGATCCAAAAAGGCTTTCGCTCTATTGTGGTATATCTCACAGCACTTGATACCAATGGAGACTACATTGCTGTGGGGAGCAGCATTGGAATGCTTTATCTCTACTGCAGGCATTTGAACCAGATGAAAAAATATAATTTTGAGGTAAGTATTGTTGCTGTTGTCTCTTGTAACAAAGCTGAGTTGCTCAGTATTGAGCTGCTGTTTGTTGCCCATTAACTTAGCAAGTTTTATGTATGGTTTTATTTTAACAGGGGAAGTGTGAATCTATTACTTTTGTAAAGCTGTTGAGTTGTTTTGATGATCTGGTTGCTGTTGGTACAGCCTCAGGTCGAGTTGCAGTTTTTCAGCTTGTATCTTCATTACCTGGAAGAAACAAACAGGTAAATCTTTGCATTTGGCTGAACTTCCACAAGGTTTAGTGTGGTGAATCCTACTAGAGAGTTACTGTGATTCTTTACAATAGTGAAAAGCAGATAATTTTGCCTTGTAAAAGAAATAATTGTAAAGCATGCTTTTCATGACAGAAGATATATTTAATCAAAAATGCTTTTGAGAAATTCTCATTTGTAAATATCTGGCTGAGCTATTTGGTGGTGTGTTTTTTTGATTGTTTAGGGGTGTTTTGTGCTGAATAAAAATTAGAATTGCCTGCACATTTATACTTGATCTCTAGCTTATCAGTTGGAGTCACTCATTGGTGTTTCCATGTTCTTTTCCCCTCATTCTTGTATTGCGTTGATGTTGTTCCATAGCTTCGGAGGTTTGACGTTGCTGGAATCCACAAAAGTAGTATTACTGCTTTAGCTTGGAGTCCCAATGGAATGAAATTATTCTCTGGAGATGATAAAGGGAAAATTGTCTACTCTGCCCTAGACCTAGACCAGGTGAGCTTTTCATAGAGATCTTAATTCCTGTTTGCAATTTTCTGAAAGAATGCTCATGCATTTAAATATTTAGCAGTTCACTAACTGCTTAGTATCATTTCTTTCGTTGGACTGCTTTATGGGTGTATGTATACCTGGCCAAGTGTGCACATACCCAACAGGACAGCCATTGGATGTCCTTTACAACTGTCTTTCTTTATCCAAAATGGTACGTATATTAAAAGTGGTGAATCCTCCTCAATATATCATGTTTCTCCATGAAATAGGTATCATATCTTCCTTCAGCTTTCAGACAGTACTTTCTCCTGTGTTTGAAAAGGGTACTTTTGAAAGATGTGATGTTGCTGATTCCATATATTAATAAAGTACTTTTTTCATAATTGTTCAGCATCTCAGCCTGGAGTGTAGAATGAAAGTCATATTTAGGTTCTCCTGGGTGACTAGTTACTAGTAAATGGAATTTTTCTAATGTGTTGTTAAATACAAACCTGGGACATCAACAAACTACTTATTAACTTGAGTTTCTATATGAGAGAAAAATTTAAACAACAGCCTTCTCTATTTACCTATGACTGTCTGTCCTGTGATCTGACAGATGTAACAACTGTTGGAACACTGTGTGACCTGGTAGTGGAAAAGAAGGAAGAAAATGTCCTGGAGTTTCTATTGATTTGTAGTGAAATGTGTTAGCTGATGTTCCAAGAGAAATCGAATTCCATGGTCTGCCACTGTGATACACATAATCAAACTCCCCTCTTGTCTGCATAAAGGCATTAAGTGAACTTTGTGCAATAATAGTTCAGAAGCATTTGTTAGCTTGTGTTCTCTTTCTTGGGCTTACTAATTCTTTCAAATGTTAGTTATTACTTTGTGTTTTCAGAAAGTTTTACTTCTGTTAATTGCATGTATCTTTAAAAGGGTATTTGCAACTCCAGCCTTGTATTGGAAGAGCCATCTTCAATCGTCCAGTTGGATTACAACCAGAAAGTACTGCTTGTCTCAACTTTGCAACGGACTCTACTTTTTTATACAGAAGAGAAATCTGTCAAGCAAGTTGGAACACAGCCCAGAAAAAAGTAACCCTCATAAAATCTTGATGCAGGCACATCTATTAATTCTAGCTTTTCAGAGAGGATTACAGAAAGGGTGATCTAAGCAGAGAAATTAATACAGTGCAGCAGTCCTCTCAAAATGTTAGTTAGAGTAGCAATGTGAACTCAGAGAAAAAACAACAATTCTACCTACTTAGAAAGTACGTGATTGCAAGTATGTTATAATTGTATCTTCAGAGCAGTTCATTATGCAGAAATACTGAAGATGTTTTCTCATGATTTAAACTGAAATTGCTGCCAAACTTCTTCAGCATTCCCTTTTGATTTACTGTCACTTAGTGTGAGCAGGCATTGTATTCAGGTTCATTTCATGGATGAGGTAATACCTGATGGAAAAAGCAAGTTAGTGTCTCAATTCATCTTATACACTGAACTCAATTAAAAGGGAAATTGTGTAGCAACTATTTAAAGTTGGCTTGAAGAACAGGAACTTCTAGGAGTTTTGGAATCTTCTATTGTATAATCTCAGAAATATGGAGGAGAGAACTTGGTCTTGAAACAGCATGTCTGACTGGAAGGAGAGTGAATTTACTCTTGAAAGAGTTTATAATGTGTCTTTCAGGGATGTGAATGTAAGAGGAGTACTGAGGATCATGTTATGTATAAGGGCTTTTCTTGAGTCATAGTGAATCGTGGGTTTATGCATGAGAAATGAAGATTTTTAACAATTGAGGTACTTTCCTTGCTTCTTAGCATTGTACTATTTTGCTTGATTGTTATCAATTCTAGGAGAAAGAAGATTGCATAACAGGATTTTCCTGAGATGGGCAAAGAGTATCATTAAGGCTGTAAATCTTACTAGGAGTATGAAGGTGCCTAGTAGATGTAGTGTCTGACATCTAAAGCCGAGGGAAAACTTTTTATTTGAAAGGACTGTTCTTGTCTTACTATAACCCAATTTGTACTTCAGACATTTGATTGAATACTTTAATCAAAGAATAGAATTTTTATTTTTTTATAATTTTCAGTTGTAAATTTGTGCCATTAGTTTTAAAAGTGCCTTCTAAGTTGAGTATATAACTTCTAAAATGAATTCTTCCTTTCATTTTAGCACTGGCAAATTTGGTGCATGTTTTATACCTGGCCTATGTAAACAAAGTGACCTAACACTATATGCTGCCAGACCTGGACTCCGTCTCTGGAAGTCTGATGTTCACGGAGCTGTTCAGGCCACGTTCATATTGAAAGATGTATTTGCTGGAGGAATAAAAACTTTTGAACTGTATCCTCGTTTGGAACCACCTGACAGAGGATGTTACAGCTCCCCAGAGAAACACCTTGGGCTTGTTTCGTGCTTTTTCCGAGAAGGATGGATACTGACCTGGAATGAATACAGCATCTACTTATTGGACACTGTGAATCAGGTAGATGAATCCTGTGGGTGAATATTTTCTTTCTTGGTTTTAGTCATGCTTTGCTGTAAGACTTCCTTTGGACTACCTGTGCCACTTTTGTGATTTATTTCTATGTTTAAACTTCAAGAAGATTTTATTTTCTCCCTCTTCAAGTTGTCATTACAGTGATACACTCACAAGTTATATTGTGTATAAAAATGAAATTAAATATATTGAAAGCTTTCAGTCCAGGTGTTAATATTTGTCAGTGTACATAAATCTAAAATTTAGTAACTAATGCAAAAAAGTTTTAGACTTATAAAACATATGTCAAACTATTTATTTTCTCTGTTCTGCTACTGTTTGTGTACTGCAAAAACCCAAGTATAACATCTTCTTTGGTACAGAGTGAACTGCTAGGTAAGTGCCTATGAAAGTCACTACAAGCTAGTATCTTTTTGCCCAAATGTTATGAAACATTTGTACTGTGGTTCTTTTCGGACACCAAGTTATATATTGTTTAACTTGTGTTCTTGCTGCCTGTTTGGACAGAGAAAATTAGTAGATCTATGAAATTAAAATTATTAAAAGTCTTTGCCACACTGTGATTAAAGGGTACTTTCTTGTTTCTTTTTTTTCTATCTCCTTTCTTTTTAATAAGGTAAAGTCTTCATTCTGTAACTATATATGTTGATTAAATTGCAACAATTTTGTTAACACACTGTTTATACAATATGTTGCTCTTAATTTGATGCAAATTACTTCTTTCTTTGTTGACTCTATAGGCTTTGATTGGTGGCTTGGAAGGATATGGTGATATTGTGTCTGTGTCCTGTACCAACAATGAGATTTTTCTCTTAAAGGGAGATAGAGACATTATAAGAATTTCAAGTAGACCTGAAGGACTGTCATCAATAGGTTTGTATAGATTAGCAAAGTGTAGAATGTACCTCATGGAACATGATGCCTGTTGTACTTTTTTTAATATTGAAAAAAAACCTAGCACCCCAATCCCACACAAACGCCTTCAGGTTATTGGAAAACCTAACAAGTTCTGTACAGTTACTTGTCTGTTTCTACAGATTGTATTTGGAGGTCTGATTTATCTCACCTGAGCTTCTACTTTGGCTGCAGTGAGAATAGAGGCATTAAGAAATATGAGTACAGGACATTTGAGACCTTTATTCTAAACCATGATACTGAACCTTTCTTAATTCCTGATCATGGTTACCTCTTGATTCCTCAATCTCAGTTTTCTGGGTTGGAGACACTTGAATGTGTTGATTCTGTACAACCTGTCACCATAGACATTCCAGAGGAAATCTCTATCTTCCAGCAACAAAAAAGAAAGAACTGGCAAAACCTCCAAAGAATACTTAATAGAATCCAAAAAAGAACTTGAGAGTTTATTTACTTTTTTGTTGTGAACTTGAGTTCAGCATCTGTGTTACCAGAACTCTCCAAAATGGATTAGTAATACATCCTTAACGATGGCACTGGCTGATTTCTCAATCAGAAAGATTTTAAACACCACTATACAGTGTATTATGCTCACAGAGAACTATTTGTGCATTTAAAATACTCCATTTTATTTTGTGTTAGCAAAATGCTTTTTAAGTATGCTATGAAGTCTCACTGAATGCTAGAGAACGTAACTTTCTTACCATTGCATATTAACAATAGCTTTAGACATTGAAGCAGTTCTTTATTCTCAAACTTCTAGGGTTGTTTATTATTTTAATCGTAACTTCCAAGTATTGCTTAGAAGGAGGTTTCTTGAAGCCTGTTTTCTTCTAATCACCACAGTTGTTTATCTGGTAAATTTTAATTTATTTATTTATTTTTTCAAGATCCTGAATATTTGAATGAAGAGATTAGAAAATACAGGTTGACATTTCAGTGTGTGATACACTTAGGTCTTCCAAGCTAAAGAACTGTGCTGTTCTTCATACATAAACCTAAATTCAGAAATTTGCTAGTAGGAGTTTGAAGTGGATCGATTTCACTAATGATTTCATACAGATTTACTTTTATGAAGTTTACATTGTGTGTGATAGGTTGGACTGGATGATCTTGGAGGTCACTTCCAACCTGGTTGATTCTGTGATTCTATGATTGATATATATATATATATATATATATATATATATATATATATATATTTGAGATGTTATGCAGTTAGTTGGTATATTTTTCCATCGCTTAAAACTTCTTTTAATACACCCTCCAAGAACTATGCTTCTGCTCACTTGAGTCACTAGTATTTATACTTTTGTTTTTTCTTTTTGTCTGTTTCAGATGTGAATTCAAAATTGCCAAATTCTTTAGCAGATACCAGTCCTAAATTACTGACTCCGTTATCAGCAGGTCCATCTGTGTCACCTAGCTCTTCAGTGGAAACAGATAAAAAAATGGTTACTTCCCCTTCAGTTATTGGTGATAAAAGTGACTCTTTAGTGAAAGATGATCTGGAAATCCCAAGACTTCCAGAGGAAGGTTTCGATAGAGTGGGAGACTTGAACAACGAAACAAGAAAAAGGGTCTGCTCTGTAGTAAGTGAATCAAGAAGCAGAAGCAGTTCTGTAAATTCTGTAGACAGCGGCTCTGGCTTTATGGTGTGTGCAGACCAAGTTTCAGAAGCTCAGAGAGAAGGTCAGCTTTCTTCACAACGGTTCAGCACAATCAGCTCTGAAGATTTTGATCAAGAACTGATTGTAAAGCCAATCAAAGTGAAAAAGAAAAAAAAGAAGAAACAAGGTAAGTCTAGCAGAACTTTCCCTTCCACTGCTCATTATTAGAACATGCTATTTAATGTTCCATATGTGAGTGTGTGTTTGACATGCCTTGTTTCCGTTGTCATGTTCTTGAGAGCATTTGAGTAGTTGTAGTGGGCCATTTACATTTAATCTGAAAGCTTATTTTGGAAGCGGTAAATTTATTAAGTCTTTTTAGATCTATTTTTTACATTCTTTTAACTTTACCTTTTGGAAACATGCTTAAAATGGTAACGTAGAGTGGATTTGCTTTCATTTCTATGTTGTAATTGTGTATCCTATTTAGGATATTTGACAGTGTCTTCCATAGAAACATAGAATGGTTTAGGTTGGAAGGGACCTCAAGGATCATCCAGTTCCAACCCCCTGCCATAGACAGAGACACCTCCCACTAGAACAGGTTGCTCAAGGCCTCATCCAACCTCGCCTTGAACACCTTCAGGGAGGGAGCATCCACAACCTCCCTGGGCAACTTGTTTCTTAGTCATACCTTTTAGTTTGTTAAACTAGTGTGAGTACTTGGTTATTTTAATTGTTTAATAAATTGATGCTACAACTTCAGAATATTTTACNGAAAGCAAGATGGAGTTCAGCCAGCAGCCTCAGCTCTCCAGCAGGCGAAGAGAGCACGTGACCTTTGTTTTGCTTTTCTTCTTTACACATCTCAGCAAGACTGTGAGGGAAGTAGACATCATCATTGTTTTCACAGTCTATGATCTAGTTCTTCTCACCAAAACATTCTAGCTAGGCTCAAACTAGCACAGCCATTAAGACTTTTTTGACTTTATATGTGTCCTTTAATGTTGAAGTTAAAAAAAATTAGTATGTCAAAAGTTAGATTTAGCTCTGTTCTTTCCCAGTGATAAAAATATTTTTATTTCTCACCATGAATTTAATCAAAATTGTATTAATATTATTTTCTTCCCTTTGTGAGAACAGAAAGTGGGACCAGGAAAAACCACAGCTCTCTGGAAGGTACACCGATTTACGAGCGTCAGCTTTCCGGTGATAGTCCACACTCATTGAATGCAGACTCCATTTCTGTGACTTCCAGCCTAATGAGTGGCAGTATTGATCATTTGAGTACTGGCTCTCCAGATCAGGAAAGCATGTTCAGTGCGGAGTCCCATACAATATTGCAAGAAGATAATGGTTCAGAAACTTTCAGTGTTCTACAGTCTCCTGAGTCTGCAAGTGTACTAATTAATGAGGAAAGTGGAGATACGATTGATTTACAGAAAATTCCAGACAGTGACAGTGGCATGGGTACTTCAGCTGTTACAGATGCTGTGACGTCTGTTTCTCCTCTAATGCTCCCAGAAGACTTGACAAGCTGTGTCGATGGTGAACATAATGGTAGTGTGGTTTCTGCAAGCAGTGAGTGCTGGCTTGAAAAGCTGAGCCAAGAGGAGGAGCAGGATTTTCCTACGTTGTGTGAAATAGATGAAAAATTAGATAGTATGAAGCTGCAGGATATTGAAAAATCTTTTGAAGAGCCAGACCTTACAGACCAAATGTTTTTGAAATGTGGCAGCGTACTTGGTGATCAGGCATCACTGACACCAAAAGAAACTGATGAAACTGGTAGGGAAGAACAACAGCAGCTCTCTCTAATACACAGTGCTATGTCTGATCCTTCCGTACTCCACTTTGACATCTCTAACGATGTTTATTCAGATAACACTTCCGTTTCTGGATGGAATTTTGAACGTGCAATCAAAGCTAAATCTAGTACTAGCACTGCTGAATGGGTAACAGACACTCAGGAAAGTAAGACTGAAAAATCTGCTTCAAGTGATGAAGAGGATATTTATGGACACGGATTACCATATTCATCCTCAGAGACTAGCATGCCTGATGTAGGTGCTGGCTCTGGTTCCCAGGATGTGGCCAAGATAAGCTTGGATGAAATGGTGTTGTTAAAATCTGATCAGGTATATATTTTCACTTCAGTTAAAGTATGTAATTACAGCATTTAAAAGGAAACATGTGTAATTACTAACTCTCTGGAAGTCAATTCTTTTTATTACTTGATTCAAGTAAACAAGCATACAGACATGCAGCAGTACATGCTGTAGCTCTTATGAAATGTCATACATCCAGCTTCAAAATGGCTGATGGATGTCTGCTTACAATACAAAGAAGCTGCACTGGCTGTATTGTTCCCAGCTCAACAAAAGTGCTGTCATAAACCCATCCCTTAAAGACTGAACAGTAAAACCAAGTCATGCTCCTTGTGTGAGTCTCCAGTAGACCAAGTTGTGCACAAGGCTGTTTCCAGCTTCAGCTGGCTTTGTGGAGAGTTGCTACTCATTATTCTAGGCGACTGGCCCCTAGTTAAGGAGCATTTTGCCTTTACTTAAGGAAGCATTAGTCTTTCTTTGTGCCCTAGACAGCACTATTTCAAATGTTGAAATGTTCCAGCAAAACCTGAAGAGCTGGAACCAAATGAGGTTCAACAACGACAAGTGCAGAGTTGTGCACCTGGGAAGGAATAGTAAACTGCACCAGTACAGGCTGGGAGGTGATCTGCTAAAGAGCAGTCGTGTGGAGAGGGACCTGAGAGTCCTAGTGGATAACAGGTTAACCATGGGACAGCAATGTGCCCTTGTGGCCAAGAAGGCCATTGGGATCCTGGAGTGTATTAGGAAGAGTGTGTCCAGCAGATCAAGGGAGGTTCTCCTTCCCCTCTACTCTGCCCCGGTGAGATATCATCTGTGTTCAGCTTTGGGCTCCCCACTTTAAGAGGGACAGGGATCTGCTGAAGAGGGTCCAGCAGAGGGCTGTGAGGATGATTAGGGGACTGGAGGGCAGGCCTTATGAGGAGAGGCTGAGGGACCTGGGGCTTTTTAGTCTGGAGAAGAAAAGACTGAGAGGAGATTTAATAAATGTTTATAAACATCTGAAGACTGGTCAGGAGGTGTTGTTCCCTGTGATAAGACAAGGAGCAATGAATGTAAGTTGCAGCACAAGAGGTTCCACTTCAACACAGTGGGGAGCTTCTTTACTGTGAGGGTCACAGAGCACTGGAACAGGCTGGGGTTATGATGTTCTTACACTCAGTAATGTTTAGAAAAGCTTTGTGTTACAGGTCATGCATGCAGTACTTGGGTGCACCTCATGTAAGTTGTCAAAACAGCAGCCTATAAACCAGATTTCTGCAGTAGTGGCCTCTGCAGCATGCAGAGTACAGTAGTCCTGTACATGTAGTCCTGGACTACATGCAGACTATACATTTTCATGTATTCTTTTTGCAGATGTCATGTCCATTAAGTATATGTTCTTTAATTAAAAAAATAATCTGCCTTTTGAAGGTAGATGGCAGTGGGGAGGATTCATGGTTTGATTTCTGTTGTTGTTGCTAAAACATTTGTTCTGGCAGTCTTATTTTGTAGTACATACTATTTTAGGCAATGCTGACAGATGTAGTTTTATTCTACGCAAGGCAAATTTATTCATTGATGAAGACACTTAAGAACCTTCAGTGTTAGCCTTTTTTAAAAATTAAATCATCATATGGGAGCTGCTGTGCTTATGTAGCTGTTTCCTTGTGAAGTTTGAAGACAGTTAGCACTGTTCTAATTCCACAATTTTTAGTTTGCAGAAAGTTGGATGGGATACTCTGGCCCTGGTTATGGCATCCTGAGCCTGGTGGTCTCAGAAAAGTACATTTGGTGCCTGGACTACAGAGGCAGCCTGTACTGCAGTGCTGTTCCCTCAGCAGGGCTGCGGTGGCAGAAGTTTGAGGATGGTGTTCAGCAAGTGGCAGTTTCCCCCTCAGGTTGGTTGGCTTCTGCTTCCCTGCAACCTCAGACATGTAGAACTTTTACGGACTATGGTATTCTATTTGCTTTCTTTGATGGTTTTGTTTGTTTTTAATAATGGCTTTTACTTAATTCAGTGAAACTTGTCATTTTTCTGAGATTACAGATACAATTTGGTGCATAAGTGATTTCCATGTAAACAGTTTAATACAGTCCTTCCAGAAACTTGGTTATCTGGGGCTTGCTTCATGTAAAAGACCAGTGTGGTTTGTTTGGTTGGTTTTTGGTTTTTAAAAAATAAATGTCATACTAGGTGATATGGCCACATCCATCTTCACTGCTTCAGTGTACTAGGTTCTGCTTTAAGTGTCTGTCTGTCTGTCTGTCTTACGGGTTCATGTTCCATTTTGGGAAAGTTGTCAACTGATTAAAGTGAAGTTCAGAAGTACCAGTTCAGCCGTATGCAGAGATGAATGAAGAGATCCTTGTTTGTGAAAGAACCTTTGAGCTGCTTACAGTTCCCAAATTTTAAGGTTTTGGTGTTTTTTTTAAATGCAGAATTGGTTTTCCATATGAGTTTGTAGATTTAATTTTTTCAATATTAAAAAAATAACCTTTTGATTTTTTGATACATTTGCATGTGAGTTTGTTCTGGATGATTGGGAATGAGGATTGTGTTGATTACAATGAAATGGGCTTTGGTTATAAACTTGCATTGCTTTTGGCCTTCCCAGTTGTTCCAGATGTGAAAATGCAGATTTATCAGGCACTTCTTTACTTAGTCTCCTGCCTTGCCACTATTTCTCTTGCCTTGTCATCTCCAACAGCATGTGTCAACATCTCTTCTCTCTTTAGGAGATGATTTGCTCTCTTTTAAGAAGAAAGGTGTTCTATGTGATCTGTAGCTGAGCTTTGTTATGGACAAAAAAAAAATTAGGAGTGGCTGTCCTAGGTGAGATCATAGGTTCATCTAGCTCACTGTCTTGTCTTCAGCAGTGGTCAAAAGCAGATACCTGCAGAAAATTAAAAGAAACAGATTAGCCTGTATGGCATTTGCCCTTATTAGGTTCAGATGGCAATTGTTGGTGGCTCAGAGGTTTCCTGAATAGTTGTTTCTCTGTATTTATTATCCTTAAGATCCAGGAACTCACCTAGTTCTTTACTGAATCTGTGCAAATTTCTAGATTCCATAGTTTCCTGTGGATATTTTAACACGAGAGTCTTTTAACCACAAAGGTCAAAATTGAACCAAATGCTACTTTATGGAAGTATTCAAAGAATTTTGGTATGACAGTGTTCTGCTCTGGTATGAACCAGCATGGATGCCAATCAGCAGTTAAATTTGGAGTTCCATTTGGTTGTCTTTTTCTGAGCTATCCTTACTAATTTGAGTGAGGGAAAAAGAAGATGAATGTGTGCAGTTGTGTTTGTCTGCTCATCCTGTGCTGTGTAATGGGGAAGTAATAATGCAGCCCACTGTGGTATGGGACAGCACATCTGTTCAGGTGTTTGTTGTTCATGACTGGTCCACAGAAGTTATGCTTTAGTACAAGTATTTGTAAAAGGTGAGAGTACTACAACTGACCCCTTTTCTTTATGTACCAAACTAGTATAGAAGCAAGCCATGAACTTCATTCTCTGAATAGTAGGCTTATTTGGCTTTGATATGGAATTTATTAGGTATCAGTGTGCAAGTCAGAATTGATCTGCATTTAAACCCTTAAAAATCATGCATGCTGTAATGATAAATGCATTCCAACAATTCCTAGACAGGTTCATCACTGTCCTGGTCATGCTTTTTTAAAAATAATTGGACACCTTTTTATATCTTACATTTCTGTTTAATGCTTCTGGTTTGCCTTTTCACTCATGTTACTTTAGATGTAGGGTAAGAAAAATCAGCTGTCTCTGTTGTAGTATTTGGTAAGTGATGCCATCTTCTCTCTTAATTCCTTATGCAGGGGGTCTTCTCTGGAAGATTGAACAGAAGACTAACAAAGCATTTGCTTGTGGAAAAGTAACTATAAAAGGAAAACGCCACTGGTATGAGGCTTTACCCCAGGCTGTATTTGTATCTTTGAGTGATGACACTGCCTGGATTATCAGAACAAATGGAGATCTGTATCTGCAAACAGGTACCTGAATTAACTGCAGGCTCTTTGAATTTTTGCAGGCTCAAATTATCAGAGTTCAAGACTATGGAATGTTCACCACTTGTTCTAAACACTTATCCACAGCCAGGGCATAAGGAAACATTTTTATCTTGAGAAATGGTTGCAAGCAGTTGAGATTCCATGTAATTAGGAGACTGGAAAAGCCGGTCTGTGGCCATTTTTTTTTCTCTGTGTCAAGTGGAATACACAGTATAGGGAATTTATGGCAGGGGATGAATATGGGATAGATGCAGATAAATGGAAAATGATTGGGCTGGAGCACCTCTGCTATGAGGACAGGCTGAGAGAGTTGGGGCTCTTCAGCCTGGAGAAGAGAAGGCTTCGAGGAGACCTTATAGTGGCTTTCCAGTATCTGAAGGGAGCCTACAGGAAAGCTGGGGAGGGACTCTTTACACGGTCTAGTAATGTTAGGACGAGGGGGAATGGGTTTAAGCTGGCAGAGGGGAGATTCCGACTGGATGTTAGGAGGAAGTTCTTTACAGTGAGGGTGGTAAGACACTGGAACAGGTTGCCCAGGGAGGTTGTGGATGCTTCCTCCCTGGAGGTGTTTAAAGCCAGGCTGGATGAGGCCTTGAGCAGCCTGCTCTAGTAGGAGGTGTCCCTGCCTATGGCGGGGGGTTGGAGCTGGATGATCCTTGAGGTCCCTTCCAACCTAAACCATTCTATGATTCTATGATTCTATGATTCTATGATTGCAGAAAATACTGAAATAATATCCTTGCCTTGAAAATGGTAAAGTGCACTGAAACAACTGAGCCCTAAGTGTCTGTGTGTTTTGATTTTAACAATGTTGTAAGAAAGACTTTGAAAGGTAATGAGAAAATGAGTGGCTGTTCCAGAAATATTCAGGTATAGAGGGAAGAGCAGGGTAAGGTAGAAGCTGTCTGTTTTGAAAAGCACAGATCTGTCGGAGGTCAGAGTTACCACTTGGGTATTCTAAGGATGAAGATCATAAAGTGCTTTGGAAGTAGGTGGTATTCTAGTGACAGAGGAAACAAAGCCAGTAGAGGAATGTAACAGGCTGTGGAGCAGCAACCTTCCTACTGGATGTGAATGAGGCAAGAACCAGAAAATGAGATAGCGCGGTGGCAACTTTGAAATCATGGCCTTAGTTTCATCTGCTTCACTTAACAGAAGAGGATGCATCTGGAAGTTGTTATGCAGAGAATATTCAGGCCAGATATGAGGAGCTGGAATGAAGGATAGAGCTTCAAATTTTAGAGTTAAGGAGGATGAGTATCAAGGACTCCTCTTTGTGGAAGTATTCAAAGAATGTGTGGGCTTTGCACAAAGAATTGGGAAGGAAAAGTCACAAATAACATAGAAAAGCAAGAGGAGGACTAGGCGAGGGAGAAACAGTAAAACACTAAAGCAGGACATTTCAGAGCAGCTACTACAATTTTTAATTACCTTTCATTTATTCTAGTTGTCTCCTACTTTCTCTTGTAGATTTAATTGCTGTAGCACAATATAGAAATGTCCATGATTAAGAAAACTGTTTAAATACACAGCATTGTTTCAAAGATACTCTACTCAAATAATTTTTGTTCCATTACATTTAGTAGTTAACAAAGAAAACAAGTGGCCTCCCCAAGGTCACGTGCATATTGCCAGCAAGAATGGTGATGGATAATGGCGATAAAGAGTGAACTTTTGATGTCAATCACACAGGGGTCTGTGAAGGTTTGAATCAATACTTTTCTTCCCTGTGAGATATTGGTTTGGTTACATCAGCTTACGTTCTGCCTGCTGGTTTTGGGTTTCTAAATTGGCTTTTGATGCCAAAAATACATTCTCATTGTATCTATTTTGTTAATGTGAGGCAATCAGTGATAATCGTTTCTTCAGGATCTTTTCATTCACTTCATTGCCTTGTCTAATTTCCATAACAAAAGTATCTGCTCAAAGGTTTGAATGTGAGTGTTCTTTTTGTTTCAGAGTATCATTTAGGGAGGTCTGTTCATTTTTGCATTGGCAGCGTAACAAGATTAAGCAAAAGCTATGTCTGCTTGAGGAATTTCATATACAGTCATGCAAATCAAACTTTAGTGTAGCTGTGAAGAAGACATGTTCCTGCCAGTTATGTGTATGAATGTCTGCAAACTACCCCTAAATGCATCAGACCCTCTCTTCTCCTTTCACACTTTTGCCATGCCCAGGTCTGCTGCGCCTCTTTAGGTCAGGTTGCCTCTCTCTCTGGCACGTTTTGGACAAAAGTTCTTCCATTACTGCGTTTTAATTTGATGCTTCTGCCAAGTCTATTTAAATAGAGATTCCTGATACTGACGCTAGAGGGAGAAAAGGAACAGAAATGACAGGGCAGGACTTGTCCACTGTGCAGGGTGAAGGCCATACAGTGTGTTATTTCTTAAAATATAAACTCAACTATATTAGAGGAAATTACTAGTAGTTCATTAAAGAAAAAAGTCAGTCAAAGAAGCAGTTGTCAAATGACAATTGTTAGCATATCAAAGATCTATTTCCCTCCTCATTTTATTAGGGAGCTTTGTCTCTTTCCTTTTAGTTGCAAAACCCTGAAGTTTGTAAAGCACTCCTCCTTTTTTAATTTCTAGGCCTGAGTGTGGATCGTCCTTGTGCCCGAGCAGTAAAGGTTGACTGCCCTTATCCACTGTCACAGGTCACATCCAGAAATAATGTTGTGTGGGCACTGAGTGAGCAGCGGGCCCTACTCTACCGGGAGGGAGTACGCAGCTTTTGTCCTGAAGGAGAGCAATGGAAGAGTGATATTGTCAGGTAACAACAATGTGATGAGACTGCCTCGTAACCAGAGTGACACAAATAGTTACTTTCAGTGCTGGAAAATCTGAGGAAGTATTTGTTGTATTTATTCAAATCTGAATTTTGCATTTACTTCAGTTATTTTAGTCACTGAAAAATTTACTTGGCCTGTGCTTTAGGTACACCTAATGTTCTTGGGCTTTGCATTAAAGTTGCAGAAGGCAATCTCTGTTCTGAAATTGTTGAGAAAGGTTCTCTGAAGAAGTAGCATTGTTGACTATGTTGTAAATTCCTGATACAATCACCCAGTCCTCTTGACTTTCTGAGCTTGCAAATTGTTTGCACAACAGGACACGTATACCCAATATATATCTTTGCTATATGACAGTTTGATTTTTCTATTTATGGTCCCGGAATGGGTCATACTGGTTTTGGAATAGGACAAGAGAGTCAAAGGAGATCATTTTATGTAGCTGCTTTGTCAAAAATTTATAGAAAACAGCTCTTATTATTTACTGAACAAATTAGGTTTGGGCTAGTTTTGTTGGTATGTATTCAAGTTTCAAATCTCAAGTTATCTTTGAAGGATATTTTGTTCAATTATTTCTATTTATGCAAACTAAGAAAATTTCATTTACTGAGTAACTGAAAATCTTAAATCCAGTGTGGTTTTTGAGCTTGGCCACACTAAGTTTGACCACTTGAAACTGCTGTCAGCATTGTAAGATCTTCCTTAACATAAGCATAAATTTTCATGAAGTAAGATTAAAAAAATTCTTACTTATTTGCATTTACAGTGAAATGCAAGCTTTGGAGCCAGTGTGCATAACCCTTGGAGATCAGCAGACATTATGGGCTTTGGATATCCATGGAAATCTGTGGTTCAGAACTGGTATAGTTTCAAAGAAGCCACAAGGAGATGATAACCATTGGTGGCAAGTAGGCATTTTTTAATTTTCCTTTCAGTTTAGTCTTTTAGCCTGGGTTTAGTGAGTGCATTGTATTCCCATGAGATTCTAAGATAAAAGTCCACTAATTGTTTGATATATTACAGCACTCTTTATTCCATATATTAGAACTGTAGCCTGGCTGAAGTCCATTTTCATGTCTGCTATAAAAAAGGGAAAACCCCTATCCCATGGTCATCCAGATCAGCATCACAGCAGTTTTCAATAATACAAGAAGTGTAGTCTACCAGGTTGTATCAATGGTGCACGTAGCTTGGTATCCTAGCAGTTGCAATAGGACCTGCTGTTTAGGCACATTGGTCGCATATAGCTGCTGAATTCAGCCTCTTGTCTTCCAGTACCCATCCTTTTCCTTAGCTAGATGAAATAAGTGAAAGTGTTTTTACAAGGTTATCTATTATCCATTTCTGCATTCAGCTGAGGTTTCTTTGAACCACGTGGGGCTGCATGCTTCATTCAGTCTCAGATCATGTGGATAAAAACAACTTGGAAGTCCCTGGTATCAATTCCTGAATGTTTTACCAACTTTTCTTGTTCTCCCCAGAGACAGAAAAGAGGGAAAAGGGTGTAGCAAAACATTTGTTAAGAAAATCTGTTTGTCTACATGGCTGTCTAAGTTACAAGAATTTCACTTTAAGTATGTGTAGTATCTGATCTCTCATGTGGACATTGTAAATAGTTTGACTTTGAGATTATTGTTAAGTTGCTTGTATTATTTTTGTGCTCTTCAGAATTTTCATAATTTCTAGGAGTACCTCAGAGTGTCACCAATCTAGCTGTCTCTGACAGAGCTTGGGCAGTTGCTTACTTAGACTTTCTCCTGTGTTATGGATTAAAATGCCCATGAGTTTGTTGCAAAGGACTATTACCAGTTTTTGCTATGTGATTTAAAGTGCTACGCTATGCAGATTTCTCACTTTTTGTGAAACTGAAAATTCATCTCTTCGTTTGCAGAGTTCAACATGTTTTTAGAGGAAGAAGGGAGATGTCATCCAAAAACAAAGTGCTTTCTTAAAATGTATAATTCAGAGTGTATTGTTGGACAGGAGGGAGATGCAAGCTGATGGTTAATATTGCATCTGGTTTATTACAAAGACTTACTTATTCAAAACATACTGTTTCTGCTTTTCCTATCCTGTACTTCGAAGGTTGCTAAACTCTTGTGATGGTTGCCAAAGTTTAAGTAGATGTCCTGTAAATAAAGTGTAGACACCAAAAACTTAACTAATCATCAAGAATACTTTTCCCCTTTTTTTTTTTGTCTCTCTCACCCAGGTAAGCATCACTGATTATGTAGTGTTTGACCAATGCAGCCTATTCCAGACAATAATCCAAGCAACTCATACAGTGGCAACGGCAGCTCAGGCACCTGTGGAGAAGGTGGCTGATAAACTTCGAATGGCATTTTGGTCGCAGCAGCTTCAGTGTCAGCCCAGCCTCCTTGGGGTTAATAGCAGTGGGGTCTGGATCTCTTCAGGCAAAAATGAATTCCACGTGGCAAAAGGAAACTTAATAGGTTGGTGTGGTTTTGTATCTAATACTTTTAAGAAAAATAAATGACAGAAGGTAACTAACTGTGGTTCTGTCAACACAAAACTATCTCTGGTGAGTCAGGGCAGCTTTAGAAACAATTACATGAAACAATGCCTTGGCACTTTGTCTTAAATACTTCCCCATTTAAAGGGAAATGTTTTTCATGGAAAATTCTATGTCCACAAGGGGACTGTGCACTCCTCCTAATAGAGGCACACTTGTGTCTTTGGCTCAAGAAGAGAATCATAAATTATTGTACCTGTTACACTTAGCACAGTGGACTCTGATTCATGTCTGGCATGACTATGTGAAACAGTTACAGTTTTACATGTTCCTGATAAAGTGGCTCCTGCCACACACCCAGGGCAGAAGGAGGAGGAAAGGAGGCAGAAGGAGGAGGAAAGGATACTGCGCAGTAGCAGTATTGTAGCCAATGAGGTTAATCCGAGGCACGATTATTGCTAATTTAATTCCCAGGCAACCAGCAACAGGACAAGGGGACACAGCCTCAAGTTGTGCCGAGGGAAGTATAGGCTGGATGTTAGGAGGAAGTTCTTCACAGAGAGGGTGATTTGCCATTGGAATGGGCTGCCCAGGGAGGTGATGGAGTCACCGTCCCTGGGGGTGTTCAGGGAAAGACTGGATGAGGCACTTAGTGCCATGGTCTAGTTGACTGGATAGGGCTGAGTGATAGGTTGGACTGGATGATCGTGGAGGTCTCTTCCAACCTGATTGATTCTATTCTATTCTATTCTATTCTACAATCTCCTACACTACGTCTTAAAATATTAGGTGTAAATGAATACTAACACATACAGGTTACATGCATAAAGTTTCACTAAGTTGTGCAGCAATGAATTTCTGTTAATGTCAGAGGCCTGTGACATTTTTATGACAAATGTGAAATAACATGGACAAAGACTTTTATAAAAGCAAAATGGCAGAAAAAGCAGGTTTAATAACTGCCTGTAAATGTCAGATATTTAAATTCAGAATCCAGAGGAGGACTTCACTGGCATAGCCTGTGTGAGAGGTGTTTTACTTCTGCTTGTTGTAGGTCTGTTTTTGAAAAACAATCCTCCAAAATGCCTTCATTACAGAGCTTTGCTTATACCAAGTTTTTATTACCCGGTGCTAAATCATCTTTCATGGGAAATCACAGCACATAGTGTTTACTTAATGTACGGTTCAGTAAAAACTTAGCTGTTCTTTCCTGATAAATCAGTGTTTCAGTATGTTATTAAAAATACTTGTAGTAATTGCAGACGTCTTACAATGGGCTGCTCAGGGAGGTGGTGGAGTCACCGTCTCTGGGGGTGTTCAGGAAAAGACTGGATGAGGCACTTAGTGCCATGGTCTAGTTGACTGGCTAGGGCTGGGTGCTAGGTTGGACTGGATGATCTTGGAGGTCTCTTCCAACCTGATTGATTCTATTCTATTCTATTCTATTCTATTCTACATGGACAATAGGGACATTGCTTCCTTTGGTTTTATTGCTGCATTTCTCAAAGTAAGATTTTCATTAGTACATTCATCAGGCAAACACTAAAAGGAGGTTTAGAACATTGTCGGTTTAAACTGTTACCAAATTTATCTCCTGGTTCACTGGTTGCATTGGGTTAGAAGGGAGCCTCAAAGGTCATCTCATCCAACCCCCCTGCGGTCAGCAGGGACATCTCTGACTAGATGAGGCTGCCCAGAGACACATCACATCTGATCTTGAATGTCTCCAGGGATGGGGCCTCAACCACATTGCTGGGCAACCTGTTCCAGTATTTTACCATTGTAAAGAACTTCCTCTTTATGTTGAACCTAAATCTATCCTGCTCCAGTTTAAAACCACTGCCCCTTCTCTTATTGCTGCAAGCCCTTCTAAACAGATCTTCCCCATCCAAGTCCCCTTCAGATGTTGAAATGTAGTTATAAGGTCATTGAAATGCAGTCTTAAGGTGATGAAGACCATTGATCTTCTCCATTCTTCTGTTCTGCATTTCCGCTTTTCTGTGTGTGTGCATATGCGTATGTATATGTCAGGAGGAGGATTTCTCCACTTCCTTACCTTCCAACAGTTTCTTGAAAGATTTCATAGAAAATCTTTTCTAAGTGATATTTAATGAATGATTTCAACAGAATGTCTTTTAAATGGTAGCATTTAAAATTGTAACAAATTGTAATAGAAATTTGATTCTCATGCTAATACCATTCAGTTCTTTCTTTAAAGGCACTTACTGGAATACTGTTGTGCCTCGTGGTACTGCTTCTGCTACAAAATGGATTTTTGTGTTGGCTTCCACAGCTTCATCTAAAGAAGGTTAGTGAATCAACAATGCAATCATGTAAGATCTGCTTTTTTTAAATACAGTGGAATTAATGATGTAAGCAGTTAAGCATCTGGAATTACTTAAAATTTTAGGTCCCTTTTCTGTAGCAGGAATCTAAAATATTTGAAGTAAGGTGTAAATATATCTGTAAAACTACTGGAGAGTAGAAAAAAAACAAGCATATCATCTTTTCTGCCACCTTTGGTGTGGAATGATGTGCAACAGAGGGACAGGTAGTCTTTTAGAAGCAGTAACTTCCTAAATTGCTGCAGTGAGAGTGGCCCAATTTTGTAATGTGAATTCTTGGAGCATGCTTTCCTGGAAGGCCTATGCTGACCAAGTACTTCTCTTGTCAGTGCAGCTATTGTAGCAGAATTGCACATTTTATCAGTAAAAGTGTGACCGTGGTAGGGAATTCAACTGTTGGTAATAATAGTTAGCTATTGCATTAGCTAGGTATGCTGGCTTTATTGGCAAAACTCACAAAAAAAAAATGTGGTTTTGAGATGAAAAGGAATGCTGTTTTTTGAAGGCAATTATCTAGAATAAAGAAAAGCAGAAGAATAAGGGGAAGTGACAGTGCGCTGTAAAGTGTTTTCTCTATTAGTTTCTTAAGATGAGTTTGAGAAAGGGAGTGCAGAAGTGCCTAAATAAGGGCTTAGGATGTGTATTTATACTTCAGAATCTTATGCTGTAAACATAGCCAAGAAGCTTTGGTTTTGGCTTCTGAAAGTATATCAGTATATCTGAAGTAGTAGATGTGTAAGCTTTCTCAGAGCAGAATAAGAATGATTCTAATAACAGAAATGTCCTTTCCTTAGGAAGCTTTCTGTGGCTGTGCCAAAGCAACAAGGATCTGTTTTGTGTCAGTGATCAGAATCCTCAGTTTCGTCCTTCTACGGTACAGCTGCCACCAGAGGCTGAAATGGTGCACTACTCTGCCTGCCAAGATGCCATTTGGGGCTTGGATAGTCGCGGGCAGATATTTATTAGAACGCTTTCATCCAGCTGTCCAACAGGGATGCACTGGACAAAACTGGATCTCTCTCAACTAGGTATGACATTTTTATTGAGTTAAACTATATCTAAACTCACTTAACAGACAGACATTATTTTCCTTCAGAAGTATCTCTTGGTTTACTTACATGGAACCTTTACTGGGTTAAATAAATCCATACAGAAAAATTACAATAATCATTATAATAATAATGGATCTTACAGTCCATCAGGAACAACTGTGGCTTTTAAACAATGTTTCATTTAGATTTTGCTGGAGGCAGCAATGTTTACTGTTTGCAGGATACTTTATATGTGTACATGCTGCTCACAGTTTTTCAACCTGAGACAACTCGGAGTTACACAATGCTGTGCAGGTACATCAGTAGATTTAACTAGTCTAGTTCTTGTATTACAGTGTAGCCATAATTGTGTGGTCCTGGGAAGTTCCATAAACAAGGCCCTGAATTTTATGGTTAAATGTATTCATAACAGAGTGGCCAAAGTTGTATTAGGATCCTGTCAAGGAAAAACTATGCTCCAAGAATTGCAGCATCTGTAAGTGATGCAGCTGGTAACACTCATCTTCATTTTTATGCTGATATAATGATTCAGCACAAGAACATGCTGCTGCTTAACTGCTCTTTTTTATTTGGATAGACATAAGACCAAGGTTATTGACCATGTTTTGATCATTTAAATGTCCTCCCAGTTTGACTGCAGACCATTCAAGCCAGCTTTGTGTGTTGTATGATGTGTCAACTTCACCAATAATATTCCAAGTAGGAGATTTCTTCGATTAGTCTGATGTTAGAACATCCTTATCTTAATGCTAACCTGCATTCCTGTTTCAAGAGAAAATGAAAGAAAATTAAATTATGCACCATTCTCACACCATTTTAAAGATAATTCAAAAGTTTTTTTATGTTTTCCTATTCTTGAGTGGCAGTGTTCATTAATGGTCTGAGAACAGACAGGCATTTTTAAACTGCAAGGTTCGGGAAAGGCAGATAGCTGTCAGACTGGGACAGATTGCAAGCTTCATGTACAGTTTTAGTATACAATTTGTAGTACTTCATGGAAAATTTTAAAAATAATGTCTTTTAAAATTAATTTGTTTGCCAGTTTTTGTACACCAGCTTTTCCAGGCCTTATGAACTGTTTCCAAATCACTACAATGTCCTGCAGTTTAAGCACTGCCCTACGGGATAGGCTCGTCCACAGTCTCTTGTGTTGCTTAGTAGAGTTTTAAACTTTTCTTTTGCTACCATTGCTTTCCAGCAGTTTAGAAACTAACTGTTTAACTGAAATAATAAGTAACCTCTTCTTGTGTCAAAACCTCAAAGCATTCATAAAGCAGATCAGTGTATTGATGACTGTAGCTGACTGTAATGGCTTGTCAGCTTCAGCAGTTCAGAAGTTTGACCTTCGCATTCAGCTGTTCTTGTTTTAGCTTTGTGTCATACTGTGGTGGGAAATCTGGGATCTGGAAATACCCTGACAGGACACTTTACCTGTTACTGTAGATTAATACTTAAGTGTGAAAATGTTTTAGGCATTTTTTCCTCCATTTAAATTTGTGTGGTAGACTGTAGTAGATTGAAAGAGCTTTTATTTAATGGAGCTGAAGAAATTGAAGAACTGTTACTATTCAAGTTTAAGTTCACTCCTGAAACATTACGGAAAAGAAGTTGCTGTGAAGTGTCGTTGGAAGTGTGGTGTTGTCAGCATTAATATTGAAACATTAGTATTATGTTGATGGTATCTTCCTCTTGCCTTTACACCCTCTAGTGGGAGTCATATGAAGCAAATTAGTTTGATTAGGATTTCACTATCAGTATAAAAATTTCTAAATGCAGTAGGATGACCTTTAGGTTTCAACAATAAACAATGCCTCTGAATCATGCTAATTCCTTTAGTCAATGAATGTGGTTAGCATGACCTCCTACGATAAAAACAGTAAGGGGGAGGATGGAGAAACTCTAAAACATTTACATAAGAGCTGCATTTTTAAATATCAAATTGTATGGTAGATGTAAATAATACCAGCCATGCCGAGTGGGTGATACATGATTCCATCTTTGGCTGCTCTGGTGCTTGTTTGGTTCAGAACATTTCAACAGCTGAGACCTCATGTGACAAAGATGTTACTTGGAGTCATACTTTATGTTGGAATGAGTAATAAGATTTTGACTTTGTAGCTGAATGTCAGTCCCCTGCCTGCAAAAGAAAATTGTTCCCAAGCAGTAAGTTTTTGTGTACAGTTTTGTCATTTATTTTTAATATGAAGCAGTATGAGTTGAGAAAATTTTGGGGTGAGATTAATTTGAATTCCTGTGATTTGGAAAGTTAAATACTTGCATTAATAAGAAGGTCTGTTTACTATTGCTGATAACCAAAAATTAAAGCTGCATAGTACTATTGTTTCCTATTCTTTCTCTCAGCAGTGCCTTAAATTTACACTCACTGGTATAAAATTGCACCCCCCTCTTTAAGGAATGCTTTATACAGTGAACTTTACAAGGATTCATTGCCAGATTTCACATCACTGAAGAGAGAGCTGTTACCAAGAATGGGGTATCCCAAGCAGCACTGGCATGTTCAATCATCCAGCAAGGCCTATTTTTAGCATCCTTAGTTTGGAGTCTGACCAGAGCATTCCTGCCATAGTGTATCTGTAGCGACTGGATTTCTCTTTCTGCAGAATATGTTTTCTGTTACTTGTCTTGACACTGAGAGAGAGAAAAAAAAATCATGTTATGTATATTGCGTCACAGGGCTATTTTAAAATGAATGTGAAAGAGTTCCAGCTGACAGCTAGCTAGCAGTTCTTTTCAGTCTAAAATATCAGATGTGCTTCTCTAATAACTTTGCAAACCTTAAATAGCGAGATCAATGGGTGTGATTTGGTGTGCAAAAAAACCCCTCCCCCAACCCACAATTCGAAAACATACTTACTTAACAGCTTTGTTTTCAATGTGCTGACTTACACAGGGTCAAATACTGATGCTCTTCTGAAATAGGTGTAACAAATACATACACTGTTTAATGTAAATCCATTGAAAATCAATGTCTTTATTCACAGATACTGGTATGTTAATACTGAAGTGCATAACCCCTGTGCTCTCTTATTTTTGAAGTGCTGGTGGTATTGGGAATGTTCTTTTCTGATTATGTTAGCAGATCAACACCTTTTTAAAGTGTACAAGCATAGCAAAAGGTTCACATTAGGTCATGTGAAAGTTTGTCTAGGCACTGACAGCATTTGTCACGGAATGTTTCCCTCCTTGAATTCAGTTATTTTAATGGTATAATTTCAGTGGGGTTTAGAAGCTGTAGTATCCTATGAATAAAACATCTGTTTTCAGATTTAAAAGAGAAGTACCTGTCACACTATCTGTTGGTTTTATTCATTGTATCCAGTGATTATTTTTTCCCTCACAAGTTGTATTAACTTGTAATCATTTTTCTGTGACCATGTTTAAAGCTGGTTTAATGCAATCAAGTTTAAATAAAAGTTCTTATTACTAGCTGAATTTGAAAGGAAAATACCAGGTTGCCAATAGTCTCTTTGTTATTAGGTGCCGTTAAGCTGATCAGCTTGACCTGTGGAAATCAGCATGTTTGGGCTTGTGACACCAGTGGTGGCGTTTATTTCCGTGTAGGAACTCAGCCTCTTAACCCAAGTTTGATGCTTCCTGCCTGGATAATGATTGAGCCACCCATACAGGTAAAATGTTGATTACAGTTTTTGTAACCCAGTGCTTTAGCTCTATGCATTTAAAAAAGAATAATTTCAACACTCATGGAAAACAGTAGAGCCAGACTTGGAATGTGAAGCTTAAAACTTTGTCCCACATTTGAATTCTACAGAATTTCTTTCTTGGAAAAAAAAAAAACCAAACAAGACACAAAAGGAAAGAAAACACTGCAGAATCTGTATGATGTACTCTGAACATGCTGCCTTATCACCATAACTCATCCCAAATTCATCTAATCATTGCAAATAACTTTTTTTTTTCAAAAGCAGTGATTTTGGTTTTCCTTTCTATCTTCAATGAAAGTTTATTTTTTAATAATGCCTCAGATTTATAGGCACATAGGAGAATGCAGCCTTGAACCATATCCTGAATACTTTCTGTATGCTAGCCAAGAGGCCAAACTGGCAAGAGGCACAAAGCAGGGGGTGTGGGAGGGCTCTGCTTAAGAGGCATGGTGCGGAAGCACCTACTTCCTTCTTTCTGTATTCTCAACTTTGTGAGTCTAGGATGCTTGACAGGGTGCTGCATCTGGATTTAGGGACTGTCCTTGGTATCCAGTGGTTATTAGGCATGCAGTGCAATTGAAGCCCTTCTCTCTTGTTCCCAGAATGGGCAAACTTTATATGATTTCTGCTATCTGGGAGAGTCAGAATGGAAAGGAGCCTCCCAAAGTACCCTGAGAATATCTTTTCTGAATACAGAGAAAGGATAAAAGAGGTTTCTCCAGTGTCTGCTTTCTCTTTTAATCTCTTCTTAAACCTCAATGCTTACTTTCATTGCTGATCTAATATTTTGCAATTTAAAGTATGAAGTGGGAGTTTTTTTCTGTGTCATGGTTTGGGACTGCTGTAATAGAGCAGGCTTCTGACTACTGGTTTCATTCTTTGCTCCTTGGCACAACATCACTTGAACTGTCTGCTGATCCAGCATAGTAGCATAGGATGTGTTTGCATGTTTGATTTACATTTTAAAATGTTACAGAATTTCTCTTGAAGATTTTGTAATGTGTGGTACTTTTGAAATGCCATATTAAGAAACAAAAGTAAATCTGTGGCAGCAGAGTTGCAATAGTTTGTCTGTTTTTTACATCATTCACCTTTAGTTTGGCTTATCTCCTATCAGCTAATTACTATGTGATTCTCAGGGTGTAACAGCAAAAAAGAGCAGGGGAACAGGGAAACGAAACTGCATATTTGCATTTCATCAGTTAATGCAGTGCTGGTTAGACTTCTGGGCTGTGAATGTGATCAGTCAGGCCTGGAGAAATGGCACCTTGTAGTGCACAGTAGCAGAACAGACAGTACCTGTGTGCCTTGGAACAGAGGCTGGATTACACTGTTCGTTCTTTGTGGACTGCAAGTGGGGCTTTCTGATGTAACCTCTAAGAGGCATTTTTTTTCCTGCTAAGAGGCACTGGGGCAGCAGGAAGAGGAGACAGGATATCCAGTGATGATGTCTTTCATAAGCGTAGTGTTCTCAAAAAACAGAGAAAGCAAGTTCTAGAATGTGTTCTGCTTAAACTGAGCTTGCCAAGAGACAGAGAATTAAACTTGTGTAGTATCTTTTTATTAAGGATTTGTTTTTCCAGGGAAATAATAGCCCTAAAAGCTGCTTCTCTACAATGGTACTGTCTGTTTTATGTGCATTCTGTACTCCTCCACTGAAATTCAGTTACTCAATACATAGGTGTTTACAAGAAATTTGGATTTACCATGGCCCATTATTAAGCAGTGACTTGCTTATGTAGAAAATCTTTTAAGTGGAGAAGCTTGAAAATTGAATTATTTCCTACTAGATTATTGAGGAAGCTGGATGATGTTGCCTTCCAAAATGCTGACCTTCTGATACTCAAAGCAGTGTCATTCTCTGTCCTCTTATCTTGCCAGCACCTGACGTGGAAAATTTAGTGAGTCAATATGAAAGGGCAAAAACTCAAACATTGCTTGCAGAGACGAAAGCTCATGGGTTGCATGCTTGTTTTAGGACAATTTCAGCTTGTTAAAACAAGTCATGACAGTACTTTTACAAAGGTTTAATGCAAATTTAGCACTTGGAAATAATTTTAAAGTTCACTTATTTTCTGTCTTAGCATTTGGATAACAGATACAATATAATGGCTGAAAAGTGGACTATTCTGTGAGCAATATTTGCTTCTTAGCAGCACCTTACTGTTAATCTATCCCTTAATTGACTTTGACACAATTCATGCTGTACCATTTTATCTTCAGAACAACAATAATAGTAAGAAGTATTTGTGGACAATTCAGTCATTTTCTGTTTGAAGAAGGATGTAAAAATTGGCTTTCACTTGCTTTAAGTACCAGGAGCATTCTCAAATAATGTAATTTAAAACCAACTATGGATATTTCATTCCCTGGTAAATGTCAGAGCCAATATGATTTGCTGTATCCCAGATCTCATGACTCATGAACAGCTTGTGAGCAGCTATAGACTCTACTTTTATGGTGTCACTTCTCATTAAAGGAGTGCTGCAGTTGCACAGCATCCATCTTTCCACAACTTCATGAAAGTATTCAGAGGCAATACTGACAAGACTCCTGACAAAAAGCAGTGAATACAATTTGATTGCAGTCTTTGCATCTTTGTGATGCTGAGTTTTGTGGCTTTGTTGATTTTTGGGGTTGGTTTTTGGTGTATTTTATTTTATTCAAGATTAAAGTCATTCTTATTTGTTATCCTTCCCTGTGTAACTCCCTACTGCAGTATTGCTTGAGATGTAAAATAACATCTTCTGTTCCCTGTCCTCCCTTGTTTTTATTTTATCCAGTACTTCAGAAGTGGTCGATAACATCATTACAATATCTTGAGCATAGTAGTTTATATGTCAGTGTTTTTTGTGCTTCATCCATTCTGTTCTGCAGTCTTAGAAGTCAGAATTATTACATAGTTGAGTAGCTTTTTGGAAGATGCTTTAGTGATGTTGACAAAGGTTGTCAAATTTCTTTGAATAAATGATTAGACCCAGAAACAGAAAGTGGTTTGAAACTAGTATGTCTCAATAAAAATGACCAGGAAATATAAATACTATTTATATAGATGGTATAGAGTGTATTTTTATAAGCATGTGCATGTGTATTTCTGAAGATTTAATGTTTTTCAGATTTCTGGACTAAAGAAATAGTAATTTAGAAAACTTACATAGTCAATAAGACTAATGCAGGTGATTATGGAGTAGAAATTGATCAAAAGGTAAAAAGTATTAAGTTGCTTTAGAAGGTCCCCAGAAGATGAACACTTGTTTGAAAAGAATTCTTTCAACATTTCAGCTTTGGTTTTTGGGACCTTCTGAAAAAGATGCAGGGGCAAAATTTGATCTTGAGAAACACTTCCAACAAGTACTACCTAACATAAAAACTGGCCTCAAGAACCACCTTCTCAGACTTATCAGATAAGCAGAATTTTATTTAATAGGATTAAAGGAAACCAAGACCAAGATAAGCATTTCTAATGAGTGACCAATCACCTCTTGATTGTAAACAATCAGCCTTACTCTAAAAATAGATTAAAAGTTTATTAATTTCCACTTGTTTAATTACTTCTATTTGCTCTTTTGTAACCAAATTCTGTAGAGAACAAGATTAAAAAAATAACTGTATCAAGAGGTCTGTTTAACCTTGTAGCTTGTCTGAACCGTGGAGTAAAATGTTTATTTGAGGAAATGTTTACTACTTGCCTACTGTATAAATCTTTTGTTAATCCTTTGTAGTTCCCAGAGTCTCAGCAGAGGAGTACCTCCTAACCTGAGTTTCTTGTAAAATGATCTCTTGTGGTAAATATGTGTCATGTAAGAAAAACTTATGAGATATTGCTCTTTGAACAACTTAGTAATTGTCTCTTTATATTTTAAGCTTTATGTCATAGGTAAGAAAAGATAATCTAAATTCAGGAGCTATTTTTCCTCTTGCACAAAAAAACCCCGACCGTTCACACTTTAGCTGTCATTCAAAAATTGTTTGAACTACCAAATAAATGATAGTCCAAAATATCATTTGAAATTAGGAGATTTCTATGTAATTCTGCAAAATTAATACATGATAGATTTAATTTCTTCTCAATACATTCCTTTCTTTTAATTTATGTTCAGTGTAAAGGTTGGTTGTGCCTTATGATGAGTGGTGATGTGTTAGAAATGGTTGTCATGACCTTGTTTCCTTTCTTTAAATAAAATTTTGCTTACCTTATAAAATACTAACTCAAATCTAGAAGCTTACTTCCTCTGCATCTGCCTCACCTTTGCATTTTTCAGTAGGGCTTCTATTATTATTAAGGGCAGTTTTGTATTAAGTGGTACTTACAGGAGAAGTGGTGAGTACTCTTCCAAGATCAGGTTTTACAATTACATCTCTTTGTGTTAGGTGCCAAAATCAAAGCTGAAATATAGGAAGGGAAGGGTTGGTTTGAAATGATCTTCAAGGATTTGATGTTTGGAGAGGGTGGGATTTTTTTCAACTGAAAATGCTTTCTAACTTTTACTTCAGAATTGTCCATGCCACTTTTGAATGTACTTGCTGTTGAAAACTCAGTTCTTGGGCACTGCTGTTCAAGCCTGGTTGTTTTTCACAAGCGTTGGACTAGCTTGCATTACCCAGCACAGATGCCTTTTTGAGTTGATGAGATCTGTTTTGGAGTACTAAGACAGGATATAGAGAAAGTGGCTTTATTAGAACAGTTCTGCTTATAATGGAGAGGTAATACCCTTACTAAACCCTGTGTTACGGATAGATCAGACTACCTAGTCTGTTGTTCCATATGTCTTTACTCATGTGAGGTCTCCTGAAGACATTAATAGAAGGAAGGTTTTTCTGGAGGACTGCACTTTTCAAGATGCTTAGACAAAAACTATGTTTTGGCAGTAGTCAGAGTAACTGTATTGAGATGGGTTGCACGTAACTATACCAGATCAAAGCTCCATCAGCAGTGTATATTGTTTGGCTGATTTAAAGTGCCATCATGTTTAGGTTCAAATATGTACTATTCTTAGCAGGTATACTGTTCTTAAGAGCTAAGTTACATGCTTTAGATACTGAGAAAGTGCAATTCCAGCCTCAGACTGATTCCATTGCTCATTTCAGTTCTTATTATCTTCCTTTTCATTGTAAGTTAAAAAAACTGCTATTGCTGTAGTAGTTTGCTGTATTTTTCTGCCTTGGAGTTTTAGCCTTCTGATACTTGTTTTAAGGCACTGCTATCACCATGTTCAGAAAAGTGTGCATGTAGCCTGTCGTGTTAGATAGCAATTATCAGCACCCAGAAGCCTCAGATCACAAAAAGTGTGCTAAGCAAAATACACCCAGAAAACTGAGGAGAGGATCCTTCCATGTCTTTCTGAAATATGATCTCAATGTTATCTGTTTGCTTTTTGACAAGGCTTGCAAAAGCAAAAAAATGTGGGAAGGAGAACCTTCTTTTTTTCATTTGTTCAGTACTAGAAACATCCTTGTGTCTGCACTCTTCCAGTGTGCCCATTCTTGGATCAGCTAACACAGAAGTAGGTATTTAATTATTTTTCAGAGAAATGTGTTTAACGTTCAATTGGGTAAACAAGATAATTGCAGTTACTGAGTTTTGAGAGTTTTTGAAAATCACTCTATTTAAAAATAAAAATGTAATTGTGTAAAAATTCTTGGGTAAAGGCTTTAGCAAGCCTGTGCTTGGGTTTCAGCAGAACTGTGCAGGTAGTGAAAGCCTGAAGTATTTAATAAATAGGGATCTTCAAACAGTGATTTGGTGAGACAGGTATAAATGTAAGTGTTTGAGGGATTTTTTTTGTTTTCTTTCATTTTCATTAAAACTACATCTGCATTTTGTAAATTCTGGTTAGAACAATTATTATTGTTGTTTTCTTTTGTGTGGCTGAATTTCAGCTTTCTTGATTCCAAAAGCTGTGTCAGGGGAGGAGCTGGATCCCATTGACAGGTTTGTAGTTAGTGGTTTGGAATTTGTGGTAAATAGGAGGAGCAAAGATAGGTGCTAAGCTCAGATTGTAAAGTCACTCCAGAGAACTTCAGTGAGCCAACAATTCCACTCTAAGTAAGAATACACCTCTGCATAAGTGGTGGACATGTGGGACCCTTCAACCTTGAACTAAAAGCCTGGAAGGCCCTAATATACCCCTTCGGTGTACTACTGTCTCCTTATCTTACGATGATGCTTTAAGAAGATGAAGTGCTAACAAATACTAAACAGTCTGGTCTGTAGGAAGACCCTGTCTACTGAACCTCAGTCTAATGAAGCTTAGAAATGAACAGGCAGAAGGAATTGGACTTTACTATGGTCTGGTAAATGGATCATGTGTCTGGAAGACAATGGTTTCACTTCTGAGCCCTGGAATATGATTGTTTTTATCCAATAATGTAGCATATTGTGTATCCTTATATTTGAAACAGTACTTAGTCCAGAGCTTTACCACTGTATGAGTATTACTAGATGAGTAGTAATTGTATCCAGAGAGAATTTCCAGTTACAGGACTGTGATGGTTTGGGTGTTACCTGCCCTCCCCGGCTCCACTTTGGAAATCACCCAGACTAGACTCAGCTGGCTCTGGAAATTTGAGTGAAACTTATATTTACAGCTTAGCAAAATATACAAGCAGATATTTACAGTATATACAATTATATACAGAAATATACAGGGTAAAAGGTAATACAGAAACACAACAGCCCTCCCAGAAACCTGAGTCCCCAGGAGGGGCTCCCAACCGCCCTTTCACCTTCTCCCACCACTCTCACCCTTACCCCAGTCCCAAGGAGGAATGGGGTTTTGGCCAGGGGAGTTAGGAAGCAAAGTGGATTAACCAGAGAAACAGCAGAGAGGCTAGAGAGAGGAAAAAATGCAGCTCCAAGCTCCCCAGAAGAAGTAGCAACTCCCTTATCTATGTTTGGATTCTTGTTCTTATACATCTCAGCAAGCCTGTGAGTGAAGTAGACATCACCATTGTTTTCCTTCCACAGCCTGTAATCTAATCCTTCTCACCAAAACACTCTAGCTAGCTTCAAACTAGCACAAGTACATATTCTGCATCCTGACAGATTGTCACTTCGCAGAATTGCTGTTTTTAATTAGATTTTAATTTAATTTTGGTTTTTATCCCCTCCCTGAGTTCATGTGATTTACAAGTGTTTCATTGCTGGGTTCTTTGTTTGTGTTTTTCCCCTCTGATTATGTAAATGAATACTAACACATACAGGTTACATGCATAAAGTTTCACTAAGTTGTGCAGCAATGAATTTCTGTTAATGTCAGAGGCCTGTGACATTTTTATGACAAATGTGAAATAACATGGACAAAGACTTTTATAAAAGCAAAATGGCAGAAAAAGCAGGTTTAATAACTGCCTTTAAATGTCAGATATTTAAATTCAGAATCCAGAGGAGGACTTCACTGGCATAGCCTGTGTGAGAGGTGTTTTGCTTCTGCTTGTTGTAGGTCTGTTTTTGAAAAACAATCCTCCAAAATGCCTTCATTACAGAGCTTTGCTTATACCAAGTTTTTATTACCCGGTGCTAAATCATCTTTCATGGGAAATCACAGCACATAGTGTTTACTTAATGTACGGTTCAGTAAAAACTTAGCTGTTCTTTCCTGATAAATCAGTGTTTCAGTATGTTATTAAAAATACTTGTAGTAATTGCAGACATCTTACAATGGGCTGCTCAGGGAGGTGGTGGAGTCACCGTCCCTGGGGGTGTTCAGGAAAAGACTGGATGAGGCACTTAGTGCCGTGGTCTAGTTGACTGGCTAGGGCTGGGTGATAGGTTGGACTGGATGATCTTGGAGGTCTCTTCCAACCTGATTGATTCTATTCTATTCTATTCTATTCTATTCTACAATCTCCTACACTAAGTCTTATAATATTAGGTGTAAGACAGTGCGGCCAGAACACAGTTGGGCAAACCTGAGTAGGGCTGTAGTTTATATGATTTTTAAACTGATTATATTAAATCATGTTTTTAAAAATACTTGTAAGGAACAGTTGTACTAAATATTTTGAGAGTATTTTATGGTTTTGTTGAACTTTATTGTGTTGAATAGTCATGTGGCTTTGGCATGACTTTTTCCAGGATTTGGCAAATCACTCTCTCTGTGAAGAACTTCCTCCTAACATCCAGCCCATACTTCCCCGGCACAACTTGAGACTGTGTCCCCTTGTTCTATTGCTGGTTGCCTGGGAGAAGAGACCAACCCCCACCTGGCTACAACTTCCCTTCAGGTAGTTGTAGACAGCAATGAGGTCACCCCTGAGCCTCCTCTTCTCTAGGCTAAACAACGCCAGCTCCCTCAGCCTCTCCTCATAGGGTTTGTGTTCCAGGCCCTTCACCAGCCATGTTGCCCTTCTCTGGACATGTTCCAGCACCTCAACATTTGATGCTGTATGTCGTAATCTTTCCCATGTTTCTGCAAGAAAAATGCTTGAAATAAAAAATCTGGAGTTGATAAGAGAGAGGTCAAGGAGTTCACTCCTTGGCTTTGCTTTTCTCCCTGACTGTGCTAGCTGGAGACTGGAGGTATCCAACTAAGGCCCTCGCCTCTTTATTCACTAAAGAAAGTGGGGGAAAGAGTTGTATTGTTGTTCTAAGGCTTCTGAGGAAAACAGCTCTCCAGTTTTTCCCTCAGTAAATAGTAATCTTTTTCTGACAATTCAGTAGCAGCGTTCTTGATGAACACAAGGTTTCCAGGAAGACATAGATTCACCTCTCCTTCCCTTCTATACTGTGTTGAAATTATCTGCAGAGAGAAAAAAACAGCATTTAATTTAGCAAGCTGTTCTCTTTCAAAAGAGTAGAATGTTTTTCATTCAGAGAATACTGCTGTTATGTTGCTTGTGCTTTCTTGATATCCATAATACTGAAAGTGGTTTACAGCCTTCATTTACATGGAGCTTAAATTTCATATCCTCCACCTGGGTCACAACAACCCCATGATAAGCTAAAGACCTGGGGATGCATAGCTGGACCTAGGGGTATTGGCTGACAGTCAACTAAATAGGAGGCAGCAGTATGCCCAGGTGGCCAAGAAAGCTAATGACATTCTGGCCAACATAGTGGCCAGGAGGAACAGAGAGGAGATCGTTTCCCTGTACTCAGCACTGGTGAGGCCACATCTTGAGTGTTGTGTTCAGTTCTGGGCCACTCAGTACATGTAGTGCAGTACAAGTACATTGAAGTGCTGGAGTGTGTCCAGAGAAGGGCAACGAGGCTCATGAAGGGCCTGGAACACATGGCCTATGAGTAGCATTGGAGGGAGCTGGAGTTGTTCAGTCTGGAGGAGGCTAAGAGGAGACCTCATCATTCTCTGCAACTACCTGAAAGAAAGTTGGAGCAAGGGGATGGCCAGCATCTTCCCCTTGGTGGCAAGTGACAGGACTAGAGGAAATGGTTTCAAGCTGTGCCAGGGAAGGTTTAGGCTGGGTGTTAAGAAGTATTTCTTTACTGGAAGGGCTGTCAAATACTGGAATGGTTTGCCCAGGGCAGAGATTAAGCCACTGTCCCTGGAAGTTTTTAAGCAGCATGTGGACCTGGCACTTGGGTACATGGTTTAGTGCTGAACCTTTGGTGTCTGGTCAAGAGTTTGACTTGGATGATCTTTGAGGTCTCTTTCAATCAGATGTATTCTGTGAGTTGAGAAAATGATGTGCAAATAGCTCTGTATTATGGGAGTGTCTCTATAAGTTGTGTGATATGTTACACTGGTCAGTAGGGTCTGGCTGTCAGCTATGAAAGTAGTCAGATTAGTCAGATCTTGGCCTGGAGCAGCTGAAGGTATTTCTGGTTTGTCTTTTGAAGGTGAAGAGTACATTTGTGCAACTTGCATCCACTAATCTGTTATAAAAAGGACTGAGTGTGGACATATTGAGAATGTTATGTTTAGTCTCTTCTCATCCTGGATAGTAGCAGCAGAGCAGAGATAGTGGAGGTCTACAGATACGTGGAGTCTGTGCGTGTATTACAGTGACAGAAAACGTTCTGATGCTTTTTTGTGTGAGCATGTGTTTGTCCTTTCAGTCTTGAGGAAGAAGCTGAAACATTGTGTTCTAGGTTCAGCTGTGACTGAAGTAGTTAGAATAAAACTTTGTAGTAGGTGGCTGGGGAAGCAGGAAGCACATTAGTTTTTACTTTGAATTTTGTTTGATACTGTTATTCAAATGAAGTTCTTGCACTGAAGCTTATTCCTCTGTGGTTTGCAGGGGAAAAAAAAAAGAAGTGATTTGCACAGAATTTTAAAGCTAATGGATAACTTCATAACTTAAATATATTTAACATGGACACTATTTCCTGATACAATTTAGCAGTTTGTCGGTTAAGTGCTTCCTTCAAGTTTACTTCATTTTTGTCAGCACTATTTTCTCATCAGATACATGGGTGCTAGGAAACTATTTTTCTTTGTATTCACACTTCTTACTATGTAGTTTTAAATGTTAAAAAGTACATAGTTGGCATGTGTTGCAGTTGTATGATTGTGACGGGAAATCCTCAGTATCAAAAGACAGACTGCAGCTGGAAGTTGTGTAGCTGAGTTACAAAAAGCTGAGGCCAGGAGGATCTGTGCTTAGGTTTTTTTAACTTTAGTAATTTTTGGTACCACTAATAAAAGGAAAAGAAAATCCAACATTTTTTAATCACATAACACTGAATCCATTAATGCTTCATAAAAAGTTAATCTCTGACAGTAATGACTATTGTGGATACATCTATAAACAGAGTTTGGTGTGTCAGCATCTGGGGAGCAAGACCGAGACCAGTGAGACATTCTTTAAACCTCCAGACTCTTCCATGAATTACTAATATGGCATAACTCATATTTAAGATATATGAATCTTATGAATGCTGGTAGAAGTTAAGTCAAGTGGGAAAAATCTGTGTTCAGATAACTCATTAATTTCCATGGCTGTTGGTCTCTGAAATGTTATCAGCAGATTTATAAATTTGTACAGATACTTCATTGCTACGAGAGAACTCTAATTTTTAACTGCAGCTATCTATTTCTTGTTATATAGATTATTGAATACTTGAAGCATGCTTCAAGTAATTAAACCTAGTGAAAATGAGGGATATCTCAGATGATGTCAATATGGTTGTTTCAGTCTTAAAGGTTTTTTCCACCTTAAACATTTGTATGATTCCATGTCAAGAACATTATAAATTCATTTTATCCACCCTACTGTGGTAGCCATGAGGACACCTTTTTTTCTTGTAGATGGCTGCTTTCTTGGAAAAAACCCAGAGGCAAAACCTTGACAGCAAGATCTAAGAATTACATGCATTTGTGTCTCAATGTCTTGTCACTGAGTTGTGCCAAAAGCTGCTGTATAAAATCATCTCATTAGCTGTCCTGTCAGCTGTGTTCTTCATTGCCTGTTGCACAGCAGAAGGTTGCAGCGGTGAGAATGGGGGAGGTCTGTTAAGAGCATTGAATGCTGTCACCAGTGTATTGCCACTGAGAGTGGCAATACACTGAGAGTGACTTTATTGGAAGGAGCTAAGTAGCCTGAAAAAGGAAGAGAAGTTGAAAGTGGCATGGAAGTGTCATACCCAGAGAGGCAGGGAAACTTACGGAAGAAACAGGACCTTGCTTAGAAAAACCAAGATCGAAAATATGGAGAGGGATGGACTGAAGCTGTGCAGTAGTGAGGCTCGTCGTGTGCCAGCAGTGTGGGGAGGTGAGCAGGGTGACGTGAAAAGGAGTGGGCCAAATTAGCCATAGAAAGAAGCAAATACAAATGGAGTGGAGAAACATGAACATGGCCAGGAATAAGGGTCACTTCCAATGAAGAGGCAGCAAGATCAGAAGGCAGAGTTGGCGGGGGGAGAGGAGTAGGTTTGGGGTGTTTTGGTTTGGGGGTTTTGAGTTACTTTGGTTGATTTTGGATTTGTTTGGAGTTTCATGATTTGTTGGGTTTGGGATGTGTTTGGGATTTTCTTGTTTGGTTGGTTTGTGGATTTTATTTTTTTAATGCAGTAGTTTAGTACCAGTTTTTAAGTAGCTAGACAGTTGTAAAATCTGTGTTATCAACACTCTTGGAAGACAATTAGCGTTTTAGTGTAAGTGTTAAAATTGCAGCCTTTATGAATTTACTGTCACCAGAGGTAAGCACTTCGTTAAGCCTGTATCAGCCTCATGCTTTCACCTCGAGTACTGTGTTCAGTTCTGGGCCCCCCAGTTTAGAAGGGACATTGAAATCCTTGAGCGTGTCCAGAGAAGGGCAACGAGGCTGGTGAGAGGCCTCGAGCACAAGCCCTACGAGGAAAGGCTGAGGGAGCTGGGATTGTTTAGCCTGGAGAAGAGGAGGCTCAGGGGTGACCTTATTGCTGTCTACAACTACCTGAGGGGTGGTTGTGGCCAGGGGGAGGTTGCTCTCTTCTCTCAGGTGGCCAGTGCCAGAACGAGAGGACACAGCCTCAGGCTGCGCCGGGGGAAGTTTAGGCTCGAGGTGAGGAGAAAGTTCTTCACTGAGAGAGTCATTGGACACTGGAATGGGCTGCCCGGGGAGGTGGTGGAGTTGCCGTCCCTGGGGCTGTTCAAGGCAAGATTGGACGTGGCACTTGGTGCCATGGTCTGGCCTTGAGCTCTATGGTGAAGGGTTGGACTTGATGATCTGTGAGGTCTCTTCCAACCCTGATGATACTATGATACTATGATAATGAAGGTACCTAATGAATGCACAGACATGGGAAAATAGTCTGTCAAAGGCCTTGGAACTTGAGTAGACAGAATTTATTTGGTGATACAAGTTGAACTTGATTGTATCTGGGTCAGACACATGTTAACACAAGAATTGTAACAGCAAAACCAGAGCAGCTAACTGTTACTTAACACAGAAAGCCCACCTGGGACTAGGCTGTGTGCTTACATATGCTTACTACTTTATTCCTAGGTTTATAGATGGCAGAGCTGCTTGTTCTTCTGTTTATCACACTGGAAATTCACCTTATGCCTTTGAAGTTAAAGCAAGAAATGCACAACTTCTTTGTGAGGTGTTGCTATATTTCAGAACATCTTACTGTGTCTTTGTTAGACTGATGAAAACTTTTGTTCCTGTTCTTATCTGTGTTTTGTTTAGAGTACATTTTGCAGAGTATCTGTATTCACTGAACCTGTTGGCTGATACATTTTGCTACAGACTCACCATTTTATGGTATCTGTAAAATGTTGTGGTGAGGAACAAGGATTTTGAACAGTAGTTAGGGCAAATCTCCATTGAAACAGATGGAATAAGGACTTGCCTGGGAGCAGAAGGGGAAGTGCATTTCACTTGGGTTTGCCAACAGTATTGTGGATACTGTCAGGCAGGTGTGGCTGCTCTAGTACTGCAGTGGTCTGTAGTCAGTTCCACAGTTGTATTCCTGTAGAATGGAGTCAGGGGAAGATGGCAGGTCAGCATTTCTTTGCAAAGAGGAGACATTCAGACAGTGAAAATGTACTGATTATATATGCTGAGAAATAAAGTGCAGGGTTAGTTATATTATCAAAACTTTCTGGAGGGCCAAAGGAGAGCACTGCCCTGTGCATTTTGGTGGAAGAGTTGCCTCTTCAACTTGCAATCAAAACTGTACCTGCTTGGAATAACAGTGCTTAAGCAAATAGGAATATTATTAGACTTGGATGCTGAACATTAAATATGAGTGTCTTTGTCAGTAACTTCTTGTGATATTGATACATGTTCTTTTTCTATTTAGGAAGGGATTGACTTTGGAAAGTTGGTAATTGTTTGCAATGACAAAGTATCACTTACATTTCTTCCTGTCTTTAGTACCTGGTAAATATTTTACTTCTCTTGCTTTACTTCTGCAAAGAGCAACTGATACAATAGTACAAAGATATAAAAGTACAAAGTTTAAATACTGTGTTTAATTTTTTTATAGCCAGTGGGAATCAACCTGGTCAGCATTCATTCGAGTCCAAATGATCAGATGTTGTGGGCAATTGATAGCAAATGGAATGTCCATGTTCGAATTGGAATTACAGATGAAATGCCTGTAGGCACTGACTGGGAACATGTACCAGGTAAAAAAGTCAGTGCATCAGTTCCTTGTTCTTTCTGCATTTTCTCAGGGGGTGGGTTGGTTGGTTGGTTTGATTTTCAGTTGCTTTTTAAATTGGTTAGCCAGTGCTTAAACCAAATATTTTTTTCAGTGGTGAAGTGTGCTTATTTATGGGGTCATAGTTAAGCATTTGATAAGAAATCTCTTTTAAAGAAGACCTTGGTTTTACTTAAAATCACTAAGTAACTGAAGACAAACCTGGGGGTTTTTGGATGATTTTTTGTTGCAGGTTATTTCGGGATGCTACCACTGCATTAATAAATGGTACAGTTCCCTTTCAGTTAGAACTGAAGCAGTGTTTCTAAGCAATAGGAGACTGCTGTGCTGGAGGAAGTTTTTTATTTAAAGGTGCTATGGCGTGAGGTTCCTATCTAGATGTGGCTAACAGAAGCCTAATGCCATTTTGCACACCTTTCTATTAATCCTGTGTGCCAAATACATTCTAGATTGGGTAGGTAATTACATTTTTGGCTTGCCTGTAAATAAAGGTCAATTTTAGTTGTTTCTTTCAAAATAACTGCATACTGACACTAGCTGCTTTTTACAGACTTTCCATTGCATAAGTGCAGGGCACTTAGTTGTGGAGGACTTGCTTGTGACACTGGGACAAAAACCTTCCACAATATCTGTAATGTTAACCGTTTTTAGAGAAACTGAAGTTATTACTGTTACATTATTTCCCATGTAGTAGTATACAGTGGAGGCTCTGAAAGATTGTTACAGAAGTCCCCTAACTGATTGTTGCTTGTGGCTGTGTCCACAAAACAGAATGGAACCACAGTGTGATATCCTTCCAGTGAGTACAAAATCTGCAATTAAAAAGCTTTTTTGTTCACCAGTGTTCCATGTGCTGCAAGTGGCCTACTTTCTGATGTTCTGCTTACACAAGGCCAGAAGCTCAAATTCAAATAGCATCTACTCAGTTCAACTCCTCCAAAGTCAGTTTAAGGAAATATGTAGTCCTGAACTGTTTCCTTGACACTCCTTTCTTGGAAAACCACCTGGAGAACTGAGTATTTCTTTGTGCCTTCTATAACGAAGAGTTCTCTAGCATTAACGTGTAGAAACACTTAGAATCTTGCTGACTTCATAAACTTTTCTGCAAATGTTTTTAGTGTATAGAAAGCCTGTGATGTATTCCCTTTTGATGTCCAATTATTTTTAGGTTTACAGGCTTGTCAGCTGGCTATAAGTACAAGGACTGTCTGGGCACGCTGTCCAAATGGAGACGTGGCTCGTCGATATGGCATTACTGACAAGAATCCAGCAGGAGACTACTGGAAGAAGATCCCTGGAAATGTCTCACGTTTAACAGGCAAGTTGGTTCTGCATGACAGTTCAAAACACTGTGATGTCTGCTTCAACTTTTGCCTAATGGTGCTCAAGCCGACCATATGCAGGGATTGCTGCGTAATCGGAATGCTTTGTTGATTGTGACAGTTTCACCAAGGGTGCTTTCACAGTATTAAAGAAAACCTGTTCTGAGTATAGGAAAATAAATACAAGTAGAATTTTGCTAATGTCTGTAATTGAAAGATGCTATGTTAATTAAAAGATGGATAATTTATGCTTTACAGTGACCCCTCTAGATGAACTGTGGGCGATCAGTGCTTCAGGATCCCTTCTTCAGCGGCTCACTAAGACCTTTAGCCATTCCCATAATTTGCAGAAAAATAATGACACTTCTGTTCTGCTTCACACTGATGATTTTGAAGATGAATGGGAAGTGATATGAAGTCTCTCAAGCTTGTGAAGCAGTGAGGAAAAACGGAAGGACAGAATTTCTGTTATGTATGTACAGAATGTTGGATCTAAAAAGCCACTCATGTTGGACCTATGATGTTAGCACTTTTGAAAAACTGACCTGTTAAATATCCCCTATGCTGTGAGTTCTGATGTTTGTTCCATTATGTCTTGAGAGACTCTTTAGGTGTGGCATACTGCAGTTGTTATACCGTACTACTGTAGAAGCTCCTTTGGAAATATAACTCTTTCAGTTAATCTTACTAGCAATGAAAGTGGTATTTCACAACAGCATGCACACTAATACATGTGTACTTATTTTGAGAAGGAATTCTGTTACATTAAATATTTCTTTACGTCAGAAACATTAAGCATTTTTCAATTTCTTCTTGTACTTGAAACTCCAAGCTGATGGGAACACTCTTCAACTGCTGTACATATACTTACAGTTTTCCCTTGCAGCGTGGAAGAAAATATGGCAAAGTATTTCTTAGTAGGATCTTAGAACATCACCACTACACAGCATTGTTGTTGAGATGAACTTAGTTTGATCCATTTCCTTAGAAATATCTGCAAGGCCATACTAAACTTCCATTTCTGTAAATTTGGTTCATAATTTGACTTCGTTCACAAGGGAGGAGTTTGGATTATATCTAATATCAGGGGAAATTTTGCCCATTTTACACAGCCATCAGGAAGCTGACAGATTTTGAGGGTAAGTCTTGCTTTGGAATAGGAAGAAATTGCATGTTAGATTTGTGGTACAAAGCAGGAATGTACAAGGCAGCTTTCATAGTTCCTGTTGTACTGTATTTGTGCCTCCAGCCAGTGCTTTAACATTTGGACTCATATTGTTTTGAGTACCAAACCTAGGTGTATTAAAAGGAAAAATGGTAATTGATAGAATTACCTCTAGGTCCCATTAAATTAGTGATATCATGAGAAAATACTTAACAATATTCTGATTTTTAGCTATGTTAGCTAAATTTTGAAGTGTCTTAACAAATATTGCAGCAGAAGTATGTGATGAACTGGGAAGTAACCCAAGTTAATCATTGCTGTTTATTTTTCTTTAAATCTTGGAAAGATACCTCATCTTTTTAAAGCAATAGAACTACAGATGAGAGAACCTGAATTCAGTATGTAGGCAGAGGAGTTATTTTTGTTCGTTCTAAACTTACAAATCATCAGAATGTTTTGAGCAGCTGCTAATCAATACTGTATAAGAGCCAGCTTCAGAAAGGGACAGCAGTTGAAAAGAGAGAGGATGTTTCTGTTTTGAGAACTTAACTATATACAGAAAAGGATATGTTTTCTTTTTAACCTCTGTTCTCTTTCAGAATAATTCATGCATGTACTGCACAAAACTTGGAACAAACATGGTGCAAGGTGAGAATGTGAATTGCTGGGGAGAGAACCAAGTTACGTCACTTTTTTTAGTAGCACTTGTGGTCTTGGCTGTCAGTTCTCTGTCTGATCTTCCAGTCTTACATGGAGGACAGATTTGTTTTCCTTTTACAGATTATATATGTTTGCTTCATTGTGATCTCATCCATACATGGAGATTGCCCTAGAGGGCTTTTTTAGCTTGTCTGGCACTGGATTGTAATGGAATCAGCTTGTGAAGTAATCCAGTCTGTTTTATACAAGCATAGTTTGGTATCTTGAGGACTCTAAAGAAGCTGAAATTCAGTTTAAAGGAATTTTGTGGCAGCTCCTGAATCAGTCGCTTTGTAGAGGGGACATGAGTACATCTCTGTGCCCTGCCAAGCTCCAGATGCTAAGATACAATGGCATTATTTAATAGTAACACTTTTTGTATCACATCTTTCAAAGTCATCTTAGTAATGGCTTGAGCTTACTAGTTGCTGATTTACTGTGTAATAGTATACCTTGCTATGGTAATTAATATTAAATTGGTGTCAACAGCTCTTATCATGCTACTTCATGGGGTAGTTTTAATGAAATTAGGATGGGTTTTTAACTTTTATTTCTGTACTTAGTTCTTTTTGTTTTGTTTGTGCTTTGAGACAAGTGCAATAAACTAGATTTTTAAGAAATAAATTACTGTGGTAAGACTGATATGTTGTACGATTCACAAGAGAGATTTCTGTGTCTGGAAATTGTCTTGATGTGGAAGACAGGCCTGCTTATGAAACTCCTTCCCTGCTATTACCCCAGACAATATGGCAATGACAGTGTGAAGTTTATTTCATATATTTTAAAGCTATGATAGTTGTGTCAAGACAGAAAAAATGGTTGTCTTCTAAGCAGAGACAATTAAACACTTCTAATACTTGAATGTCAAACTTACTGTCTCCATATTAAGAAGGTCTTGCTGTAACATAAGTAATCAAATTTCTTTCCTTACATGTTAAACAAAAATTGCACTTGTGTGTTAAATGATTTAGCTTTCAGTGATGAATATGCATGCAAAATATTCAGGCAGAAAATAGTGATTGTACCATGTGCTGTAACTGCACTCTTCCTTGGATTTTGCAATATATGAGCTTGTCTGAAGACTTCCTGTGGTTCTGGCCTTAAACTGGAACTGCATCTGAGGCTTCAAGAGACTGCCTTGGCTTCACTTCCTAGAGGGAAGAAGTTATTTCCTGACAGAGTTGCAAACCTGGGTGACTTCACTCAAAAAAGCATAGTAATGATTACGTTTCTGATGCTTAAACCTACTTGCAATCACAGGAATCCTGTACAAACTCAGGTGGCGATGTCCTTGCTAATTATCATAGCTTTATCTTGGTAAACCGGTTCAGCTGCTTCTGCTGGCTCCTGAAGGGAAGTGGTAGTCTCCTTGCAGCACCAGCCATGTCTGTTATGCAGGAGTAATGCTTATGTCACAGCTTAAGGAAGGTCAGATGACTGAGTGAGCAACAGCCACCTTCCATATATAAATAAATCTTGTTTTTCTTTGTCTTGCAGCAGTAAGGAGGAATAGCATCCATGTTAAATGATACAAAAGAAATGTTTCACTAACCTGTATCAAAGAAAATACATAAATCATGTAAGTAAGATAGCAGAATTTCTCTTAGGAAACACTACTACAACTAAGAAAATCATCATAAGGGATACTTAATTATGGACTTGGCTCATTGTCTAAACATAGCTTTTTATTTATGCAGGTACAAAGAGTCACATTTATTCCAAATTCTTTGTATCCGTACAAAAAGCGTCTTTGATACAATGGATAAAAACTCCCCCTTCTTCTCCACACACATGAACATAAATATGTCTGAACTCCACAAGTCCTCTACATCTCAGCAGATGAATCTTGTCAAGCATCTCAAAGGCACTTGTGGGTTATTTCAGACAAGCATGGCATTCTAGCTTCTTTTTTTGCTTCTCTCTTGAAACTCCTTTTAATGAGTGAGCTGTTGATAGTTGTTTCTGCTAGAGTTCTGGATAGATTTCAGAGGATGACCTGGAGACACCTTTTCAGTTTTGAGTGTAAAGGCATGAAATTCAAGTTCCTGTATGGCTATGCCTTTGCCTTTTAGCAGTTAGAAAAGTTTAAGTCCTATATAGAGATCTCCTCATTATCTTGGTGAAAAACCTCTGGTCTTCAGTTTTTACGTCCCGTCTCTACCATCAGAGTTAGAGGGATAAGGTCTGGATTGAGGATTTCTAACTGTAAAATGTGAGATGCAGACTGTGTTTTTCCTGTAGTCTTCCTGGAAGTGAAAGTTGCATGTTGAAAGAGTATTATAGTGGCCAGTAGCCAGCAGTGAAAGCTGATGTATCCCTTGCCAGAAAAAGTAAATCATCCTGGTTGGTTGGTAATCAGTTATTGTAGTTAAAAATAGCCACTCTCACATCAGCAGAACAGAACCCGTAATATAGAGGACTGGATTTTAATTACTAGAAAGTGAAAGGTGAAGTGCAGTTATTAGCTTTTGTGAATTATTACAGCTTGGAGCTCCACCAATAGAGTTTAAAATATCTGGACAAATGAAACTATCTCCTTAGTCTGCTGAGTGGCGATATCTAGATTTATCACATAAATAGCTATGGACTTCTCATCACTTGAAGTCAAGATGGAGAGGTTTTTGGTTCACTGCAAGAAATACGGTAGATAATGCTGTGGCTGGTATCATACTGGAAGCTGGATGAAGTTATCAGTATGATTCCTTTGGTCTTTGAATTTATCTGATTCAGTCAAAGTTGTTGGGTTAGCCATCAAGTTAACATTCTGCTTGATGCTAGGGGGAAAAAAAAAGCACTGTAAAAAAAAGCAAAGATCTGTTTGAGAAACCGTGTCCATATTGAATTTGGGCTTTTTGTGTCTGCACATATAAAGGCTTTGATTTCTGTTCCCTAAAAGCTAATACAATGATAATAAAAATATAAAAAAATACTAAATCATCCAAACTGAAAAATGCCCTTTCTATCTTGGTTCTCAGAAATGACTGAAATACACTGCTTTTTATAGTCCGTGATAGAGGCACTCAGTTGTGCACAGCTGAAGAGCACTAAGCGAAGCTGTAGTTGTGAATTAATCTTTCAAACATTTTTCACTGTATTTCTGTCCAATGTAGAAAAAACAGTGACTTAGTTTTCCTTCCTTATAGCCTCATCTGAGATTTAGCAGAGACTTCAATTTGCACTTGTGTTTTGAATCTCATATCTAGATAAAATATGCAAAAATATGTATACAGAACTGTATTTATGTCTTGTACTTAGCATCTAGAATTTGCACAATTGACTGCATGCTTTTTTTTGTATTCAGTGGACCTGTAGTCTGATAGGTGTAGTCAGTCTTTGGCTGGACCTCTCTTGTTGTTAAGAGTATGCATAGGTATCTTTTGGATGTAGGATGGAAAAGTGGCATAGATGTTATGTCTGTTAAAGCATGAAATGGGAATACTCAATAGATGACTCCCTGCTGAAGTTGTCACACTTCTGTATTTTGTCTGTGTGCTGGATGAATTTAGCAAAGCTCTCCTGTGTCAGGTGAAAGACCAAGCTAATCAGACTTTTCCTGGAAGAAAAAATAGATAATACTGTGAAGAAAATTCCAGGGAAGCCCCCAGCAGACTGCCTGGCACGCACGCCTGGCTACAGAGCGGGGGATGTACAAAAAAAGAATACATTTGCTTGAGCTGCAGGGGAAAAAATGCAACTGCCAGCAAGAAAACCCACAATCCCTAGTTATTACAGGGGACAGACCAGCCAACTGATCATGGGAAGTGCAAAGTAAGGAAGGTAATTGCTAGGATGACTGAGATTTTTACTTGCTCATCTCCCACGTTTGTCTTGCTAAATCTGTTCTCTGCCTCAACAGATGGGCTATAGACTGTTCTCTCCGGGAGCTGCACCCAGTACTCCAAACTGGGAGTCCCTTCCAGCCCAAAGCATTCTGTGATTTTACTGAAGCCAAAGTTAATGCCAGCAGGTTTTTGCATTAGCTTTAACCTTGTCCATAATCCTGTGCAGCAAGTTTTTCACCATTGCTGACTGCCTGCAATATGGTAACTTTTGAAACCTGATTTTCATGGGAGACTTTCAAGATGGAAGGTGACAGATGGTTGGTGGTTGTGTTTTTTTTATTGGGCAGAGCTGCCGTCACTTGCCAGATGAGTTTTCAAAGCATACTGAGCAAGGTGAGCTTAGCTTTCACATAAAAGGCCATACTTCGTTCAGTCTCCAAGTTCTGCAATCATACATCCAGCTAGTTTTAGCAATAGGTTGACATCTATCTTACTGTAGGGTTCAGAGACCTGAAGAAGAATATTGTCTCTGCAGAGCTGTACTGCTAAGAGCTAGACTTCAGTGTCTGTCATAGTACATTTGTTCTGGGCAGTATAAACAGGCTCATTGTCTACATATGATTCCCTACCCTTGAGTTTTGCCAGCTTCCACAGTGGATAATAGGACTCTTTTGCAGATCTTGTCAAACACATGGATTTTTAGGTCTTTCTGTTAAGGATTCATGTTTAGATCTAGGGTTTCTGGCTACAGTTCCTAAAGTCAGCCAGGAAGGTACATGTCAGCATAACACAAACATATATCACATCCTCAATCAAGTGTTACAAAAGCAGCTTCCTTCATGCTGTCTTCATGCTGAATGTCACCAAATTACATGTGATTTTTCATGTAAAATTCAGCATTGGGGAGAATCACAGAAACATTCTGCTTGAAGAAGACCCTTGGGATCATCAAGTCCAATCAATATCCCTACTCTACAAAGTTCACCCTTAAACCATATCCTCAAGCACCACATCCAAATGAGTAGCACAGCTCTTGTATCTACCATCTGCATTTTTTTGAGCACCTTAATCAGTCACAGCAACTTCCAGCTTGAGCTGGGAAGTTTTTAAATCCTCTGTCTAATGGACCCAACGATTAGACCTGTCTCTCTCTACCCAGATAATTTGAATATCATTACCCTATTTGTATTCTGCAGTCAAGATTCTCATCTTTATTGTTGATCTCTGTTGTTTTTTCAAGTACCAGCTTATATGGAGTAAGTACATTTAAAACAGTGATTCCCCAGATTTTTGAATGAGTTGAATCTGAGTCCCTGCTAAAACTTCCCAGAAGGTTTTCCTTCACTTTTTCCAAGTACTTTTTATTGAAAGCACTGCAGAAGTTGTACACTTACGTACACCAAATATGGTCCACTTGACAGCGCCTGATGGATCATTGTTTGAGAATCACTGCTCCAGAAACAGTGCTGCAGTAGAAATGGGTAACATATTCTTGCTTTCCCAAAAGAGTAAATAGTCTGACAACTATTAGAAGTGAGGGGGGTTTTGTTTGTTAGCAGTGGATCTCTTGGCTTATACTTAGCTGTTTTCCCAACTACAGTTTTATAGTGTCTGAACTCAGTTGTCAGGTTAAACTCAAGCAATACTGTAAACAGTTATAACCATACTGTGGTGGCTAGAGAAAAAAAAATCTTTTTATTATTTTGGAAAAGTGTTTTGTGAGAATACAGCCAGGCAACTAGGGAATATTGGAGCATTTGTCTTTCATATTTAGTCCTATATAAATCCGTGGCAAAGCTTTCATGACAATAGGTCTTGATAATCATAGAGTCATAGAATGGTTTAGGTTGGAAAGACCTCAAAAATCATCTAGTTCAAACCCCTCAAACACAGGCAGGGACACCTCTCACTAGAACAGGTTGCTCAAGGCCCTCATCCACCCTGGCCTTGAACAACTCCACGGAGGGAGCATGCACAAGCTTCCTGAGCAACCTGTTCTGGTGTTTCAGTACCCTCACAGTAAAGAACTTCTTCCTAACATCTAGTTTGAATCTCCCCTCTGCCAGTTTAAACCCATTCTCCCTCATCCTGTCTTTACAAGACCTTGTAAATAGTCCCTCCCCAGCCTTCCTGTAGGCCTCCTGTACATACTAGAAGGCTACTACAAGGTCTCCTTAAAACCTCTTCTCCAGGCTGAAGAAGAATAATCCTGAGATGGCTTCAGGATTATTATTAGTAGGATCTAAAGCTTTACCATATCTCCAGAGGCAGCTCCGCTTCTGTTCAGCCAAATAATTGATGTTTTTGGAAGCTGTCTCAGACAAATGATTTTGTGAAATAAGTTAATCTGCTTTGCATGAAGTGGTAGCCAGGTACTGATTATCTGTCTGCCTTGGCAGTGACTCCAGAAGTTTTAACATGGATGACACTTGGGGAAGGAACCATCTTTTGTTTGTTTGTTTGTTTGTTTTCCTTCAGCCCAGTGTCTCTGCTGTAGTCCAGATAAGTAAGAAGTGTCTTTGTAGGCCATTCTATGCCACTTGCTGGGAAACAGAAGCATACATTTTCAAAAGTCCCAGGAGGAGCTGTGTGGCAAGTTTTGTAGAATATTTGCAGATTCGGTCCTGGTTTGGGGTGAAACAAGCATTGCATAGTGCTAAAGTAGTTTTGTTTCTCACTGATAGGATAGGTTCCCATCTAGATTACTACAAACAGCTGGAAGCACCTGAACTTCAGAAAGAAGTAGTCCTGAGAAAATTCATATTCATTACATGAGCAGAGATAATGATTTGTAGAGGTGGGGCAAGAATAAAAGTCAAAAGAGCCTTTGAAGAATATTGTCTTAATCTACAGTTGCTAGAGTAGAGGTAAAATGATGGTTTCAGGGAGTGCTGAAGAGAGTAATTCTGACCTGTAGAAGAAGAACGAGGGAAGGATAATTTGACTTAATGGCAGGAAACATTTCCTGACAATAAGGCTTATTAGGCTGTGCTGTTATCAGGAAATTGTGGCAGTCCCATTCTATGAAGCATTTAAGACTGGTCAAATGTAACAATCCCTGTAATACTGTAAACAGATGAGAACATCTTTGAGAGCTAATTAATATTCTCTTGCTTCACTTGATTCTTTTACAGAAGTGGTATCACCTTGTTTTCATTTCTTTAAGTACCTTTATATCCTTCTGTGTTCTGTTTGGTAGGTCTGAATCAGCACTGGCAGAAAGTTGAGGCTTCTGAACATGTAGAATGTGTGTATCTTTGTTGATAAGTAACAAATCAATACCGAGTTACGTTTTCCCACTGCAGAGGCCAGGGAAGAAGGAAGGCAGGCAAAACTGCCATGATCATTGTGCTAGAGTATCACATTTTGCTGCCACAAAAAATGCAGGTTCTCCATAGGTTCTGAGCTCAAGACTTGCTATTGCACTGCATTCAGCCCTTTTGCCAGCAGAATTAAAAGTCATCAGCTCAGACAGCCAAATGGGCTTTTTTGTTCAAACACCAGCTAATAGAAAAAGGTAGGACACATATCTTTCTGCCACATTGTATTTAATGCCTAGGTCATCAAGGACAGTTGTGGTCAATATTGCATTAAACCAGCATGTTTGGTATGTGCTCCAACAGGAAGAGTTTCTCCTACAGAGTCAGCTGCATCAGCGTCAAGTTTGGATCTGAGGAAAGCTTAGCTGTATCCTAATTAACAAATAGGGCCTGGTAAGGTCACATTCCAAAGGAGGGATTTGGTTGCATAATTTTCTATGGTTTTGTTTTAACAGGGAGTCTACACAAGATTTGTTTGGTATCTGAGCAACCAGTTTCTAAAGCATCAAATCCCAAGCAGGAGGCAGGAAAGGCTTCTTTTGATTCCTGAACAAAAGACTTCCGAATACCCTCCCAGCTCTGTATTCTTGGTTTGGTACAGTACAACGCCACTTCTCCATGCATGAACTGCAAATGCTGAGAAGGTGCACAGATGCAGATCCAGGCTACCAGCTGGGACTTAGCACCTCCCAAAAGTAGTGCTTGGTGCTTCTTAGCACCTTCTGAACTGCACAAGATTTAAGCAGAGCTTTTCCTTTTGAGTTGGAGGTGGGCAGGGCCAAGCTCTGTATTACTCCTCCCTTCTGCCTGGCTCGAGCTTGGAAAATTACTCCCTTATTATCAGGGGCAGCAAAGCAATTTGCTCACCTTTTTTTTGACTCCTCCTGTCATAGATCAGAAATGGAAAGAGGATGGGAACACATCAGAGATCTGCTGATGTTTAAGCAGAGTGTCGAGGATTGTGATTCTCTTTGTGCCTCTGGCAGAGAAAAATGTGCCTGATAACTCCCCAGCTTGTACAAGCAAAAATGTTGTTTGCAGGTGCAGCATGGACTGTTGGAGCTAGCTTGAGTGCCTTTGAGACTCGAGGAGTTAAAGGCAGCTGCTCTGGCTGCTGCAGGGCAATACTGATTCAGAGACTTCTTGTAATCAAAGTATTTGCTGCCATTACTTGAGAAAGAGCTTAATCTCAGAAGCTGGGATTTAACTGCTCTGTGTCTCTAAACAAATGGGGGGGGGAGATGAGATGTGAGTTGGCTGTTCATCCCGTGGGCGATGTATCAGTGCCACAGACATATCGTTGCTAGGCATATCTAAGCATATGTGTATGCAGAGCTGATACCATGCGATACCAAAGAATTAGGACCTTAAGTTCTCACAGCATTCATGATACAAGTGTTGTGGTGCTTGGCTCCACTGTCTGTCTGGCTATGCTTTCCTCCTCAAACCCCGGGAGCCTCCAACTCAGAGCTTTCCTGGGGACCTGATCTCACTGGGGAACCAGGACTTGCCAAGTCTTTTCAGCAGTGAAGGATAGTTTGAATTGTAGCCATGCTCATCTCTCATCACCAGGCTGGTATTGTGCTTCTCGTGCATCCTGAGAGTGTGATTGTAAGCAGTGCTGGAATAGGCCAGGGCAGATGAGTCTGAAGACAGCCTGTACGAGTGGAGAGGGCTTTAATCCTGAGAAAAGGAATGGATAGTGGAGTGTCTTCTGCTGCACACCCAGCTTGGCATACCCCTTAGGAGAGGCATTGCCTCCTGAGTCGCCAAACTGACTGGAGCAAATCATTATGAGAAGATATACCTTGAGCCTCACCTAGAGCCTGGTATCATAGCCCTGACTGATGAGGTGACCTATGACAAAGGTTGGGATGATGTTGTTGTTATGTGAACTGGCCATCTCCGGCCAGCATATTTAAAAGAGCTCCAACACCACAACTGATGTTAAGGTAACCTGAGTGGTACATACACAACCTTAGCTGCACAGCTGGCATTTCACTTTTAAGTTTTATCCTTCAAAATATCCTGCCTGATGAATGCCACAGCAAGTGACTCCTCTGGTCTGCCCTCAGGGCTGTCTCAGTACATATTTTTTTGCCAGTATTCTCAGTCTAACCGTAGCCTTGGTGCTGCTACTGACAGAGGTGAGGTGACTGCAAAACTGAGGCAAACCTTGGCTATTTGAAGGAGGAGACAAACCTAAGGGAATGTTGTGCTCTTCCTGCTGGCATGTGTTTCCCTTTGCTGTCTTAGAGAGCTCTGCAGTGGCTCTGTCAGATGGTTGTGGCCCTATGGTGCTCTCATTTTTTCTAAGCTCTATGGTCCTTAAGTTCCTGGCATCCCTCTGGCTGGGCAAGTCTGCAAATGTATTATAAGTTAAAGAGGTAATGTACCTCTCTTGTTGAATGAGCAGTGACTCAGGTCATCTCCATTACTTGTCAAGACTTGGGTCTAGCCTGCCTTTGGCCATAGCCTTGCCTGTGCATGTCATAAACAAAAGACTGAAATCAGTCTGAGACTCTGCATCCTTCTATTTTGTCACTTTGAGTCACTAACCATCAATAGCTTTCCTTATTGCAGGAGTGGGAGAGAACAGGAGAGCACTAACAGATGGTTTTGGAGGAAGAGATGTTCAAAAACGTCTTCTCAAAGGACTTCATCCTCTTACTGTGAGTTAGAAGTTACTTTTAGGTTTCGCTCTAAAATGTTGCCTCAAACATTGTTGGGGAAATGGCATTATGAATGTGCTGCAGTATAATGTGTTTGCTATAATTTGCTTGCATCATTAAAAAGAAGAACCCTAATGATTATAAAATAAAGCCAGGAACATCATGCCAAAAGAACACCCTCACATCAAAACAGTAATTGCCACTGTGACTGGAACAAAGGAGCAGAGGAACCATTTGCTGCCAAAGCCATGAATCTGTATGAGGGGATCCATGGCAAATGGTGCAGGAATGAGGGAGCCTAGAGGCAGGGAGAATGCTGTCCTCCTCAGAGCTGTCCTGGCTGAGGAGTGTAGCCAAGTACTTTCTTCCTGGAAGTCTCTCTTCCTTTGGCCTTCTTCCATTGCTTTCCACAGGGGACCCTAAGGGAAGGGCTTGGCTGACCCTTGGGCCTTGTTCATCTCCCTTTTGAGATCCATGGAGCTTCCTGCTTGTGTTTGCTTTAGGTGGGGAACACAGGGGAGGGGAGACTGGTCCATGGTTTCTCCTCATCTCTGAGGCATGCAAGTGTCTTGCTGTGGCTCAGAATGGGTTGCATCAGGCCTGAATTTGGAAATTGAATTTTTGGGGTCTAATAGGTTTTCCTGAAGGAGACAGATTGATTTGCACATAACTTTACAGTGACTGGTGTGAGTGGAGCTCTCCCAGGGTCCTGACTTACTGGCTCATACTCTGCTTAAATCTTTTTTGCAGAGCTGAATCCCATTCTACCTTCCCTTCTTTTCTGATGTGGGTCTCTGCCTTCCTCGCTGCTGACTTAGATCCATTCTGAGCAATTCTTGCACTTGCATTAGGAAGTGATTATTTTTTATCCTACAGAAAGAGGAGGCAGGGTTGATGGCAGAAGATGTTTTGTGCGTTAGGGACAGATGAGAGACTGAGAAGGTCTGGTTGAGACCTTTACTTGGCTTAGCCACAGGTACATCAGAGGGTCTTGGATGCTCCACTGTTTAAAAATATATAAAATAAGGTTGGACTTAAGGCAGATGCTGCAAATCAATCAGATGTGAGAGACCCAACATAGGAATTGCCAGCCTGTGTCATACACAATTTATACTAGATAACTAGACTCTTGGAACTTTAGCAATAATTCCTAAATGTGATGAGAAGCTTCAAGGCTTCTCAGTATTTGCTTTGTTGACATGTGTGGTCTTTCCCTGTATCAGCTGAACCACTGGGCAAAGAGATACTGGTCACAGAGTCATAGAATCAACTGGGTTGGAAGAGACCTCCAAGATCATCCAGTCCAATCTATCACCCAGCCCTATCCAATCGACTAGGCCATGGCACTAAGTGCTTTGTCCAGTCTTTTCTTCAACGCCTTCAGGGACGGTGACTCCACCACCTCCCTGGGCAGCCCATTCCAATGCCAATCACTCTCTCTGTGAAGAACTTCCTCCTAACATCCAGCCTATACCTCTCCTGGCACAACTTGAGACTGTGTCCCCTTGTTCTGTTGCTGGTTGCCTGGAGAAGAGACCAATCCCCACCTGGCTACAGCCTCCCTTCAGGTAGCTGTAGACAGCAATGAGGTCTGCCCTGAGCCTCCTCTTCTCCAGGCTGCACACCCCCAGCTCCCTCAGCCTCTCCTCACAGGGCTGTGTCCCAGGCCCCTCACCAGCTTTGTTGCCCTTCTCTGGACATGTTCCAGCACCTCAACATTATCAGGGTGTGTGAGGGGAACCTCTATCCCAGATGAATTTGGATCCTTTTCTTTCAGCAGCAGTGAGGGATCTGTGACGTTTTTGAAAACTCTGTTTCCTGCTATGACTGCTGAGTTATGTTTTGCAAGAGAACTCTGCTCCTTCTGTTCTTGTGCTACATGTAGCATGTCTACCTGCTTGGTGGAGAGAGCAGGAGTAAATCAGTGCAAGAAGAAGCCTTGGAACACCATAGAGTTGATTGCTGTGCATGATAATACAGGTCAGTTTGATGTGGTCTGATCAAATAGTAGGCAGAGGTTCTTTTTCACACATTGTAGGTGGAGGAGAGACCACTGAGATCAGACCGGGAATTAATGGTGAGCTAACCTCAGACAACTGCTGACACCAAGCAGTGATGGAAGTAACTGTTATTAACATAGGTGTTATGAAAATTGGTTTGCAAGGACTTAGAGTGCTGTTAAATATTAAGCACATGGCACGGGTGCCTTGTTTGCCTAGTTGGGAGCACTGATCTGAAGATGGAGTGATGCAATGCACAATGATCTGCTGATGTCAATAGATTCATTATATTGCAGGCAAAAAACCCAGATTACTTAAACACCACATGAAGGACAACCAGGGATTAGGAAGCAAAACCTGGCAGCCTTGCCCATTTGTAGTCTCTGTATGCCTCTGTGCTGGATCTTTGTCTTTGCTATTTTCAAACTAGCTTGTAATTGCAGCCCTGCCTGTAGCCAAGGCCTCCTCTCACAGCAGTCTTGCTCTTCTCCTTTTCACCTCTACTTACGTTGTTTTTCAAAACCTATCTGCACAGAGGAGCCTGTTCATCAGCAACCCTGTTTCTGCTTCTCTGAAACAGTGTGAAACCCTTACCAATTTGCAGCAGGTATTCTTTGTGCCGTGCTGAGTGTTAAGCTGATGTTAGGCTTGATATTCCATATCTGTGCTTTATTCATAAAACAAGTGATTTTCAGGTGTGTGTAGTAGCATCTGCATCTTCTGCCAAATTTAAGATGCCTGCGTCTGGCAATGCTTGTGCTGGGCTGTGACCGTGGCAAGAACAAGGATGCAGGAGAGCAAAACTGAGAGAACTTTTATAGTAAGAGATATTTTTTTACTATTAAAACCACCCAGTTTTGTGTTCATGTCAATTTAAGTTTTCTACTTTATATTTTGGGCAAAATAAGACTGTTAAAGGCCCCAAACCCATCTTTAAAATTACTTAAGATTAAAAAAGACTTAAGCTTTAGCAGACTTTAGCAAATTTCAGTAGACTCTGGCCAGGCTAACATTTTAAACTCATGAAATATTTAAAGAAAGATGCAAAGAGGAGTCGATTGCAGAGTCAAAAATGAAAGTAACTCAGTGCTTCCTCTCTCCCCTTACTTTCTGAATGAGAGTGTTTCAGGCCCTTTTCACCTGTGACAGCAAGTAACACTACTTTGTATTGGAAAATGGGATTCTGTTGCTCTGCTTGAGCAATACATCAGAAAAATTTATTACTTCATCACTGTGTCATGTTAGAAAGAAGTTTTTTAGAGGAAGTGGCAGTAGCTAAGCTTTTCAGGAATGCTGGCTTTATTGCCTTTGTATGCTTTTGAAAGCATTTCCTACAGATAAGCCATTTTCCTTGTCTGACTAGATGAACCTGTGCAGGTAAGGCAGAACCTTTTTGAGTATATATCCTTACCCCTGTGCTCTCATGGTGGTAGAACTTGGTGAATTGTCTCTCCTACACCTTTGTGGCAAGCTCTCTGTCTCTAACACTGACAGCACTCTTCTCAGAGACATGACTGTCTGTGTTTGTTTTACTAAGCTTGGCAATGGTGTTGCAATTGGCACAAACTGGCATTTTTGCTGTCAGCCTTCACCTAGAGACAGAGAAATGAAAGGAATGTGGAGCCTGCACTCCACTGTGCTCCAAAGGTGGCAGAGGACAGAGATGCTGGCAAGTTAGTCTGAGGAAAGATGATGCCACTGTTGCTTGGTCTATAAACAAAGGACTTGTTTCCAAATCTGAGAAACCCCAGCCTTTTTCCAAGCTGTGACTGTTTGAAAAACAAGCCTGGACCCAGTTGGGTGAGTAATCTGTAGTCATGGGTGGAGTTTGCTCACAGCTCAGACATGTCAATGAGCCACACGTAGCAAGGTCCATCAGTGACCTTCAGCAGAGTGAACCCAGCATGGGCTCAGCAGTAGGTTTGACTTCTGTCCTGGAACAGGAGGAGCTCAACAATTACCTGACTTTGGACCCACTGCAACATACTGAGGTGACACTTCTGCTGAAGTGAATTACCTAAGAGCTGGTTGGGGGGCTGTAGGGAATTGCTGGGGTAGCTTTGGTCTTGAATTCTTGTTTCTTTAACAGGCTCATGTCCTGCCCAGCCCATCATGCTGTTCCAGTGTGTAATTACCCTCCCAGCTTGGGAGCAGGAGCATCTTCCAGCACTCATTGCAACTGACCAACTCCCTCCTGTTGACTCCCATTATGTCTTTGTCAGCCAGGCTGATGAACTTTTCCTCCCATCCCCCACCTGCTCTTTTCCCCCCACAAGGCACTTTTCCATGTACACAGACCTAACTGCTTTACAGTGTACTCAAAAGAATTTAGCAACATAGATATTTTTAACTAAGTGGCTGAGGGACCAGTTCTTTGGATTTTTGTATTTGTATTATCAACAAGGTATGTGAAGAAAAGAGTGAGAGCTGTTTTACACTCTCTACTAAGGGATCTAAATTTCCCATAGTAATTAGCCTGAGCACATGTTAGCTTGTTTCTTGGGGAAAAGGAAGACTTGGTCTTCTAGGAAACAGTTTCAGTGCCATCAGTCTAAGAATAGCAATCTTCTTTCTCTTGCATCTCAAATTTCAGAAGTATGGCTCATCTTTTATTGTGCAAGCTGTACAGAGATTATTTTAGATGAAATACCACTCTGCTGAAGCACAAACAGCTCATAGTGCCTTATTCTTTGGTTTTCTTCTTTCCTAACAAAATTAATTAATGAAGAAAGGGATTTGTGCCTTGAATATGGCCTTTTCTCTCTGAGCACATCAGTTCCTTGATGATCCCAAAGGGAGCAGTGCTGAAATAGTTCAAGTGGCAAACAACTTCCTGGCCACAAATTTAAGCACTGAAACAAACCCCTACAGTTTCACTGATGACTAAAAACAGAGACAAAGCTGTAGTGCTGTGGCCTATGAGATTGCTACCATTACAATGCTTGTGGAGCCAGCCCAGCCCATTCCCTTCAGAGCAGGCAGGGACAGTGCCAGTTTTACAGGGAGGACTGCCCGGAATGCTGTAAAGGTTGCAAAGAACTGAAGCTGTACTTTTTGCTTAGGACTTCAGTGTATCTAAACAAGTGCTGGAGACCTTACCCTTACAGGGCTTTTAGATCTGGAGCAGCTGCAGAGATATTTTTCATACCTTGAAGCATCTCAGATGAGATAGGGGAAGACCAGATATTCAGGCTACTCCTCTGGTACTCAAAATGGACATGAAGACTGCCTAAGCCATCACATCCTGCTACGGATTGGCAATGGAAAGGACAGAATTCACCAAAAAAAGCTTCTCTAAGGTGCTAAGCCTCTGGGCATAGAGGGCAGGCACAAGGAAGCTGTCCCTCCTCAGTGCTACCCTTTCACCCTGCAGCAATCAGACAGAAGGGCTGCAGGGTCTATTCCTGACTCCTGCCAGAGGAGTGCGTGTACTCCTGCTGTCCTCTGCTCATTGCAAGCACCTTGGCTTTCCAAGGGGGACAGACAGAACTTCGTAAAGAAACCAACCATTTATGTATATTTTAAAGTGTATTTTGTCATCTGCACATCCCCACCAACATTGTTTAAAGACATTTTAATAGTATCTGGCTTCTTTTTAATCTTGTGTACAAGATGAGGAAGTTGTCATCTGTGCCTTTAAAAAAAACCCTCACATCCTTGCCAAGAAGTATTAGGAGAGCTGTAAAAAAGGAGTTATCCTGTTCCAGGACTGCAAGGCTTATGTAACAGGGAAATCCTAAGAAAAAGATACACTCCTACCCCATGCATGCTGTTCCAGGGCACATGCCACTTCAGGCTTTTCACTCTGTGTTTTGATTGCATCTGCCTCTGGTTTATTCAGGTCTATTTACAAATATATTCTCCCACATACCCTCATTTGTCCATGCCATAGAATGTCTTTATAAAACGCAGTGCAGACCTCACCTCACCACAAGGATCTTTAAATAAAACATATTGTAAAGTGCTGGATATAATTATTTTTAAAATACAGTTCTAATTAAAACAGATACTTGGCTGCTGCGTTTGCAGCTTTGTATAGTGATTAGTTTTCAGCACAACAGTCTATTTCTGTCAGGTGAGCAGGAGGCTCTCATACCACCCCTCTAGCTCTCCAGTTTCAAGTCCAAAGGCTTCAGAAAATGAGGCAGAGGCAGATCATCCAGAGCCTCTGGGAAATGCTCAGGTGAAATGGTCCTTATCAAGACACGCATGGCTCCAACAAACAGTGATGGGGGAACCAAACCCACCAGGCACTGGAACCTGTTCTCCCCAAGTAGGTCCTGCCACTGCTGGCGACTGTCCAACAGTTGCTGTTTCATTGTGAACTGGAGGTCCTGAGGCACAAAGAAGAAGAGGCAGTCGAGGCAGAGGAGCTTGGCACGCATGTTAGCTGCTGGCGTTTGGGAAATCTGCTGCAGCAAGGTGTCAAGAGGGGTATTCCCAGCACTATCCTGCAAGCAGGGAGACGCCCCGTGCCCAAGCAGCAGGAGCAAGCACTCGGGTCGCACCAGTTCACAGGCCACGTGTAAGGCTGTCTTGCCACCCTCTACCCGGCTGCAGCCCTGGCGGTCCAAGTGGCCAGCTCTGTCACTCTGCGGGAAGGCTTGGATGGTCTTGAGGATTCGGAAGAGGATGCGGGTCCGGTTGTAGCGGACAGCCATGACCAAGTGTGGGGCCGAAGACTGGCAGCAGCTGAAGCTTTGGCTGGGCGCTGCCAGGGCACTCTGAGGAAACTTAGTCAACAGGTGCCGTGCATAGGGCTGATGGTCGTGCACCAGCGCATAGAGTAGGGCCTCTGAAGGCGAGTACACGCTCACCTTGCCCCCATCCTCCCAGTGGAAGACCTCCATGGTCCGCATGTCCTCCAGAAACCAGACGGGCAACAGGTCCCTCACTGCCTGGTAGAAGGCAAAGGAGGATTTCTTGCACTGCTTCTGGGACTGGGCGCCGCGGCCGCCCACCCACTGGACGCTCCAGGGCATGGCGGGGAATTGGGTTCCGTCGGGGGCTACTTCTCACACCGGCGCACAGAGACCTCATCGGACCCGGACCTGGAGGAAGGTAAGGGTGGTCAGTACCCTAGGGCCGGGGCTCCCACAGTGCGTCCGCCTCCCCACCGGCTTACCCCCACTCCCGCTACCGGCGCGGTGGGCGGACGCGCGAGGCGAGCCGCGGTAGCCCTGCAAACCGAACAACGCCGCCGGTGCAGGGGACACCCATATTGCGGTGCAAGGGAGCCCGGTTCACGGGACTCCCATATCCCTGGTGCACAGGAACTCGGTGCTATGAGAACCGCCTCCTCTCGGTGTACAGGACGCCCGTATCCTCGGCGCACGGAAACGCGAGACACAGGAACGGCCTCCTCTCAGTGCCCAAGACGCCTGTATCCTCGGTGCACGGGACCCTGGCCCGCCGCTGCCGCGCTCGGCACTCACCTCTCCGCCGCACCCGCCGTGCCGCTGCCGGTGGCCGCCGCAGTCAGGGGCGGGGGCCGTCGCCGGGAGCGTGGCGCGCGCCGCCGCGGGGCCCTTTTATCCCCACCCCCCGCCCCGGGCGGTGAAGGTCGGTCAGGACCGGGGAACTGTCCAGCCGCCACCGATTGGCCGCCGCCCCGGCTCCCCCGGGCGCCCATTGGCTGCGCCGAAAGGACGGGGCCCTGCACCAGCGCCTGCGTCACTGGAGGCAAAGTTCCAAGAAACTTGGCTGGCGACTGCGAGTCCCGGCGGGGCGGGCACGGCCGAGGGGGCCGGCGACACGGGCTCTAGGCGCCGGGGTGCCAGGGCGTGTGGGGTCCCGGAGGTCGAAGGTCATGAGGTCCCAGGTACCCTAGGGCGTGGGGTCCTGGAAGCATGGGGTCTAATGATGGAGTCCAAGGGGTAGAGCACATAGGGTGCTGGGGCAATTGGGGTTCCAAGTCTGTGAGGTCCAGAGCACACAGAGATCTGGACATAGACAATCGTGAGGCAAGGTCACAGTCCCAAGTGCATGGGATCCACAGGAGATGGGCCTTTCGTATCGTGTGGCTGGGGGGCGAGGAGTGCAGGGCGTATGGAGTCAGAGGCACATGGAATCCTGGGGGCGTGGGGTCTAGGGGATATTGTGTGCAGACAGCAAAGGGTCCCAGGGGCATGGGATACTGAGGTTATGGGATCCAGAACACACAGGGGCCCTGGACATATGGGGTCTTGGGGGCATGGTTGCTGGGTCACAGGGAGACTTGTGCTTGGGGATATCTGAACGCTCCTGGGCATAGTAACGCTGCAGACATGCAGTGCCCTGCACACAGAGAGTCCCAGACAGATGGAGTCACACCTACCTAACTCCCCTGCCAGGGCCCAGCCAGGCCCATGCCAGTTCTTGGCTCGTCCCCGGACGGAGGCTGGTACTGCCCTTCAACTAGCACCAGCTGCAGACGCCCACGTGTGTGCACATGTGCTTGCTGTAAAACTCATGGCTCTCACTTTTCCCAGTTTGTGACATTTGACCGCAGCCTTTCTGAGAGTCACCCATCAGGCTTTGGCTATGGAAATGCAAGAAGATGATGGTGGCATGGGGTGAGCCTGGCACTGCCGGCAGACCTGCACCAGACTCTGCCCTGGGACACCTGCAGTCTCTTGGCCCTAAAATGTGCCTGTGCAGGTAACAGCATTGGAAAAGGAGGTACTGTCACAACCAGGATTTGCCTTCCCATGAGACTTCCTTACTGACAGTAAAATCCTCGTGTCTGCTCCATTCTTACCCTTGCCAAGTGGGTTTGCAGCATTTCCATGTTTTGCACCATGTCTTTGATCCCCATCAGCTCTCTCACTTGCAGCCATCACCTTCTCAATCAGGCTTCCTGCAAGCAGGGAGTGCCATTTGCTGTTGGGTTCATGGCTGACAGCTCTGTCCTGGGGGTTCCCCAGCCTTTCCCTTGCTAGCATGAGAGCACAGTTTCTGCTGATCACTACTGGAATAGGCAAGACTTCTCCACAACCAGGATGATGTGCATCTCTGCACACTGCAGGGGATTGCCAGGCATCTGCAGCCCACTCTGTGAAGTTGCTTGGGGTGGTCAGATCCCACAGGATGCTGCCAATTCTCCCCTTGACCCTAGTGAGAATGAAGCTGGTGAGGAACAACTGCTCCCTTTGTTGTGCTTCTTCTGAACCATCATTGAGCTGGGGAAACAATGCTTAAACTGTGCTCTGTTTGCTTTGTAACGTCTTCCCTGCCATGTGATGCTTACACCAGAACCCAGGGGAGTTCGGGAGACCATGAAGGCAGGTGGCCAAGCCAGGCAGAACACTGCATGTCACTGTCATGCTCAGAAACTCTCAGTGACCACATCTGAGAGAAGAAAAATCAAGGTAACATGTGCTGAGCTACTTTGCCGGAGAGAATTATGTCCGGTGTTTGTCAGTGTGATTCATCATCTGAGGATCCCTGCAGATCCACCGCAGCTCCTGGCATCTCAGGTGTCAGTCATGGCATGGAAAATCCTCTTTCATCACTTGTGTCCAATTCCAGAAGGAAACTCATTAAAGGCAGCCTCCTCTACGACTCCCTGCTGCCTCTGGGGCACTTGACTGGGATTTGCATCCTATTACTAGCAGGCATGGAATAATTTGTACCAAAGCACAGGATCTAAAGAATAGCAAATACTGTGGCACTTATTTCATGTCCTGAGCAGCCTCACCTGCCTGTGCTTTGCCGCCCATTGCTGATGGCAGCAGTGCTACCTGCTCTGGGAGATGACCCTATCTGCCCATGGAAGCCAGATCCTTTCCCTGCTCTCCCAGGGATATTGCCACCAATTTGAAAGTCTGGTGTGGTGACGTGCAAAATTGCCCAGCCCTTTCTATTCATTTTCCACAAGTGATGTCAAAGTTCAAAGGCAGAGGATTAGCGTAGTCACAAAGCCAAATTGGCTTTTGCACAGGAAATTCCTGGTTTTGCTGTGGAAGTGGCACTGTTTTTCATAGGCTAAGTTCTCCTATAGATGTGAGGGAACCAGCTACAATCACAGGGTGCTCCGAGCCCCAGCACTAGCTGAGAAGCAGGCCAAAATGTGCTAAGTTCTTGCTGCCTTGCAGCCAGTGGGTAACCCAGAGAGTTGCCCCTGTCTGCAAAAATGCATTTTTCACATTTATCCAAAGCAGAGGCCTGCCTGTGGGAAAGGCAGCCTGTTTGTGTGCTGTGCTGGAGAAAAAGTATTACATTTGCCCCAGAAATGGCTTGTGGTGTGGCCAGAACTAGTGATGAAATCCAATAGCCTAGGTTGTTTTCATTTTATGACATTATGGATACATTTACAAGTATAGATGTGTGTGTGTGTGTGTATAAATATATGTATATGTGTGTGTCTAGTTATTCCTGTATTTAGATCTAGTTTATTGGTTTTTTTTTTCACATGCAGACCCACGGACGTGACTTGTTTGTTTGCAGCCCAGCCTGGTTTTAATCACTTTGAATTAAGTAACTGATCTTATTACTGATCCGACTATGAGAGGGCTTATCACAGGTTCCTTGGCAGAAGATGAGGATCACTCTGCAACCACATTTCGAGTAATGTGACGTGTCATCTTACAGGTATTTTATTCCTTCACCCTCCTCCAGGACATCCTTTGGTTTCTCCAGCCAATGACCAATTAAAACCTGCTTAACATTACTGAAACTCCGCCATGTAATTGTACAAAGGCAAAAAAGCTCTGCTGTGTCTTGTAGCCAACGTCATTTATTTCCTGAGGTTTTCATTAAATTGAGGGCAGGATCATATTGATTTAATGGACATGGCTGTGGGTGTAATTAAAAGCAGTATGAAAACAGGCAGTATCAGTGAGCACATATAGCTAACGTTTAGTGCTGGGTTTGAGCATGAGCTGAAAGACAGGCAGAGACAACATCCTCTGTTTTTGAAAAGAGAGGAAAGGTACAGGTTTTTCTCCAGTCCTCACAAAGATTTTGTGCACAGGTTTGACTCTCAACACTTGCCAGTCTGTATGCTTAGAAGCAGACTCTGGAACAAAGGTCAGCAGAGACCACAGCCTTAGATCTGTCATGGGCTAGAGCAGCAGAGCTACAGCACTTTGCTTTGAGTCTCTGGCTCTGGTGTCTTCATCAACAAGTCCCATCAACAACAACTAATGTCCCACTTGGCTAAAATTAAAGATCTTCAGAGAGGTAATGTTTGATCAGAGTCAGAGGTTTGCAGTATGGGTGCTGGGTTTCAATATACACACTGTCCCCTTCCAGTCACATCCCTGACCTCCAGTTTAATCTCACTGTGTCACACTATCCCACCTGTAGAAGGGATGCAGTAATGCCACTTTGTCCATCCTGGTTTAGCCAGTGAGCTCTTTAGGTCAGGGATATATGCTAGTATATTTGTTTGATCCTTGGGGTCCAGGCCTTGCATGGGGAACACTGCTTTGTTGTCCTGTGCTGGCCTGTGGAGAGACAAGAAGGCAGAGCTGTTGGTAGTCACTAGGCAGGACTTGTGCTTCTTTGATGAGAACGCACCAGGTGAAGAGGCAAATGGCAGCCTCAGGCGCCTCTGTTCAGCTGTGAATAGTAGCTGTTGCTGACACCTCGTGGAAGTCTTAGGCAACCATTTTTCTTCATGAACCTTTCTGGTTTGCTTTATCTGCTGATGGTGGTTCCTCTTATCATTTCTGTCACCTCCAGAGCAGCCAGCCAGGAAGCAGGCATCAGGGCCCTTGCTGCCTGCAAGACCAGAGATGGAAGGAAAACCTCCCTCTCCTCTACCCACCTCTCAGTCTGTAATGTCCATCACATCCATGTCTTTTGTCTGCCTGTTGTGCCCATCTCCATTTTTCAGGGGGGTGTATTTGCAAGAGGCTGTTAGAAATCACTCTACTTTCATTTCAGAATCTCAAAGCACACTGGAAAAAAGACACAGAAGTTTTCCTGGGAAGTGGGAAAATATTTTCATTTGAGTAACAAGACCACTGAAGATGGCACAGTCTCAGCAGCGATGTGGGTTGGGGCATTGTGCTGACTCCCTTGCCTAAACCATCAGACAACATCACTGTCCAGGGGAGGAGTCATGGCCTTGAAACCAGCTCTCATCACACAACCCCAGCACTGTCTCACTCAGCACCTCTTCAATCTTCTGTTGTATTACAGTCACTCTCTCCTTGCCTGTCTTTGAATGAGTCATTTTATGTGGAGCCTGAGCTGCCCATAACCTTGACTGCTTTTCTCTCACTGCTGCATTACAGGGTCAGCACCATCCTGACCCACAGCATGAAAGAAAAGCTGCTTTGGAAACAGCAAAACGAACAAGCCTTCTCCTGTTACTCTTGTTTCCTGGCAGCTGCTGAGCAAATGTGACACCCTTCCAAAACTCTGCATCCCAAATGATGCTTGGAGACCCAAATGAAACTCTGAAACTCTTAGTTTTAGAAAGAAAATCTCTCCAGAAACTCTGGAGCAATTATGTAACATGAGGGCTGACCCCTGCCAAATGTCAGTACTGGCTGGAGGGAGGCTGATTAAATGGCTTAACTGGTGTCACAGATCTGTAGAGGCTGACAGTGTCCACTGTTGGGATAACTCAATTTTTAAGCTTTACAAGTTATTTTTCAATGTGGTTCCTTAACAGGGAGTGCAGAAAGTGTTCTGGCAGAAGTGAGAGGAGCAACAAAGTGATAGGTTCTTGATCTGTATGTATCTAACAAGCCCTCAGGGGTGATCACAAGCTATTATCAGTGTCCTCTCTATTTTGTCTAGGTTTGCAGGCCACTCCTTGTTAAGCCTTGATTTCAGCACCATGTAATACACAAGCCATGTTCATCTATTTGGAAAACTAGGGAAACTCCCAGAGCTACAGCACAGATTAAATTTGATCCAATATGTTACAGGGGAAAGTAAAAAAATGTATTTGTCCCATAAAAGACTAAAAAAGTCCCTTCTGGGGAGCCTTTCTGTTTCATAAGCAAGTGGGTGAGGTGGGTCAGAGAGCTCCTGGTGCCTGTGGATGATTTTGGCCTTCAGCTTGATGTGGGTTGTTAAAAATATTATCCCAGATGTATTAATACAACCAGACTGGATTGCATTTGAGCTGAACATAGTGAGCCTAAGGCAGGACATAAATATAGAAGCAAAACAGCCTGACATAAGAGTCATCTGTCCTCTTCTACAGAAGAAGAGGGAAGAGAGGGAAATTATTCTGTTCAATTTCCAGATGCTTCCAGGCATTAGTCTGATCCTCAGAGAATGCCTGCACTGGGGTCCTGGGGCCCAGACGACCCCATGTATCCCTTGCTCAGCCCCTGGCGTGCTGTGCCACAAGACTGTGCACTCAGCACATTTTTAACCCGGGGTTAGATTTGCCTAGACAAGGTCTGTAATCAAGAATGACTATTTGTTTGATGTGTTTGCCTAACAGAATTACTCTTATCATGATGATACAGCAACCTGGCCTTGGCAGACCAAACTCCTAGGGCTCAAGGGGTCAGACCTTTGCCCCCCTTGCCCCAAATGTGCATGTCTCTGTTATCATGCAAGATCCAGCTGGTTGGTATTTCAGTTGGCATTCATTGCTCTGTTTTTGGATAGAGCAATTGATGCCTGCTGACATCACTCTTGGCATTTCTCTCTCCACACCTAAAAAACCCAAAAACCAAACAAAACAATAATATTGAAAGGTTATAAGAAAGTGATGCGATTTTACAATTAGAGAATGGGATGCATTGCCTTCCCCATGGGGAACTGCTCTGAGCAGGTGTCCTATTGAATTCAGTATGAATTTGTTGCCTTCTGACTCCCTAAGAATAGATAATGGACAAATGAGTTGCCTGTTCTTTGTATTGTATATCATGAACATGCCTAAATTCATTTAAAAAATCATCTGTCTGTCTATAAAAGTGGATCTGTGATTATCAGAGTTTGTCAATTTAAAAGACTCAAGGAAGATGTAGGATAAAAGCTCTATTTTCCTGATGATAAGCAGGATAAAGTCTTTGCTAAGGCAGAGCCTAACCCCACTGATGACGAGGCTTGTCCACCCCTGTTCCTGGCCAGGGTCAGGGAAACCTCCTTACTCACATGTCATTTTAACCCCAGCACTTCTCAGGCCAGCTGACATGAGCCTGGCCTTACCAGCTCCCTGGGCTATTTGTAGAAGCAGAATCTGCTGCTTGATGTTTACCGGTTCTGAAACAAGCAGGATCCTCTATTTATAAAGTGTTATAATTGGCTTGAATGAAACCTGTGGTGGTTCTTCATGCTTTAGGGCCCCAGGACACTGATGCAGCAGCACCCTAATTCCAGGGGATGCTGCTGGGGATGATGAGATGGATCTGCATAAAGCCAAGGGGTGCATAGGTATGATGATTTGGCAGTTACCTGCCCCCCTCCCCCTTAAGAAAGTCACCCAGACTAGACTCAGCTGGCTGGAAGTTAAGGAATGAAGTTATATTTACATCTTAGCACAATTTACAAGCAGATATCTACACAATATTTACAGTCATATACAAGTTAAGAGTAATACAGACACACAATACCTCTCCCAGAAATCAGAGTTCCCAGGAGGGCTCCTGACCCAAACCCACTTCCCCTTCACTTTTTCCCTCCTTTCAGAAATAACCAGATCAATCCATGTGTATCTCACATGATAAATCTGGAGAGATCTGAGGTGAGATGTTAAAAAAAAGACAAGGAGGTTAGAGGAAAAAGGGTTAGATCAGATTAAAGAGTTAAGGCAAAGGCAACTGCAAAGACCAGACTGCCAGAAAAGAAGGAACAGAAGTGAGAGCTGAGCAGTGTGTGAGAAGTGAGCATCTTATCTATATTTTGACTGGTTGCATTTCTCAGCAGAAGAACGGATGATACAGGGTACTGTTGTTTTTATCTTTCTTCTCACAGCTAAGGATTTAGTTTCTCTCAGTAAAACATGCCAATTAGCCTCAAACCAGCACAGTAGGTACATAGTGTGAGTCACAGGCTCACAGGCTCCTGGTTTCTAGAGCAGGATGTACTTGTCAGGGCTGTGTAGATTCCCTTCTCTAGGTGAGATCTGGGGAGATGGAGCTTCTTTGGAGCAAGGCAGAGGTATCTTCCTGCTGCAGCAGCATCGCCATGGCTCAGGTGGCTGCAGGGAGCATTACTGTAACCATCTTCCCCCCCCCCCCCCCGAAGGCTTTTTTAGCTCGGATGCAAGCAAGGCACTATCACACAGAAATCACCTACTCAGCCATCAGGCTTAAACAAATTTCACCTGTGATTAGCACATATTTAATTGTAGTGGCAAGTGTGGCTGTTCAAACCCTGCTGCTCTTGACCTTGTAGCTCACTGGCGGACAAACTCCTCCTATCCAAGACAAAGCAGCTGCCTTCATTTTCTTTAGAAGCAGGTATGTCTAGAAAAATGCTTACCCAAGGATGGCATATGATCCTTAATTTTGCTGTACTAAATCCCTTTGCCTTTTGTATTGTAGAACATGATAGACATAAGGCCAAGCAAAAAGATAAGATAATAATATAATAAAAAAACTTGGCTAATGCTTTCTGTGTCTTTGAAGGCTTATTTTTATTCCCACTTGTTCATTCTCTCTGCTTTTGGCTGCTGCTGGGTCTGTTGAAATAACAAACAGGGATGAGGAAAGAGGGCAGCTCTGCCGTGAGTTTCTTTGCATGGGAAGTGGCTGCATTACAGCAGTTAACTCTAACAGCAACTGCTGCCTCAGTAGGCAGATGTTCATCTGTCACACACATCCCAACAGCAAACCTAGTTGTTTTTTTGTCTGAGAAAGATTGGGTTATCAGTCAAAAGCCTTTCTTTACCAAAGAGCAATGTTTGGAAAAAGCCTTTTGCTTTGTTCAAAAAGTAGTCAGAACTCTTCTAGTGCTGCCTAAAGCTACTCTGCTGCCAAGAAAACCTCCTGGGTCTAGTGATGAGGCCTCTGGAATATTCTTGGTTTCTCTGTAATTATTTTCTAATGAAATTTTTAAGCCCAAGTACAGTCAGGAGGTTACACCATAGCGAGTTCACAGTGGGGGTTTTCGGTTCTCTTTCTAATTTGGTAGCTATCCCCTATGTAAAGCTGGTAAGATAATTTTCTGCACATTTTAAGGTGCCTCAGTCAGGGTGGTAATGTCTTTTACCTGCCACATTCAGCACTAGCAGGATTTGAAACAAGTCTCCATTTGGAAGTGTTGCTTTTGCACTCAAATTATTGTAACTTACTTAGTATGTCTTTTCATGGCTTACTTTGTGGCTGGGAGTCAGGGTGCATCTCCCCTTGCCAGGATTTTCCTCTGCTCCTGCACATGCAATTTAGGGAAATGGGAGGGCTGACGTTTCCAAAGTGTTACCAGTAGTTTGTGAGGCAGAAAACACAAATTAAAAAGGGCTAAAAAGATGATGTAAAGAAAGTGGGAGATGAGGTTCATAATGAAAACAAGCCAGGTATAAATGGTGAGGCTTAGAAACACCTGAGCCAAGCTGCTAAGCATAGCAGAAAAACAACTTGCTCCCTGCTGCTGCATGAGTCATGCTGGGGAGCTTGGCAGTCCACTCTCCTTATTCTCTGCTCCCCGGACCTCTCCTGTAACCCTGTTGGGATATCATGGCTGGGCTTGTCAGACTCACCACTATCTTCATCTCTGCCCTCAGTGGAGCTGTAGCAGCAGCTGCTTTTGACATGGAGTGTTTGGAGCACATGTGGATTTTTTATTGTAGGAAGGTGTGAAGCTAACTTGGACAAAGTCTTGGGCCCCTTCAGATGTTTTTCCAGTCCCAATGCTGCTGGAGCCACAGAAGTATGGCATGCTGCAAAGGCTGGGCCAGTATCCCTGCTGTCCATGCAGCCCATCTGCATACCCTGCGCACAGCAGCATGGTCTGTTTCAGACAAGGGTTGTTTGATGGGCTGCTGGGAGAGCTGCCCGTTTGGCAGCTCACACGGAGCTGGGTATGGCAGTGTTTCCCAGAGAGCCTGATAACACTGGTTTCACTTCAGTAAAGTGGGAATTCTTGTTTAAACCTGGTAGGAAGGCAGGTTACACAAGCAGGGGGAAAGGTGAATTACATCTCCAGAAACTGGAAATGTGTATGAATAATGTAACTTTCCAGAGTTTTATAGCTCCTGATAAGAAGTGTTGCAGGAGACAGAGACAGACTAACTACTCAAGCTCCCCTCTTCACATGTCTTGCTGTCAGCCTTTAGCCCCACTCCTCTGCTGCTAAACCAGGGATGTCAGAGTAAGAACCGCCTGTGTCTCAGTTTGCAGCCAGGTGTTTCAGCTTAAACTGCTGAGGAAGGTGGGTCTGGGCTAAAATACCAGTGTAATGTGGGACTGGGGTGTAGGTCCTGGAGTGATGCTTGCACCTGGGAGAGGTAATGCTGTTGTGCTTGATGTTTGTTTGGGATTTTGTCTTGTTTTTATGAATTTAAAAGTATTGTTGGTTTGGTTTAGACTACCAGAAACATAAGATTTTGTATCACTTCACCCTGGAAATCTTGCTGCTGTCTGTAAGTCACAAGTACTCCTGGAGACAGGTTGCTTTTGCAATTCATGTGTTCTGTGAAGCAGAAAGGAAAACATTTTGGCCAAGGTTCAAGCACCCTTCTCTGTTTTCTTAGTGATAAGTGTCTGATAAGAGTTCAAGGTCTTTGGTTGCTTATACAGAATAAAAGCAGTTTTTCCTAAGTTGCTGCTGGCATCTGTGGGCTCCCCAAGGGGGCTGATCCGTTGCTCCCAGTGTTTGGCCTGTTCTTGGTGAATAAGATAAGGTTGTGGTGCTGTGTGGGTTGTCATTTGTCCTCCATCAGAGATGAGCTTCCAGGTTGTCAGTCTCTGTCATGCTGCAGTGGCTATAGCACAGCAAGCATTTGGGGTAAGCTGGACGCTGCCTCTGAGGAGGCTGGGACTTTGTGGAAAGCATGTGCAGCTGGTAGCTCACTTTGGTGGTGGTGCCTAGAAGCAAGCCAAGGATGGCAGCTATTTTAGCACCATCCTTAAGCTGCCTGGGGAGATGTGAAGGCAAGACAAGACTTCTTGGTGCTGCTGCTTCCAGCTTTTCGTCATGTGGGGAAGATGTGACTGGTTCTCTGATGCTTGGTTTGTGCTCTCAAAGATTTAGTGTGTCTGAGGGCTGGATTTTTTTTGACAGGAGTGTAAGAGGGTTGTTTGGGCAGAGGTGAGGTGAGTTCAGAGCAGTGAGTTATGACATTCAGGATTGGTCTTGGGGCTCTGGTGGGCTGAACCAGATGCCAGGAACCTAACTCCTCAGGTTACCTGCAGTGATGAGGATGGAGCTGCATCCATTCCCCTCTGCTCTGCTACCTTCCAGTCCCTGCTCTCACAGGGCTTCCCCAGCCCTGTCTGCCTGACACCATGGGTAACCTCCCAAAGCTGGAGCCTCAGCTGCTTTCATTTCTGCACAGGCTCGTTTGTCATTTTCCACCTCTAAACAAACATTTTAAAGATACTGGCAAAGCTGAGCCATCAAGAGTACAAAGCTCTATTGGTCTGAAAGTAGCTCATACATCAGCAAGTTTCATTGTGCAGGAGCACAGCCACTCAGGAATCAAAACTACCCTCTGCTTGTTGTGCAGAGAACAGGAAAATGTGCTTCTCCTGCAGATCAGCCTTTCAATTTTCAGTTTCACTTCCATTCTCAATGTGTGGTAGATGAGGAGCTTTCTTCTGGGATTTTTTTTTTTTCTTTTTACAATGTTAAAAACTAATTTTTTTTTCTCTTTATTTTCAATGTATTTTCCCCCTTTCTTTTGCAGTGAGGCTTGAGTCTGTCTCATTGCTTTTCCATTGATGACCCCATGCTGTCTTTAAACTTTTTTCTTGTTCCTTGCCTGTGGAGGTACTTTTGGGTTTCTTTGAGGACATTTGCATTGGTAAGGCAACAAGGATCTGAGGCAGGATTGTTGCTGTGAACTAAAGGCAAACAAATAAACAATTCAAACCAGTCCTTGCCAAAGAAAGAATTTGTCCACCCACATTTAGCTGCTGTCTGGTTTTGGCACTTTTCTAATCTTCATTTCCACTTGTGTGGCCATAGGAGTGGGTTCACATCTTCCCTGGGCCAGCTAGCCCCAGGCAAGGCATCAGGCACCTGGCATGTGGTTCCATGCTGACATGTTTCTTGACAATCGCTGTGACTGAGGCCATGCACAGCTAGGGGTGAGTTATTGCGAGGTGTCCTGGAGCATTACCAAGCAGTGATGGAAACACCTCGGGGGACAGCACTCTTGCAAATGATCAGCCAGCCTCTTCCTGGAAGAGCTTGTGGGTAGAAAATATTTGTAGGGCTTAAAGGAGGAATCTGCTTCATAAAAAAAAAATCCCACAAGAACAAACAAACCCAACAAACTCCCACAGAGAGGGCCAAGTATTACAAAAAGTGAGAGTGTTAAAATTCTTAACAGCATATTGGACATTTGAGTTGAGAGGTTTATTTTTGACTCATTAAAGCAAAAAAAAGAGCCCTGAATCATAGACTCAACCAAGTTGGAAGAGACCCCCAAGATCATCCACTCCAACCTAGCACCCAGCCCTATCCAGTCAACTAGACCATGGCACTAAGTGCCTCATCCAGGCTTTTCTTGAATACCTCTAGGGATGGCGACTCCACCACCTCCCTGGGTAGCCCATTCCAATGGCAAATCACTCTCTCTGTCAAGAACTTCCTCCTAGTATCCAGTCTGTACCTCCCCTGGCACAACTTGAGACGAGCAGCAGAGGCTGCAAGCATGAGGCAGGCAGAGCTGAGAGCTGTGAGGCTGGGGTTTACCTCTCAGCAGGTCTCATGGCTGCGCCACTCTGCTCATAGGTCCTGCTCTGGTATGGCAGCAGAACTTCTGCCTGCTGCCAGCCTTGTGAACGTAGCCTGGTTAGTGGCTGCTGGCTGGATGCTGGCTGGGCCAGACTCTGATAAAGCCAAAAGTAAAGTGCCTTTGACTGCTGGAGAGAAGGTAATTTTTTTTTGTTTTGTTTTTGTTTTCTTGGTGGAGTTTCACACTGAGATGTCCACCAGTACTCAGTGTTGTGCTGTCCTCCCTTAGTTGCCCATCCTGGGAGATGTGTGCAGCAGCCTTGGGCCAACCCTGAGGTTCAATGGCCACCCAGAGCAGCAGCCTTGGAATCTGGCTCAGCATTTAGCTTAACTGCCATTGAAGATGCAGGGGTTCACTTCAAAGCTCAGTGTGTGCCAGACACACTGGGATCTGGGATGCCTCGCCGACTGCCAGGCCAGCGTGAAGAGTGGCACTCTGTTACACGACTCTTTCAGGCTCCCTTTGGTTTACTGCCCTTTGTTAGAAGCTAGGGAACAACATTGTCTGCTGGACTTCCTCCCTTGCAGTGATAGCCTGGCTTTTGTATGCGTATCTCGGTGTTCAATGTGGCTGTTTCCAGAGATGTTGGTGAAGCACAAAAATCATGCAGTCTGAGAGAAGCAAAGGTACCGTTTTAGTCACCTCGCCCCAAATGCCAGACTGTTTCTGTCAGGTTGGGGTTTTTTGGTGGGTGTGTTGTTTGTGGGTTTTGGTGTTGCTTGTTTGTTTGCTTGCTTTTAAGTAAATTATTTCTAGGGCTCTCTTATCTGAGCCCTTTGAAACTAGGAAAGCCAGAAGCTTGCCGTAACTAAACTGTGGCTGTGGTAGAAACGAGCGGGGCTCTTGTCACCTATGTTTGCTTCTGGCCGAAGCTGTTTGAAGCTGCGGCAGCAGTGAGCCTTATCAGCAGCCAAAGGTTACCCCCTGCAGTACAGCTAAGGCTACTGCAGGTGCAACACTAGCTGGAGCGTATTTATCCCTTTGGATTTTCATGTTGAAAAAAGCTAAATAAACCTCCAAACCAAAACCAACCAAACAAACAAAACCCCAAACCAGCTTGCTCAACTAAAATCCAGAGTCAAGTCTACTGACTTGCAACAGGAATCCTGTGTCCAGCAGGAGTAGGGAAGTGATTGTCCACCTGTACTTCTCAGTGGTGAGGCCACTCCTTGAAACAGTATGGGCCCCTCAGTACAAGAAAGAGATTGAGGTCCTAGAGCATGTCCAAAGAAGCTGGTGAAGGGACTAGAGAACAAATCTTACAAGGAGCAGTTGTGGGAACAGGGTTTGTTTTATCTGGAGAAAAGGAGACTGAGGGATGGCCTCTATGCAACTACCTGAAAGGAGGTTGTAGAGAGCTGGGGTTTGTCTCTTCTCCATAGCATCAAGTGACAGGATGAGAGGAAATGGCTTCATAGAATCAGTCAAGGTTGGAAGGGACCACAAGGATCACCTAGTTCCAACTCCTCTGTCACGGACAGGGACATCCTACCCTAGAGCAGGCTGCCCAGAGCCCCATCCAGCCTGGCCTTAAACACCTCCAGGGATGGGGCCTCAACCACCTCCTTGGGCAACCCATTCCAGGCTCTCACCACTCTCATGCTGAACAACTTCCTCCTCATGTCCAAGCTGAATCTCCCCACCTCCAGCTTTGCTCCATTCCCCCTAGTCCTGTCACTCCCTGATAGCCTAAAAAGTCTCTCCTCAGCTTTTTTGTAGGCCCCCTTCAGATACTGGAAGGCCACAGTAAGGTCACCTGGGAGCTTCCTCTTCTCCATTCTGAACAGCCCCAACTCCTTCAGTTTGTCCTTATAGGAGAGGTGCTGCAGCCCTCTGATCATCCTCGTGGCCCTTCTCTGGACATGCTTCAAGTTGGCCAAAGGAGATTTAATTTGGATATCAGGAAAAATCTATTCACTGAAAGTGCTGTCAAGCATTAGAACAGGCTGCTTGGATGAGTAGCGGAGTCACCATTCCTGGAGGTATTCAAAAGACAGGTAGATGTGGTGCCTAGGAACATGGTTTAGTGGCAAGCAGTGCTAGCTGGTCATGATGATCCTCAAGGGTTTCTTCCAATGTAAACAATTTGATGATTCTATGACTTCAGCAAGCAGATGGGGTTGTTAATGGCACAGAGGAACCAACAATTATTGGTGCTTTTCTTCTTTGTGGGACCCAACTGGCAGAGATTTCCAGGGAGATGTGTTAGGCCAAGGATTGTGATAAAACAGCTAAATCCACAGGGCAGCTCCAGATAGTTTTTGCCCCTCACTCAGGACAAGGCATTAACAAAAAAAAGGAGTTAAAAGTTTATATGTTTCAAAGGACAACTGAGAAAATTAATGAGGAAAGATGGTGAAAGACCTTAAGGCTACACTGCAGCCCAAGGACACAGCTAAGAAACTGAGGCAGTGGGGGATTTGGGGGAAGTATTTTCGTTGATTCTTGTAGTAGTCCCTCCTCCAGGTGCACCCAGGATTGAAGGACCATAATCCAGCCCCCCATAGCTCTTGTTCTCTCATGGACACTTGTGCCAGCACTTCTCGAAGTAGTTTGGGCCTGCTGTCACTGCAGACTTGTCAAATTTAGCAAACACAGCTGCAAGTATTGCACAGAGGTTGCAGCTGAAATGTACTTTCCACCTTTACTCAGGTCCTTTTGCAAAGGAAATTTGAGCTCCTGAAGAATGTACTGGTCTTGTGCTTCACCTATACCAAGGTCTGCTCACCTTGTTCATCACCTACACCAAGGTCTGTCCATGCTTTAGGAGTGCCTACCCCAGTATATTGACCTGCCTCATCTTAGGGACGCAGTGGAGCTTGGCCAGCAGTTGGCAAGGGCTCCTAAGATGGTTGGGATACTTTGTCCCGCTCTAACGTGCATGTACAAACAAACGCCCTGAGCTCTTAGCTGGCTACTGCTGCAGCCCATAGCATGGCACTGCCTGTGTTTTCTCATGTGAAATTCAATAAATGCAGCATTTTCAGGAGCTTGGCATAATCAGGGTTTTCAATCTTCTCCTTCATTGCCTTCTAATATACACTCCTAACAATTAACTCTGTGTGTTGGGAGAACGCCAAATGCAGGGTAAAAGACTGAGTTTTTCTTTCCCATAATTAAGTGTCATGTTCACTGCTGTCTCTCCCACTCGATTAAGTGTCCATGTATGGTCTAAAATGCTTTGGTGAATTAGCATAAGGTCTATTGGGATTCAACCAATATTCTCCCTCCCACTGCATCTGTGCAGCTCTCAAAGCACAGCACTGGCCAGTGGTGGTGGGTCTGGAAATGGGATGTTCCCCCAACCTTTGTGAGTGGGACAGGCTTAAGCTAAGGGGAGCACTGTGAGGCTGTGTGCCCACCTCTCTTCACCCTCAGCCCAAAGCAGCCATGCTTGGAGATGGAGCCTATGACCCTCTGTGTGACATCATGGCTATGCCTGACTCACTCCTGCAGGAAACTTCCTGGGTGTCAGAGGAATTTTTACCGCGATACTATAAAAACAACTTGCAAATCCTCTCCTTGGTCTCCATCTGTGCTGCACACTAACTGGGGCAGCCAGATGAGAAAAGAGTAGGGCTTTTTTTTTAAAGTGCATCTAAAAATACACTGGAGAAACATTCCCCAAGTTAGACCCTGGCAACATCTAAAGCACTGCAGGGGATTGCAAAGAAATTCTAGTGGGGTATCACTGAGTAATAGATGTGTGAGCTATGGGCTGGGAGGTGCAGTAAGTATAAAAACTTCCAACCTGTTCAGGATGAGCTGGAGGTGAGATCGTGACTGGGTTTGTCAGCACAACATGAGCAGTGAAGTTACCCCGGATGGCAGCCTTGTTCTGGTGAATGGATCATCCCTGCTTGGGGCGGTTCTCTAAAACGCATATCCTGGATCTAGTGCTCCTCTTTCAGGCCTGCTCTGTGCTACCCAGCTCCAAATAGTGGATGTTGGTGGTACCTGGGCAGTATGACATCACAAAGTGGCTCAGCTTTTTGGCATGGCCCCAGCTCCCACCAGGAGTCTGCCTCTCTCTTTTGCAGTGCCCCACATGGTTCTTTACCCTTCAAAATGTCCCTGGAGTTTTCTTTCCCCGCTGTGCTCACTCGTTAACCTTTTACTTTTCATAAATCTCCAATTTTCACAACTTCAGTTTCATTACCGAGTTCAGAAGTAGTCTGCCTGATACAGGAAGATGGGTCATTATAAGTTGGGAGAAGACCTATTGTTGAGGGCAATATAGGTGGCAGATAAGCCTGAGATGTGGCTACAAGTGCCAAGCCCTTCTTGCCCTGGAGGTACCTCCACTCCCTGAGGAGGGACTTTGCTGGGTGGGATCTCTGACCACTGCTATTTCCCCACCTCCTCCAGCATCCCTCTCTATGTCCTTTGGGTAAACAGCTGCAGAAAGGAAGCCTTTGTTTACAGCAGCTTTGAGGGAATGGCTCATGGTGGTACAGATAACCCTGCCTGCAAATAAGCAGAGAAGCTGCAGTACAACCAGGAGGGTACACAATGAGTTATTCACCAGCCGTTTCCTCCCATTTCAAGACTCTTGCTGTAAAACCGGGAGACAGACATGGTGCATGTCAGATGTGTAATCAACTATAAAGACAGTCTGAGATTTTGGCTCATCTTGGTTATGGGGACCAGGTTTGTGCAAATCTCTCTGGATCTCTGCAGTGTTTTACCACGGGTGACCCATAAACGTGCTTTCCTTGCACTCAGTGTCTGATGAAGACCTAAAAATCTGCTTTACAGAAGTGCCAGATGCCCACAGCTTTGGCAGGTGTTAGTAGGAGCAATGCTTTAAACAGAGAGAGAGTCATGGTGCCCTGCACCCCAATGACTTAGGTCTTTGGGCTTTCCACTTGGGCCTCTGCACTTAATGGCTATTTGCAGCCTCTCTTTTGTGTGTGCCAGTCTCTAAGGTGGGGATAGCAACAGCCCTTCACTTAGAGTATATGATGTCACATCGGTGAAGTGTTGGGCTGCATTGGTAAGAGGCTGGGAAAAAAAAATAGAAGTGTCCATGCCTGAGTCTAGCATAGAGAAAAATAATGCTCAGGATGAGCAAGTACTCAGGCTATGTGTGTGGTGTTATGTATACCTTTGGCCAAAGTAGTGTCTAAGATGTGAAGCCATCTTGGTATATGGTTTAACATCCATGGTGGTGTTAGGTTGACAGTGGAACTCACTGATCTTAAGAGTTCTTTTCCAAGTGTGCTAGTTTGAGCCTAGCTAGCATGTTTTGGTGAGAAGAACTAGATGATAGGCTGTAAAATGGAAACAATGGTGAGGTCTACTTCCCTCACAGTCTTGCTGGGATGTGTAAAGAAGAAAGGCAAAACAAAGATTAGGTCACTTGCTTCTTCTCTTCACTGGGGAGCTTTGCCTGCTGGGGAGAAGCTGAGGCTGCTGGCTGNAACACCCAAACCATCACACCAAGCCAAAACAATTCCATGATTTGTGGTGGGTTTACACCACTTAGAGTTTGGGATTTACCCCCTAAAGGTAAATTACCACACTACTCAGAGTTTGGAAGTACAATGGAATTATAGTTTACAAAGGTAGGCTAAATATAAAAGGTGATAAACATAGACAAATACATATATACATATAGAACTAGGCAATAGCCCAGCTGACCCCCAACCTGGACAAAGCCAGGAACTCCTTCTCTGGAGACTTTCAAGGCCTGTCTGGATGTGTTCCTCTGTGATCTGTGTTAGATAGTATTGTCCTGCTCTGGCAGGGGGGTTGGACTCGATGATCTCCTTGGGTCCCTTCCAACCCCTAGTATCCTGTGATCCTGTGAAACCCCCTGAACCAGCTAGCACAATATTATCTCTTTCTTCTTAGCAGAGCCTAAACAATGATCAGTGCAGATCAGGCAAGGCCAGAGGGGGAGACAGTGGGAAAAGCAAGCAAACAAGAGGGAAACCACTCTGAACTCCCAACTATATAGAAAAACAACAACCCAATGAAATGGGATAAACATATCTCTTGTGTTCTGTTTTAGCCCCTTTTGGGATGTATTCTTGAACACTCTCAAAACCTTTATTTACAGTTTGCAATTAAGACACTAGTCCTAACCTGTAACGTGATTCTATGAATAAAAAGCATTGCTGATGTTTGGGTTTTTTGGTTTGCTTTGTTTGCTTGCTTTTATTTCAGTTGCTTTTGTGTTGTTGTTTAGCTTGGGTTTTTTTTTCTTTAATGTGGCTATTCAAACTGCCACATAAACTATGTTCCTTCTTTGATCACCTCTTGTAAGCTTTCACTTTTAGCCTCTGCTTCCCAGAACCCATAAAATAAATGAGTAGAAACACTGTAAAAGTGTAAAAAAACCCCAATCCATAGCCAGTTCATATCCTGAGTGTCTTATTACGTGTGTATTTAAAAACAACAATCCCTCCCTTTACATAAATATGTGATCATTTAGAAATCTGTAACTAATTTAAAGCTGTTTGAAGCAGAAGGGCGATGAAGCTGGTGAGAGACCTGGAACACAGCCCTGTGAGGAGAGGCTGAGGGAGCTGGGGGTGTGCAGCCTGGAGAAGAGGAGACTCAGGGCAGACCTCATTGCTGTCTACAACTACCTGAAGGGAGGCTGTAGCCGGCTGGGGCTGGTCTCTTCTCCCAGGCAACCAGCAATAGAACAAGGGGACACAGTCTCAAGTTGTGCCAGAGGAGGTCTAGGCTGGATGTTAGGAGGAAGTTCTTCACAGAGAGAGTGATTGGCATTGGAATGGGCTGCCCAGGGAGGTGGTGGAGCCGCTGTCCCTGGGGGTGTTCAAGAAAAGCCTGGATGAGGCACTTAGTGCCATGGTCTAGTTGAGTGGACAGGGCTGGGTGCTAGGTGGGAGTGGATGATCTTGGAGGTCTCTTCCAACCTGCTTGATTATATGATTCTATGACCGTCTAGAAACATAGCTGTACAATAAGGTGGCAGATGACTGTAATAAAGGACAAGAATAGGGCAGATGTGAGATACTCCTGAAAAAGTTTGCTTAGAAAATATAAAGGTATGTAAGAAAAAGAAAATATTAAATTGTTCATATATTTAATGTGTTTGGTTTTGAATTACAAGAATATTATCTTTGTATGTGTCCAGCAGCCCAGGAACTGAGCAAGCAAACCAGGAATCATCTGCCTACACTACATCTTTAGGAGGGTGTACCCCAGCCTGCTCTTTGCCTACCCTCCACCTTTTTTACAGAGCAACAGCAGAGACCTGAGAGAGTTTACTGGAAAAAGGCAGTATCCATTTATACTGCCTCGTCTGTTTACATAACAACTGTCTTGGAGCTGGCACGCAAAGTTGTTTGTGCCTTCAGTTCTGAGGGAAACTCAATACAAGGAAGAATAGAGGGGTGGACATAAGAGCAAGTGGACAATTACATTGCATTTCTATTCCTTGTGCTGAATAGTGATGCACAGTGTGTTGAAAACCTGGCCTGTGTGGTCAAGTCCTCTGGCCCTATTTGATTTGGATGGTGAGCAGTGCTTCTAAGCCTCCCAGTTCACATGCTGACAAGGTACACCTTGTCCTGAGGCTGAGAATTGTCCAGTCATTCCCCAGCACTGACCAAGTCCTATTCAAAGGTAAGAAGAGTGAGGTGAAGTTCTGGATCCTGCTTTGTCATTGCCTCCACAGGACAGGAGCATCTTTAACTCCTTCCCTCCAGCTCTCAAGTGTACCTTTGCCATCAAATCAGAGAGCTGCTCTAGGCTTTGCCTCAATCTGCCTGGGAAGAGAGGAGGAGGGCTCCTGTCTGATCAGCTGAGCTGATAAGCGGAAGATCCGAGCCTGCCCTGGAGGGGATTAAAGTTCTGCTTCCCCTTTAGTAGAGATCGAGTCGGCCCCAAAGCGAAGCTGAGCTCTTGCTGCTGCTGCTGCTGCTGACAATGGGTGCACGACGACAACCTACACAATTACGTTTCCATCAGTGGATATAACAAAGTGTTGCCAGATGATAAGACCTCACACAGCCTCGGGGATGCTTTTAGATTTGTCTATTAATAACTCCCTACATTTTCATTTCTAGGAACATAAATAAGTATCCTCAAACGCTCTTGATCATCACAAGCCTCATCAGGCTGGGAATCTGTAAATGGTGACTGATTTCAATCCTATACAACATAAAACTTTGTGATTGCTGGCACGGCCAAGGCCATCCTCACTTCACATCTACACCAAAATCCTGGGTTTGTGCACTCATTACAGTGACAGGCTGGGAACAAAGCTCAGGAGAAAAGCTGCAGGAGCTGGGCCAGTCCTGGAGCAGTCTGGCATAGATTCAACTGATTTGAATGTGAATTACACCCATTTAGGCCAGCCTGGAATTTGCCCCTGGCATGGGCTGACTCTCTGCGGCTTCACTAAACTAAATCATTTGTGCCCCAAAATGCTGTTTGTGGGAAAAGAGCTGAACAAAAGCAGATCAGGGCGCCTGAGCCGCGATTCTGACTGTGAAAAATGAGACTAACAGGAGCGATTCATTTTCCTGGTGATCTAACTTAGATTTTAACTTTGTTAAAAATGCAAGCAGTTTATGAGTGCATACAAATGAACACTCATGGACACACAATCTAAATACTTGCTGATTCTACTCTAAGTGTTTTGTTCCTGGATTTAAACTTGCTCCACATTCAGTACTTTTAGACCTGATATATTTTGTCATGCTGTACGTAGGCGTGCTGAGATGTGCAGTGCAGACGTTGGATTTGATCTGGTTGCTGCCAGTTGCTTGTGTAATTTTGAATCTAGGCTTTCTCATGTAGTCCTGTCTTTGACCCCCAAAGTTTCTCTGGGCTCTGGGGAGTCTAAACTGCTGGGTTTGGGGTACAGGAGTGTGTTGGTATGGGTCTCCTCGACTGGAGACCGATGTTTCCCCCAAAGGTCACTATGTAATGTCTTTTAGCTGTTTGGTGACTAAATAGAAGTGGTCAACCTAGTGGCAGTATAGGAGGGAGATCAGCAACCAACTGATAGGAATGTGCATGCTCGTGTGTAAGACCAAATACAGTGTAATGTCTATTAGCAAAATATGTGCAAGTGACAAATTAGAGCTGCTGAGACAAGAGCTGCCCCAGTCCCACTACAGCTAGCAGGACCATGTTCCTATGCCTGCGTCCTTTCTCCACCCTCTGGGAACATGAAAATCACCCAGGGCAAGCTGCTGCCTCCTTGCCAGCTCAGCATGGATTTGCCAGCTTTGGATATCACCCTGAGCCAGTATCTGTTACAGCTCTTCCTAAGATCAAAGAGGGCAACTGGCATCAAAACAGATTCGTCAGAGCTTTGACTCAGTCTCCCCATGCTTAGGCAGGACAGCCACCCCAGGGACCAATGGAGGACACAGCTGTGCTCTGCAGAGGCCACACTCCAGAAGCAAATGGCACTTATGGGCACTCCCCAGCCACTTCTGTAAGTTTTAGTGATATAATGTTAAGTCCCACATTTGGGCTAAGGTAACACAAACCACAAATTAAGGAGTATGTATTCTAGTCACTCACATGAGAATTATTTTTGGACTAGGAGTGGCAGTGGGGAGCAGTTTTGGCCCTAAAAATGCAGAAACAGGAAGGTGAAAGTATGCTTTCCTGCTGCAAAGAGTTGCAGCCACTTGGTCTCACTTGGACTCACCCAAAACTCTGCTGGGGTGAAGATCAAAATGTGGCTATAATGATCCAGCCGCTTACTGAGTCAGAGAAGACCTGAAGTAGACTGATTTGGTAATGGTATGTTTGTGTAGTGTAATCCCATGTCTGTCTTCAAAATGCTAAATGAGGAGTGAAATCAAGCTTTTTCTCACAGTTGGGTTTAGTTTAGCCTGTCCAAATGGGATGAGACTGCAGTGTCACATACATTGAAGTAGTTATATTCCATCCCATTTGTTTTCCAAGTTTGTCTTGAATAGTTGAAGACTTTCAGTAAAATAGTTTTGTGCAGGCTGCTGCTCAGAGCAGGTCACAGTAACACAGGTACTTTTTCAGGGAGTATCTCAGAAATTAGAAGGTATACCTCAGGCTGCAAGCCTGGGGCTATTGAATGTCAGGCTTCCTATTCAGGCACGGGGGTTTCCCCAGCAGGAGCGAAGCTTTGTCAAACAAGCTAGCAGTGAGATTACTGCGTGTCTGGGCTCTGATTTTAGGAGTCAAGAAAATCTATCAAGGAACTAGTGCACGTTTCAGGGCAGAATGTGCACTGTGCTGGACTGGGTGGATCTGGCTTGGAGTCTACTGGTACAAAGGAGCAATGGGAGATGCTTTTTCTAATGTTCGGTAGCTGTCTGCGAAGTCTGTAACAGGATGCATGACTCATGACTTAATGGACCTTCAGCTGTTTTTGTTAACGTTGCTGCCCCAAAGTGCCTGAGAAAAAATGTCTAGGAAAGGTCCCATGGTGAGTAGTCTGTGCATTGCTTCCTCTGCCTCTAGCAGAGCTGGAGGAAGACTGCTCCTCAGGGAAGGAAGCAGGGTCAGGGGCCATGTCCATCCTCTGTCTGACATGGTCCAGGAGGCATCCTTTCCCCAAGGTGGGAGAAAGGCACATGTGCATTGGAAGAACTTTTTTGGGAATCTTTTGTCACTGGGGAAATCCTGCTGGTTCTGGTCAGCTAGGGGCCAGAGAGCATTGGTAACAAATTAGGGCTTCCCAGCCCATTCCTTGGGACAGGTGGGCTGGAGGCATCTCGTGTGCATTGTTTTAATCAGGTCTGGTGGGTTTTTTTGGTTGTTGTTTGTTTCTTTTTCTGAGACACAGATCTTATTTTCCCCTGGTTGCTTCCTCCCCACCAGCAGCTCAAAGAGCCAACTGTGTGTTACATTAAGCCCATGCTTTAAGTTAGCAGTGTTTCTACAGCTTTAAGCCCATGCTTTAAGTTAGCAGTGTTTCTACAGCTTTCAGTTGCAGATCTGAGCATGCTGATGACTAACAGCTTCCAAGAGCCCCTGCATACATGCTGTCTTCTTTCTCCCTTGGGAATCAGAGGTATGAACAAAGAAGGAAATCAAGTCAGTAACAATGATGACAGAGTCCATCACAAACTGAATGAGTCAGCAGACATGCTGTTTTCAGTTAAATCTTAGCTTTTATTTTACTTCAAATTATATCCCAGATCTCAACTTCTATCTTATAATTTGGTCTAGAAAGATCTAGGAAAGAGAAGAAAATAAAAGACACTTTCAAATGCATTGTTTTAATATTGCTGCTGATTTTTACATTAGATAATTTGAACCTCCTATTAGCTTTAACTGCTAGAATCAGAGCTGATAATGTCAAAACCAGAGTATTCAAGAAAAGTTGCCTTTTAAATAATTAGTACAGAGGGAGATGACAAATGTTAAAACCTCTGAAAAAACACCTGTAACTCAAATGAAAACAGGCTATGTAAGTGCAATTCAGTCTGATTTCTGTCTGATCTCACAGGATACTGGGTGGGTGCAGATCCAGACCCGGGACTGGTGCAGCTCACTTGTCTCCAACTCCTTTTACACCATCAGTACTCAGATACCCATAGAAAAGACCTGGGCTGCTAAATCCCTCACGAGGTGGGTGGTTAAAGCTTTCATTTACATGTAAAAAAGCCCACAACAACCTACAACTTATAAGGATTTGTGTTTAGGTGACTGCTGTTAGTTACTCATTCTGGCTAGAAAGGGCACCTAGATGGAGACTAGTTTGGGAATCTTGGAGAGGAGGTGCTGCCTTGGGGTTTACTCTTTGCTGGTACATTCAGTAGCAGTGTGGTAATCCTGAGACTTGGGTTGGAGGGAAGTTTGCTTTGTTAAGCTTTCTACTTGGGGCTGAGCAGTGCCTATAGTGAGCCTTCCTCTGTCTTGGAAGATGAAGGTGGGCTCCTGCCTTCCTGGACGGTGTAGGAGCTGGGCTAGGGGCTAATAAGTCTTGTGTGTGTTTTCAAGGATGGAGAAAAGGAGCCTGTATGATGTTCAAGGCTTGGAGATCTTTGCACACCTCAACGATGGTGAGTTCAGTGTGGGTTGCTCCTTGCTGCAGGAAAATCTGTCCATCTAAATTGTTCAGAGCTGGGATCCAAGAAGCAGATGGGTGCTGGAGGAGGAAGTTTGCAGTGTGAGGCTGGAAGTAGGCACATCTGAAGGCAACTGGCCTCAGGGGACATCTCCCACAGGTCCTTCATGATCAATAGTGCTGGTAATGCAACAGTTGCCGTACTGGTTCTGCATCTCCCTGGCCAAATAATTATTTCTCTCAGATGTATCATCTTGCTGGTTTGAATGTGTCCCTTTTGGGCTGATTTGTGTCTGAGTCCAGCCCTTCTAACAGAGGTTGAACATGAACAGCTGAAGGCTTAACCGTAATATGCTTAGTGTAATAAGATTTATTATTTTAAATGCCTGATTAAGAGCCCCAGGGACTGGAATCCTCCCTCTCACAGGGGCACCAGCAAGTGCCCTGGCACCAGTGGGTGAAGTCCCCCCTTCCCCAGCTGCTGATGTCGTACACCTCGCTTCTGCTTTTGCGTGTACAAAAGCATTTTGTTCTGTTCCTGCCATCCGTCACTCCTTGTGCTGGTTGTATCAGGGTCTCCTCTGACGTGGGTTTCTGCCCTTTGAGCTGGATGGTGATCACCGAGTTGCTTCATCCTAGCTGGGAAACAGGCTGTGCATGAGGGCACTAGCAAAGCTGGCTCTGGGTCACAGACCTTTTCATTCCAGCAGCTGTGCTCACATGAGGAGCGGTGCTGCAAAGCATCTCTGCATTGCAAAATTGGCCTTACGTGTAACGGTGCTGCACGGTGCATGTCCCAGACAAGGGGAAACAAGCTCAGAGCAGAGCAGGAAAGAAAAAGTTTCTACTTCTAGCAGCCTAGCCTTCAAGTTCTCAGATGAAGTATAAATTTCAGCTTGATGATAAAGTATATTCTACTAAATATCTTCAACTACAAATTCAAACTGTACCAGAGAGACAGAGCAGAAATTTAGAAGAGAACTGAATCTGAATATTAAACCAGTGATTCCCAAATCTGAATATTGAGCCAGTGATTCCCTGGAGGGAAATTTTCTCAACTTGCCTGATTCTCCAAGGAGATGGTATTCCCAAGGAACTAATTTTGGAACTAATGATCAGATTAAATAAGGCTCTGCCAATGGTTTAGAAGACCCAACTTGGTGCTGGTTGAAGGTGTACGGAATTTGTCATTGGTACTAATGAAAATTTAGTTTGAAACCTTTTCAGTGAACGTGGATTATTTTCATTGAATTTGTAATTAAACCAACTTTTCCTCTCAATCTGTGAGGCTGGTTAAAGATGATTACACCCTCTACAGCCTGTATCAAAGGGAACATTCTACCTTTCTATAACATTTTTTGTTTGGAAGACCTTTTACAGAAGCCAGTGAAAGTGAGAGATAGAGACATTGACAAATGCCTTGGAAACACAGGCAGCTACTTCTGGGAAAGATGATGGCTAAGGGATAACACAGAGGCAACTCTTTAATTCCAAATTTAGATTCAGTGTTCCAAATTGCATATATTTCCTGAATTCCTTATCTGTCTGTTCAGGTTTCTTAAAAATCTCATGCTTGAGATGCTGTGCTTCAGGACATTTGAAGGTAAATGCTGTCACCATTTGGTACTAGCAGAATGGCTGAGCAGATGTATTTATTCCTTATTATTGGCATGTGTTGGGAAATATACTATTTTTTCAATGTGGTCTGCCCCGGACAGTAGAGGAGCATGCAGAACACAGCAGCTTTGAGCCAGAGTGGGTGAGGGAATCGAGGAGAGTGGGCTGGGGGTGCAGAGAGGTTGCTGCTGGGGAGAGATTCATGCTGTTCCTCCCATAGATGGACTTTCCTGAGGGATGAGAAGGGTCTCTGCTTTCTCCCTCGCTCAGCAGATGATGTATTGAAGTGACAGACTTGTCATATGTGTGGCTGTCCTCAGAGGAGTACGGTACCTGTCAAGGAGTAATAGTGAATGAGGTACCAGAGAGTCAAATGCTTCTGCTTCGTCAGTTCTTGACAATGGGGTGTGATGCTATTCCCAAAAAAAAGGCAAAGTTGTTCTGGGCTAGCCAAAGAATTGGCATTCTCTTTCCAAAACAGCAAGAAAGCTATCAGAACTGGGGAGATGCTGAAATAAGCCATTCATTGCTTGGTGGGTGTTTGTTGGCTGATGACTGGGAGGACTTGGGTGGATGTGTGAGAACTGGATAGGAGTAAAATTGGAAAAAGAGTGGGACAGATTAGAATCTGCCTAGTGGGCTTGTGCCTGAGGGGCACGTGATGTGTTGTAGAGTCTGGTAGTACACCCTCCCCAAAGGCTGCATGATCAGATGTATTTTGCTGCCTGGCAGAAGACAGTGCTAAGAAAGATGTGAGAACTTCAGTCCAGTGGCCTGCACAATGTCTGCTCTGCTTTGAAATACAAATATGGATTAGCTCCGTAAGACATACTGTAGTATGGCTTATATTTCTGCACCAATGTGTTGCCTAAGAAAAGCTCATTTAGCCTTGTGAACCAGGTGAGTGTGCACAGGTACACAGGAGAAATTATGAAAGTGCTGATTGTTGGCAGAGCAACATGAGCAAAAATATCAGGGGGGAAAAAAGAGCACTGTTTGTCTCCACAGCTCTTCACTCAGCAGGCATAGCCAGGACGTTATTCATGGGGCCAGGTTTGGAGGAAGGAGAACCTCCTGTACACTGAACTCCTTTTTCTTTCCTTTTCTGCTTGGATGGTTTTAGTGCTGCTCTGAGGGGGTAGTGGTGCAAGAGCTTGGTGAATTTCTGGTGGCAGGAGGTGCTCCTGCAGTGCCTCCACACCTGAGCCATAGTTGCAATTGACAGGAGAAAACAAACTCAAAAAATAGCTATTCGCACCATGTGCCCAATCCTGACTGAGTTGGTGGCATAGGGACACACAAACTCCTGCATGGAGAAGTGTTAGCTAACCGGGAGAGTGTGACCCTTCCTGGTTGAGGTGAGTTAAGAGAAGAGAAAGACTTCTGCTGCCCTCTGTATGTGGGTCCCTGCCTCTTAGCTCTAGGAAGAGCACAGAGGATGTTCTTGCATGGAGATAAGTGCCTGAGGGCAACGCCAGCCAGCCCTGGGAGGCTCCAGTCAGCATCTGAACCTAGAGGAGCTTCCTTTCAGCAATTTTTCACACTGGGTGACTCTGCAGTGCAGTCATCAGTTGGAAGCCATCCAGCCCCCCAAACCACAAAGCAAGAGAGACTTTAAAACAGAAGTTGTGGAAAGGCACCCAGGGATATACCTGCAAAAGGTCCCAAGTACACTGCTTGGGATCATCCCTCTGAGGCTAAGTAGGACAATGCCCTAACTCAGTGTACTTGGGTGTGCCTGGTGGCATCCCGGAGTAGGAGAAACCTGCAGACGAGGACAGGGTCTGTGCTGGCAAAAATAGCCATGTTTCTCTTAACTGTTTTAGGTGGGTGACTGGCATGAAAGCTCAAATCCCCTGTCTGTTGTGCACCAAAATTCAGGAAAATTTTGGCTTATGGTGGTACAGTGGAAGAGTTGTCTTGATGTTGGCCCAATCTGCAGTGCCCTCAAAGTTACTGCAATGCCTGGAACACAGCCCTGTGAGGAGAGGCTGAGGGAGCCGGGAGTGTGCAGCCTGGAGAAGAGGAGGCTCTGAGGTGACCTCACTGCCATCTACAACTACCTGAAGGGAGGCTGTAGCCAGGTGGGGTTGGTCTCTTCTCCCAAGCAACCAGCAACAGAACAAGGGGACACAGTCTCAAGTTGTGCCAGAGGAGGTCTAGGCTGGATGTTAGCAGGAAGTTCTTCACAGAGAGAGTGATTTGCCATTGGAATGGGCTGCCCAGGGAGGTGGTGGAATCACTGTCCCTGGAGGTGTTGAAGCAAAGCCTGGATGAGGCACTTACTGCCATGGTCTAGTTGAGTGGACAGGGCTGGGTGCTAGGTGGGAGTGGATGATCTTGGAGGTCTCTTCCAACCTGCTTGATTCTATGATTCTATGAACATACCAGGTCTTGCACTGATCCTTCCTTACTGGATTTGAAGCTGGACTGCCAAAAAAAATCAGCTCCTTGGGGAAAGGTTGATTTCTTCTTGCTTATTTGTATAAAACACAGCAGCTGGTGCATAACACAGACTTTGTCTCTGCCTGCAAAGGCGAACTAGATGGGGTGTGAAAGGTCCCAACACTGTTTTGAGGGATGGCTGTAAACTCTGCTTATCGCCTCTGTGAAGGCTGCTTTACTTTTCACGGGTCCTGGGGTTTCAAGGCTGTACTGTGGTTGCTGCCTTTATCACAGTATCACACAGTATCACCAAGGTTGGAAGAGACCTCACAGATCATCAAGTCCAACCCTTTACCACAGAGCTCAAGGCTAGACCATGGCACCAAGTGCCACGTCCAATCTTGCCTTGAACAGCTCCAGGGACGGCGACTCCACCACCTCCCTGGGCAGCCCATTCCAGTGGCCAATGACTCTCTCAGTGAAGAACTTTCTCCTCACCTCAAGCCTAAACTTCCCCCGGCGCAGCCTGAGGCTGTGTCCTCTCGTTCTGGCGCTGGCCACCTGGTTGACTTCAGACACCAGCTCCTGATGCACGGGAGTTCTAGGCTGGGAGGCGCTCTGCCTCTCCGTTTCCGCGGTCAGTGTCGCGGCTGGCTTCTGGCTTAGTTCCACTAGAGGGCAATGCGATCCGGCGTGGGGCCGGGAGCCGCTGCGGAGCCGCCGGCACAGCGCGCCCGTGGGGACCAGGCGCAGGCGGGCGGCTGCAAGCCCTGGCCTGGTGTGAGCTGAGCCAAGGAGCCTGGCACACGCTTCGGTGGGACCCCAGTGTTGGAGTGAAAGCAACTCTTGTGTCGCTGCTAACCTGCACAGTGGTCGGTGCGGGGGCAGGAAAGCACTTGGCAGTCAGTGAGTGTCACTGAAACAGCTGGGAGGGAAGCCCAAAGTAGTACTGAGTGCTGCTGAAATGGCAAAGGAAGTGCACGGGTAGGGGGACAGATGACATGCACAAGTACCCGTTCCTGCTGCAAGTAGGAGAGCCTCCTCTGGACACATCTTCCTCTTCCCTGGCGTTGTCAAAGAGGATGGCTCTGTCTTTGAGCGCGATCCGGTGTGGTGGGAGATGACAGCACCTGTCGTGAGCTGTCTGTTCTCTTGTGCTGCTCCAGGGCTGAGGGCAGACCAATGCAGGAGGCACTTCGTTTTTCATCAGATCTGGGGGATTGTATTTTACTCAATGTATTGGATACAAAAGATCAAGTTGGCTTTCTTCCCTGGTCTGGGTGGGTGAGGTTTGTTGTAACATCACACTACTCAAGAGTGCATGTGATAGGGTGGCTTCTGCTGGGGGCTTGGAAAGCTGTAGGAGCTGATTTTTGTGGTGGTGTTTGGGTTTTGTTTTTTTTTTTTGTTCCTTCTGAAGGATGTGGAGGTTAGCTGATGATCTGTGCTTTGGTACATGTGATCAGGCACAACAAAACCTTCAGGAACAGGCCTAGAGAGGGGTGGAGGCAGGGCGATGCTCCAGCCAGGTGACCAGCCCAGGTGTGGGGAACTAGGGGTGCACAGGGCTGGCTGGGCAGAGGGGTGAGGGTGTTGAGGTGCCTTTGTTGAAGAATGCCCTGAGATTTGCCAACAACAAGCATAGACTCAATCAGTGACTGTGGAGAAGCTGTGCAGTGTGGCTGTAAATTGTAGTGACCCTCAAATATGGCTCCTTGGCTGCAAAGTGATCACTCCTGTGGGCAGATTGCTCCTGCTTCCACGGCAGGGGCTCCTTTCTTTACCAGTTTCTTTACAATGGGTCATCTTCTTCCAGGCCCAAACTTGTCCCACATGTTAAATGTCCCTGCTGGTGTGGTGGTTGAGCAGCACAACCTTTGAATGCAGGGAAAAAGTGAGGAGGAAAATGACCCAAGGAAGCCTTTATCTGTTCCAAATGTTGTTTTAGGGTTTAGTATCACTTCTCCATCCAAACTGCAGGGACTGTACTGTGGCAGTAGACTCTAAGGCTCCAACAGTGACTCTTGGCTTTGGCAGTCTTGCTGTCCCATCAAAGTCCCTACAGTGGGCTGTCCCTGCTGGTCTCACCACTGTTCCTTGTGAAGGCTGTGACATAATGTGAGTGGTTCTGGAGGGGGCTCCTAGAACAGTACTGCACTCCATGACTTGAGTGGTCAAATACCTCATGAGCTCCAATGACCCTGGCTCTGCCCCAAGCTGACTCCTGGGGTAGCCACTGCTCTAGCCAAGGTCTCTTTGTGGTAGAGGTGACATACCACAACAGCTGCCCATCCTGCTGAAAACGGCACCCATTTTAATTTATGTCAAACCTGCTGCAAAGCGACACACCAATAAAAGATGTAGAGTGCTCACTTTGATACTCAGTAAAACTGACCCTGGGAGATGATAAAATACAGCTGTACTGAGGAACTGCAGCAAAGAAATTTGACTTTAGTTACTCTAGGTTTTCTTCAACTTTTGTAAGATGGTCCTCACTGCATTAGAATCATAGAAGCAGTCAGGGTTGGAAGGGATCACAAGGATCATCGAGTTCCAAGCCCCCTGCCATGGGCAGGGACACCCTATCTGGACACCCATCAGGCTGCCCAGAGCCCCATCCAGCCTGGCCTTAAACACCTCCAGGCATGGGGCCTCATCCACCTCCCTGGGCAACCCATTCCAGGCTCTCACTTCTCTCATGCTGAACAACTTCCTCCTCACATCCAGGCTGAACCTCCCCACCACCAGCTTTGCTCCATTCCCCCTAGTCCTGTCACTATCTGATAGCCTAAAAAGTCCCTTCCCAGCTTTTTGGTAGCTTCCTTTGAGATACTGTAAGGCCACAAGAAGGTCACCTTGGAGCCTGCTCTTCTGCAGACTGAACAGCCCCAACTCTTTCAGTCTGTCCTCATAGGAGAGATGTTGCAGCCCTCTGATCATCCTTGTGGCCCTTCTCTGGACACGCTCCAGCATGTCCACTTCCCTCTTGTAACAGGGGCTCCAGAACTGTAAAAATTAAAATTGTAGCAACTCTTTTCCTCTTCCTGCCTGACACCTTGGGTACAGGCATGTTGGATTTGGTGAGTCCTTCCAGAAGGCTGGCTAGAAATCAAAATTAATTCCGATGCAGTACATGATGTCATTTTGTTCCTCTTCTCTGGCTTATTTTTCTTTAATCTGCTCCAGATTTGTCTACGCAGAGATTTCCACTTCAGCCCGACCTTTGAGCTTTTGACAGACAGGTTTATTTAAGACCTACAGCTGGAAGAAGTAATTAAGGCTGCACTAAAAACGCAAACTCTCTAAATAAGGCAAAAGTACCAAATTTCAGCTTAGTCTTATATTGTAATCTTAGACTGAGTTTTGTAGGTATACAGAATTTTACTGATTATAGTGGAAACGTGGTGCTTGAATCCCCTTTTTGTTTGTGTGGTGGAAGCTCACAAAGGTGTACAAAGCCCCTAAAAATGCATTTCTTGCCCTTCACAAGCCAACACCTTTGGTAGGTGTCTGGCAGTGATGGACAGAACTTAGTGGGTTTTTTTTGTTTTATGCTATTGTTTATTTTTCTGGGAAGAGTGGCCAAGGAAATTGCTGATGCTTGATGTAAAATTTAGCAACAACTCTTTTTGAATCAAGACTTTTTAAAAATAATTGCAAGGATGAAACTTGTTCTGTTTTCCAGAAAAAAAAAACTTTGTTAACTTTCTTAGATGAATCACTGCTGCTAAGAGGAAAGCACTGCTGATCTTGTCCTTATTTCTTCCTCTTACACCAGTGCCTCATCTCCAGAATATCTGCTGTTAATCCTATCTGAAGCCAGTTGCTGCCTTAAAATTCCCTCTTTTGGGCTGGCCGTGGCTGTTGCTACTGACTCTTTATCAATAAGCACAGTTAAAATATGCTGCTGCTTTTTGCTTTGTGTCGTGCTGTAGATTTGTCCAGCTTCAAAATCGGAAGTTGGATGAGAGGAGAACCACGAGTTTGGTGGTGCAGTGAATACCTGCTCCTGGAGACTGTATCGCTGCTGTCATAACCCCCTTGCTGTGGAGCCTTGGTGCATGTCCAAGTGGGCTTAAAACATACCGGCAAGTAAACTATTGGCTGGCTTAATGCGTGATCAGATAGTGCTTGTCAGGGCTGTTCCAGCTGCATGGTTCATTGGAGATTACCCATCTTCCCACAGCTGGCATGGCCCTGGCATGTAGCATCAGCCAGTTAACCACAGTCCTTAGGATAATTCAGTCTCCCTATACTTGTACCTGCTCAGGACCAATTTTGCACTGCAAGTGACTTATTGGTGTTTGTGATTTGGTTGGGGCAATTAACAAGGCAGGAATTATAAAATATGTAGTTAATTTTATTTCCTGAAAGCTCTGCCCATAACTATATACTAATTAGTTAAATTTGGGTTCTAATTCAGTTGGGGAAATCTTCACAAGGATGCTTATGGGCAGGTCATTCATTTAGGAGGATCAGAAGAATTGGAAAAGGTTTGGCAACAAAATGGCTTTGCCCCACTTGCAAATCAAAGGCAGTCCAGACCCCTAGGGAAACTCTGTTCTACTCACTGTGGTGGAGTGGAAATGTCAGGATATTCCCTGGCTACTTTGTGGCAGTGTTGGAACTGCTCAGCTGTTGAGAAGCTTGTAGATCTTCCCAGGGTGCTGAGAAAGAGGCAGATGATCTCTGACCTGATCCTGGTTCCTCTTGGCACGGAGGTTTGCAGACATACAGGCAGAATCTCTTGCAGATGTGCAGAGAGCACAATGTTCATTGTTCTCTCCATGTCATGAGGCACTTAATGCCTTCTCCTGGTAAACTTGAGGCAGGGCTACACTGCTGAAGCACGAGGCAGAGCAGAACATGTTGTCCAAGAGCCATGAGGCAGCCAGGCAGGAGCAGCACAACTGCTTGTAACTTAGCTCATCATGTTATTTTCCTGAGTGTAATGGCTCCTTTGGCCACAGAGATTCACCAATCAAAATGGCATTTGCAAAACTGACCATATTAGGTGAAACCAGGGCTTGCTCACCCTTATTTGGGCAAGACACCAACAAGTACCTAAACACCTGTGGGTACCTGTTTATCACTTTGGGAGGGGACATAATGGCCCAAACCTTTGTTTTCCTCCCACCCTTGCTTCCCCCATCAGCAGAAGGGTGGGATGAGGCAGGACATCTAATAGGCCCATTAGCCTTCCAGGACAGTTCCTACCTGGCAAATGTGAGGGTGGAGTCATGGTGGAGTTGGGCATACTTGTTCCACCCTGCAGCTAGTGAAGAAACAATGTTTTAGATGGGCAGGCACAGAACCTGGGGGACTGCCAATGTGCTTGGGTTACTCAGCCCAGGCAAAACTGCAGCAGCAAAGAATGCTAGCTCTGACCTGAGGAGAAGCTGGGATAATTCTCAGCCTGAACTGATGAACCCAGAGGCAGCTGAAGGGGAGCAGTCTAAGCCTGGAGGGTTTATTGCTGCCACATACAGAAGTGTGGTATTTGTGGAAGAGGAGATGGATTCTCTTTGTTCAGTGGATTCAGGGGAGGCTACATCCTCGGGAGCAGAGAGGGAAGTGACGGGAGAAGCAGAGAGCAATTTAAAGGTGTCCTCTAATATTAATTCTCCTGCCTGTGCCATGAGGTTAATGAGGAGACTCTGTTTAGGAGCTTACAGCACTGCTGCTGCATTGTGGCATCTGCTAACAGCTTTTAAACCAAAGGAAGGGAGAGAGAAAGAAATCAACTGAAAAAAAAAACAAAAAAAATCCCCATTTAGATCTGGTCATGTGAAAAATGCAATAACTTCATTCCTGTTAGAATAACTTTTTTTGAGAGTTTCCTGTGCTAACTGCCTTATTTTCATCAATTTTGCAATAAACCCCACCTGAGTTCTTACAAAGGTTGGCTCTGGCAGTGACCTTCAGTGACACATTTGCAATTGGAAGGGAGAGGAGGAAGAAAGTTCATGTGGGGTCAAACACATCCCAAGCAGGTATTCCTCCAAGAGGGAAAGCTGCAGTGTAGAGACGTCTGTGGTGGCTCATTGTCCTTGGAATGGCCCTGCAGGGCTGGGGAGGGAGAGTAGTGTCCCTGTGCCAACTCTTATATATGTTCATCAGAGTCCTTCTGTGGTCCGACTGGCTCCACATGGACTTAGAATCAATCAGAGTTGGAAGAGAGCACAAGGATCATCTAGTTCCAACCCCCCTGCCATGGGCAGGGACACCCTACCCTAGAGCAGGCTGCCCAGAGCCCCATCCAGCCTGGCCTTAAACACCTTCAGGGATGGGGCCTCAACCGCCTCCCTGGGCAACCCATTCCAGGCTCTCACCACTCTCATGCTGAACAACTTCCTCCTCACTTCCAGGCTGAATTTCCCCACCTCCACCTTTGCTCCATTCTCCCTACTCTTGTCACTACCTAAAAAGCCTAAAAAGTCTCTCCCCAGCCTTTTTGTAGGCCCCCTTCAGATACTGGAAGGCCACAGTGAGGTCACCTGGGAGCCTCCTCTTCTCCAGCCTGAACAGCCCCAACTCTTCCAGTCTGTCCTCGTAGGAGAGGGGCTTCAGCCCTCTGATCATCCTCGTGGCCCTGATCATCCTCATGGCCCTTCTCTGGACACGCTCCAGCATCTCCACATCGCTCTTGTAATAGAGGCTCCAGAACTGGATGCAGTACTCCAGGTGGAGTCTCACCAGAGCAGAGTAGACGGGATGAATTACTGCCCTCGACCTGCTGGCCACGCTTCTCCTGATGCAGCCCAGGATCTGGTTGGCTTTCTGGGCTGCAAGTGCACACTGCTGGCTCATGTTGTCATGCACCAGCACCCCCAAGTCCCTCTCCTCAGTGTTGCTCTCCAGCCAGTCACTGCCTAGCCTGTTTTTGTGATTGGGATTGCTTTTCACTCTTTGAGGAAGGGCTGTGATGAGCTGAGGTGACTCCTCTGAAATGTCTGCACAGCCTGATGCTTGCAGCAGTGAGTCTCTGAAGGCATGGGTCTGCTAGGGCTATTCTCAGCAAAACTGCTTTGGGTGTTGCTTTGGTGATGTTGACCATGCATTTACATGTTTCAGCCTCCAGTTCTTCCCTGCAAGAGAGGTACCTGCTCCCTCCTACATGTGCAGCCTGGAAACAGACAAAGTCTGGGTGTTACAGGCAGTCCTGGCAGAAACCCAGCTTTTCTATACGGGCCTGTATTTGCCACCTCCATCCTCAGGTGGGTTGCATGTAGAAGCAACACAGCTGGAGCACTCCTGCTACTGGCAGATAAGTACTGTCTCAATGTTTTCAAAGATTAAAAAAATCTACTCATTTCTCAGCCTATCATCCAGTTCCTCTCACCAAAACATGCTAGCTAGGCTCAAACTAGCACATTGTTCCAAATGATTTTTTAGAAGTGAACTAATTGTCTAGATGACTGCCCTTGTACCAGAGAGTTCATCTTTCTGTGGTTGGCACAGTCAGGATCTAGTCTAGTAATGAAGCATTGGTTGCTCTGATGGTAGAGACAAACAGTGATGATCAAGAGAAGAGTGACAGAGACACTGAAACAAAATGTACTGAGCTGGACTGGTTTTCTTTGCAAGCATTTTGTTTTGTGACAGAATATTTGCCTGGGAATCCTGTGCTGGGACCAATACCCCTGGGATAAACAGCTCAAAGACAGTTTTGGGAGGGGAAACTTTCTTCCAGCCCAGCTTTGCACAAATATAGGACTACAAAGTAAAAACCCTCTGACCTCTCCCTCCATGTCCTCTCTCAGCAATGGGCTGGGTTTCTCAGGAGCAGCAAGCCCTCCTCTTCTCCCTTGTTAATGAGAGCCATCTCAGATATGAGAGTTTGGGCATCTGAATGATTCAATTTGTCAGCAAACTGAGGTATTTGAAGGCTTGGGAACTTGCCACCACTCTGCAGACCAAAACTCTGTTTAAAAGTTACCACTGTTATAACATATGTCCTGGAGGGCAAGTGGCATGAACAGCATCTCTGACACGAGTATGCTTCTATGTGGCTCCATTCCCCCTCTGTGGGGAGAGCCATGCAGTACCATGGCAGAACTTCCTGGCAGACAACACTTTGAGTGCAGTCCAGCTGCATGTGTCTGACCCGAGATGGTCATGATTGGGGCCGCAGTGGAGGAGTTTGCATGCAGAGGGGAGGGTGTTGGGTGAGGAAGACAGCTGGTATGGCTGCGCTTGCAGAGCTGTTGTTGGTGGGCTGACCTCTTTCTCTTCATTGGTGTGCCTCAGTCAGGGCAACTGTAATTACGGTGGCACCTCGCTGGTGCTGAGCTGCATGTGGTGGCAGACATGCACATAGTGGGGATCTGGGTAAGCTTTCTGAGCGAGAGTGTTTTTAAGTAGGTTGCTAGAGCCCATGCAGACCTAGAACTGCCAGGTGGCCTCTGTATCACATCAAAGGCAACCCTGCAGAGGAAAATGCCAGGACAGTGGGGTTAGGAGTGTGTGAAAAGGAAGCGAGGAGGAAGGGAGGCAGAGAAGATGTTTGCCAAGGGCCTAGTTAGCATGATTTAAAAAGTAATGATTGAGTGAAGAGAGGCTGGGAGGCAAGGGCAAGCTGTGTGTATGGAGACACCAGCTTGTGGAGAGAAACCAGATAAAAGGGAAGAAACCAGAAGCAGGAGAGGAGCAGAATGGGAGGGGACATGAGGCAGGAGGATTAGTTGGTTTGAGAGATTTTTCAGAAGACGACAATTAGGGTTAGCGGAAATGGAAATCTGTGGAAAGTAGACAGGAGAAATTAACGGGAGGAGGAAAACCTGTACTTTAATATTATTCTACTCTCCTGGGAGAGGAGAAATTGGTTTCAGGGTGGTCATGCACTTGGTTACACTTGACAGGAAAACCTGGACAGTCAAAGCAAGAAAAAGAGGACCAAGGTCCATAAGGAACAGAAAAAGATCAAAGGGAGGGAAGCAAACTGTGGAGCTATTTATTGCAGAGATGCTTCAACTGGATTTTCTTTTCTTTGCTAAGCAGGGTAAAAGTGGATTCAACTCCCCTTTCTCTCTCTGGAGCAGCTCTGGGGCAGCCGTTTTGCTGTTTCTCTGCTGTTTATGTTGCTGTTGTGCTATATTCAGACAGCGCACATGTGAGCAGGGCTGTCTATGGCGCTGTTTTAATTCCCTTGCCTGCCCCAGGGGATTCCCTTGCACTGCTGGGTATGAGGCTGGCCATGCTCGGGTTTGCAGCCCGGCTGCTACGCACACGGCTGAGAAAGCTGCATGGTGGTAGCTTTCTCTCGTGATCTGAAAAAGCACCCTGAAGAAGCAAAACATCTATGAGAGCTGCTCTTGCTCCATCTCCTAGCAGTGTGCCAGGTAAGAGCTCAGTTTTTTTGCTCTGCGATAAACTTTTCCACACTCCCTTTGGAGGCACTGCTGCTGAGCTGTGCTGCTGTTCAGTGCTCATGATGTTGAGCCCCTGGGCACATCTGCAATGCCCAGACCATGCAGCTGGGAAAAGAACTCAAGGGAGAAGCCCAGACCGTGGTACTTGGTGACTCTTTGAATGTGGCTGTGGTGGAACTAGCTGTGCTGCTGAGCAAAGGTAAAGCCAGGGTGCACACAAGTCTCGCCTGCTTCTTGATTTCTTTGTGCAATACCTACCCTCTATAATTCTGGTTACATGGGTGTGATTGTGTATAGAGGTCTCAGTTGTTGGTCTCAGTTCTTCCCCAACTTGTAAAGCAACACTAGTGTGCTGCCTATAAGCAGAGGGAACTCATATCTGATTCAAGAAAGTTGTTATCGCCTGGAAAGCACAGGCTCTCTCTGTCCATACCTGATGGACTGTTAGACTGGAAATGGAATTGCAGGAGGTTCGTGGTGTGTGGTTTGGTTTTGTTTCTTTGGTTTGTTCCCCCCCAACTTCATTTTATGTATGTGGATTTTTGACAGAGCGGGTGAAAATGTTTAACAGCTTCCACATTACTTAAAGCACACTCCTCTTTTCCTTTACCATAACAGGGTCTTTGGTAAACTAGAATAAGAACTATCCATGTAGCCTACCAAAGGTGCTCATGGTCCTTCTGTGAAATATAAATAGTTCTGCATTTTAATGCACTTCTGGATAGCTTTTGGCTCAGTGTGTGGCTTGCACTCAGCAGAGAGGAAAAAATGACTGTTAAGCAGAAGTCATTTTCAAAATAACGACACCATAATACAAGCTCAAATCCTGCTCCTTGTCACCACCCAAGCAGCCATGCTGGACCACATGCAACCAGGAGTAAAGTGCTATTCCTGTAGAAATCTCTACATTAGCTGTAGTGGTGGCATAAATCAGAAGCAACCCCAAAATGTCTGCCAGCATTGCCCTTCTGCCCTTGTCCTTCAGAAGCTGTTTCTGAAAGGGAGGCAGGCATGCTATAAGCTGTGAAGCCAGGCCTATGAGCATGGTGTGATCCTACACATGCCAGGACCCTGGGCAGGGCCCTGGCATCCAAGTGGGAATTGTTCATCTGTTATGTCTGTCCTTGGGAGCATGGCAGGGGCGAGGGTCCTTTGCACCTTTGCAGCTAGCCTCCAGCATAGGGATGCTGTTTTGCTGCCCTTTTTTGTTTGCCCTTGATACAAAAGGTGTGACACTGAGCAAACATGGTTTTATCTTCAATGGAGGAAGGAAAAATCTAGGACTAGGCAAAATAGAAAGCAAGGTGAGCCTAGGCAAGTCCTGTTTGAGAAAATAAGTTACAGAGATGGCCAAGGGTATTATGAGAAAATTCTTCTTATGTGAGTATCTCTGTGAATTGGCTGTGGCAATTAACGAGGCAGGAACTATAAAAGATGTAGTTACTTTACTTCCAAAAAGCCCTGCCCACAAACTCTATACAAACTAGTTAAATTTGGGCTCTAATTTGGTCAGGAAAATCTTCACAAGGATGCTTATGGGCAATTCATTAATTTAGGAGAATCAGAAAATAGGAAAAGTTTGGCCACAAAATGGCTTTGCCCCACTTACAAATAGGCAGCCTGGAGCCCTAGGGAAACTCTGTTCTACTCATGGCGGTGGAGTAGAATTCAGAGATAGTCCCTGGCTCCCTTGTGGCAGTGTTGGAACTGCTCAGCATCTTGATAGCCATTGGGAGGCTTCTAGATCTTCCCAGGCTCTAGCAGGGTGCTGGGAAAGAGGCAGACAATCTCTGACCTGATCCTGGTTCCTCTTGGCACAGAGGTTTGCAGAGGTGCAGGCAGGATCTCTTGCAGATGTGCAGAGAGCACAATGTTGGAGGCACTTCTCACCATGTCGTGAGGCACTTAATGCCTTCTCCTGGTAAACTTGAGGCACTTAAGTTTCCAGGTAGTTCAAGCCCAAAACATCAGGGCAATGCTGGTCTGAAGCACGAGGCAGAGCAGAACACATCCAAGCTGAGAGCAATGAGACAGAAGCATGTTATCTGAGCAGAGCAGCACACAGTGAGGCAGAGGTGGCAGCAGCTGCTTGCAGCTTAGCTCAATGTATATTATTTGCCCGAGTGTAATGTCTCTTTTGGTCACAGAGAATGGCATTTGCAAAACTGATCATATTAGGTGAAACCAGGGCTTGCTTACCTTTTTTTTGGGCAAAACATTAACAAGTACCTAAACACCTATGGGTACCTGTTTGTCACTTTGGGAGGGGACGTAATGGCCCAAGCCTTTGTTTTCCTTTGTCCTTGCTTCCCCCATCAGCAGAAGGGTGGGGCGAGGCAGAACATGTTTTAGGCCATTATATAAGTGGGCTTTGGGCAAAAGGCATGGTTTGATGTGGCAACAGATAAAGGCTTGTTTATTTTTCTTAGCTTTACAGCTGATTACTGGAGTTGGTGAGTTTCTTCCACAAAAAATGCAAAAATTCCATGACATTAGAAAGCTAAAGAAAATTAAATCTGATCGCTACCACTTCTCCAAAAGTTTCACACAGTACTTTATTTCAACCTTTTATTCAGTTTTTAATTCATTTTAATAAAGTTAAACTGAACTGCAGTTCAGTAACAAACCAGATATTTAATTTCACATCAAAGTGAAGCTTCAGTAGCAAAAAATAATGTTAAGAGCCATTTTCTTAATACAGAGAAAGGGACATGCTAACATTGGAGATCTGGTTTGGAAAGGGAGAGTCATTGGGCATCCTGCTGACAGCAGCAAGAACACAAGTGTATGTGGTGGCCCGTCCCTTACATTTAAAGTAAGATACAGTCAGATCATACAGTCACTGGCCTTACAGGCAGTGCAGCCCTTTTGCAATGGAATAAGGAAACTAAAATTCCTCTGTTTCTGCCTTTAACAGCAGTTTAAGAGTTTGGATCACACTGATCTCCTCCTTTCTCTGCTTCCAGTTATAGGAGGACAAAGTGGTTTTGCTTGGTGAAAAAAAAAACCAACTCCCAAGTCCAAGGGAAAAAAACTAAACTCTCTCATTCCAGATGAGTTAGGTATTCTTTTAAAGGATGGCATTCTGAGAAGAGCAAACAGCAGCAGAGTGAGCAAGCACTGGGAAGACTGTACCCATATTGGGATGGGAGGTTTAAGTGTTTTAGCAGCCAGTAGGCAGAGGCAGAGAGGTGGAAGGATGTGCGGGAGGTACATATTGCCCTGCTGCCCATGAGGATGAGTTTGTGATCAGAGCAATGAGCTGATCAAAGTGTCTTTGACCCTCTCTGCCCATGGGTGCGAGTGGGGAGCAGTAACTAGTGGCAGTCTTGCTTTCGGCTCTGCCTGTTATCTTTGCTTTGAACAGTTTTGTTTCCTATGGTGTGGTGGATGGGTTTGCAGGCAGCACTCCCTGTCAGACATCAGTCAGGGACCACAAAGTGAACTGGATCAATAGTCTCACCACTGTGATGTCCTTTTGATTATCACAGTGTCTCAGTGGCCAGATTCAAGTGTCATATCAGCTGCCCTTGGCTGGAGGTATCAGACTGAGGCAGGCTGGGCCCGTCTCGGAAGTGACAAGGTTTTCTGTAACATCCCATTATTGGCAACTTCTGCTTTGTGTCAGACAGGCAATAGACTTGTTGCTTTTCATCTACCAGATGCAAAGCATCTATAGGTATCTCCCCTATGCAAATGTGTGCAGCCAAGCAAAGAGCACAGCCACTCACGGGGTGCCAGAGTCCCTTCCTGCATGCCCAAAAACTTCTCTGATTTTCTGGTCAAGACTCATTCCAAGAGAGTCCCACTCTTCCCCTCCATCTTTAACATGAGAAGAGCTTGAGAAGGCCAAAACACACCTCCAAGTCACCTCCTTCGTGTTATGGGTTTGAATGGCAAGGTTACACTGAGGTTGTTCTCTGGCTTTTCCTAGAAGCGCGATATTTATATCAAGTTGGGTTGGCGCAGGTGCATGTGGGAGACAAGAACCTACAAAAACCTCATCCAGTGATGCAAAATACGGAGAGGCTGCAGGAATTATCCATCTGGGTCCAGGTACCATGCTGGCATGGGAGCTGGGCTAAAGCCCACTGCCTCACTTCAGTGGTGTTGGGAGTGTGTTTCCCCATCTGTTTTATAACTAAAGGCTGAAGGATTACATTCAGCCTTTGACAACTCGGGGCACCTTTTCTGTTTTGTCAAGTGGCATCACTCTGAGCAAAACATGCTGGAGTTGACTAGGGCCTGCTTCTTTGCTCCGTCTCTGAGAACTGGAGGTCAACAGCCATCCTGCCTCAAACTGCTGGCCAGGCAGGATCCCTCTCAAATGCTGTATTAATAAAAATGGATACCGAGACTGTTCCTGGCCTTATAAAGGGATTTCCTTTCCCCCACTGTGCTCCTTCTTTCACTTTTGTTGTTACCTTTGCAAGCACACACAGCCATGGGCAGTACAATAAAACACAGGCTGTTCTGTGAGGTGTGGCTGTCAGGCTGCTCAAAATAGTGAATCTTCGAGCATGTTGATTAAAAGCATTCTTAAAAGCAAGGAAAACCTTAGCACTGGCTTGAAAAGCAGAGTGTTTTACATTTCAGTTTTCTCCTGAGGCCAGCTTAGATACCAGCTGGCCTGCCATGGCAGAAGTGTGGCTGGGCTGCTCACCTTTGTAAAGCTGATCCCCCAGCAGGGCAGATGTCAGGAGCCACCAGCTCCACTGCTGCACAGCTCTTCCTGCTACCAGAAGGTGCTGGCATGTCCTGACAGTCCTGTCTGTTAAAAACGTTTGATGCAATTCAGGAGAAATGCTTTATTTGTCTTTGCTCATCTTAACTCAATTTGAAGAAAGGGCTCTGCTATCACTGCTAGGGGAGGATGTTGTCCAGAAAGGTTAACTGTAGAGGATGTTTATATGAGAATGGAGCTTCCCAAGGAGGCAGCTGGGTGGAGGAAATGTCTCCTACAGTTGTCACTTTAATTTCCTGTTTTAAAATGATCCATCTCAACCTTTTAGAGGGGTGAGCTGTGCTGGCTATATGCTTTGCCATCATGGTGGTGTAAAATGAATTGATGCCTCCAGTCCTGCTCATGGAGGTCCTCACAGCTCAGGAGTTCAGGATCTGCTGTGAGCTGGGTGGTCCTGTCTTTGGAGAATAGTCACCCACCAGAAAACCTCTTCAGTTTAAGGATGGTAAGTGTGTATCAGTGATGCAAGTGACTTGTTTCACTCTCAGTGCTGTCCACTATGGTGTGTGGTTACCCTATGGGCTCCTGGACTTTATTCCCTGTTCAGGCAGCAGTTGCACCCAACCCTGTAGTAGCACCCAAACTTCTTATGGGTTGACCTGATAGACAGGAATGGTATGGCCAAAGACATTCTGGCTTTTTTGTTGGAGGTAGGGGCTGAAATAGAGCTGTTTTACCTCCAGGTGCCCAGCCAAATTTATGCACCAGTGCAGCCTCCTTCCCCATCTTGAAAGCCTGGGAGAAATTGCTCCATATCTCTTCTGCAGAAGGAGAGGTAAGTACCTAAGCAGTTGTGGGGCACAATTCCCTATGTGAAGACACCAGCAATGGTTTGGAAGGTAAGTGTTAGTGAGTAGACTGGGAAGATTATTCCTGCTGCCTGTGGTACTGGAAATATTGAGGGACCAGAGTAATTTGTACCAGCAAGGGCTGCATTATAATGGGGTTAACAGACAGATGCCTAACACAAGGGGCTGAATTCAGTGCTGACCTGCACTGCATGCAGCCCTTCTGTGAGCTGCTATGGGGTGCCAGTCAGCTCTCACTTTGTCCTCAGTGAAGCTGTTTTTCTAATGTAGCCCTATTAGGTGGCTGTGATAGTGGAAATGGGATCAGACATGCTTATGTAAGAGACACTGCACACAAGCAAAAGTAATTTTTGAGGTTTTCATAATTTGACTGCTATTTCTGAGGAAAAATATAGGTCCTGATGGTGATTCATACCTAAAATTTCTGCTGAGTAGTTGCATTTGGTCAGGCATTGGAATAAGCTGTCCAGGGAAGTGGTGGAGTCACCATCCCTGGAAGTACTCAAAAAACATGTAGACATGGCACTTTGGGATGTGGTTTAGTGGTTGTGGTAGTGTTGGGTTGACAGTGGACTTGATGATCTTAGAGGTCTTTTCTAACCTTGATGATGCTATGATCATGCTGTGTCTTGCCCTGCCCCTACATCATTTTCAGCTGGCACTGTCTGTCCCTTGCTCTTGTCTTGTGAACTATGCAAAACAAAACAAGTACAGCATGAAAATGTCAATGGCCTGTGCTTCAAACCTCCAGGGACAGAGGCCAGGAGTCAGCAGTTCTGGAGACATGGCCTGGTCAAGTTTCAGAAGGTAACTTGCTCTGCATGCCACCAAACAGCCTCTCACCTGCATGGCTGAGGGGCACAAAGCTCCAGCAGCCAGCCTGGGGTCAGGTCATAGAAAGACAAAGCCTGAGGGTCTGTTTTTGATTTCCAAAAGGGTGGGCTGGATTTTTAGGCAAGCAGCACCACTGCTGCCTCTGTCCACGGAACACGCAGCCTTCCTTCTGTCGGGGCAGCACAACACTAGGGAAGTTCCTCCTTAACTTGCTCATGTAATGCAGCAGAAAGTGTTATTTCTGCCCAGGCTGGACTTCAGACAAGCTACTCAAATTCTGAGTCTGGCCGACTGCAGAAAGTGTCACCCAGCTCCTGCTAGCTTGGCTTTGTTTTCACTTTTGTTTTCCTCTCATACTTTGCTTCATAGTGAATAGGGGGAGCATTTGGATCCCCAGCAAATTAGTGCAACACGGATTTTTAGCAAGACGTAACATGACCACTGTTCTGCTGCAGTCAGAAGGACTGTGCTGAACTGCAGTGAGTTGGGGTGCCTTTATTGTCTGCATACACCCATGCTGGAGCTGGCAGAAGGACTGTGCTGAACTGCAGTGAGTTGGGGTGCCTTTATTGTCTGCATACACCCATGCTGGAGCTGCCAGAAGGACTGTGCTGAACTGCAATGTATTGAGGTGCATTTATTGTCCGCACACACCCATGCTGGAGCTGGCAGCCTGCAGGCAGAGAGTGCGGCTGCTTGTGCTCATGCCTGCTGCAGCTGGATGGCATGCCCAGTGCCTGTGCTTCCTCTGTCTTTTCCTCTCAGAGACCTGACTTTCTGGTTTCTGCCATATATGTATATATAAATAAATAAAAACCCCATGACAAGCAAGGTTAGGTTTACCTTTGGGTGTTTGTGGGTTTTTTGGCACAGAGATTATTTGACCTCACTCCCTGCTCTGCAAGGGAGAGGAAATTGACTGAATGTGTATTACATTTTGTAGTCTACATATGCCCATCTACAGCATATGCTTACAACAAATTTATAGACCCCTATAAAGGGGCTTATAGGCATTATATTTAATTAATGTGGCAGAAATTATATCATTGTAATAACTGCCTGGTCTTTAGAGGTAAAATTCGGTGCCAAGGATTCCCAGATGAATCATCTCTGATAAGAACCAGAAATGACACAGGCCATATATTGTATGGTGAATTTGTTTGGATTGGTACCTTTAGGGTATTCAGCCCTGCCAAGTCTCTGTGGTGCTGACACAGTTTATTACACATTTTCATTTATTAAGAGATTATTTGACTGCAGTTTGTTGTTTTATTGTACAGCAGGTGATAATTTTACACTAAATTAACTGTAACATCTCTGTTAGGAACAGGCCGAAGAGGCTTCTTGCTATGATGCTAAATACTAAGTAATGGCTTTTATTCATCAAGGGAGTAATTTACTCTCATGTGCAGAGCTTGAATAAGACTCTTCACCAACCTGTTATTAGTCTGTGCGTATGTGCAGTTCAAGTTAGGGTTAATGGGTCTTGTGCCAATGCAAGGCTGCCTCTTAAAAACAGATATCCGTGCTAGAATCACATAGCTCACTGCTTTGGAGCTTGGCTAAAAAACAGTTTGAGGCTACTAAATCTGTATATAGGCAGACAAATGACCACCAAGTTTGGGAGGCTGGTGATGCTTGTGTCAGCTCAGGAGCCTGGATTTTACCATCAGAAAATGTTACATCTGGGCAGGCAAAAAAAAGTAAAAGCAACTATGAGTCTTTCACTCTACAGTAAAATAAAAAGATGCTGTTTCTGCTCCTGGCTCCAATATTTGTTATTTCAAACAAAGAAATAATTCAAGTAGAAAATATTTTTCAAACCTTTTATAAAAGCAAAGGAAAAGGAGCAACAGCAACCATCCATCCCCCATTTCCCACAGAAATTAATGACTTTTGAAAGAAAAATATTTATTCAAAAGTCTTTTTTTTTTTTTTTCCATTTAAAATAGATTATGGATAAAAATAATTTGCCTGCTCCTTAATGAAGTCCATTATACCAGACTAGTTTCATAGTCTGTCTCACACAGATACCATTGAGTTAAGCTTTGTGTTGGGAGATGGGAATTCCACACCAAATTGAATTGGAGACTGAAGCAGGAACAATTATGGCTGCAGTTATTAAATCTTTGCTATATTGGAAATTCACAGCATGCTTATAGTGGTAACTTACTATTAAGAAGAACCATACTACAAAGCTGAAAACAGAGGAAAAAAATCAGAACCGTATTGCTTTGATGACAATTCCATGTTTAAAGAAAGTAATCATTGGCAAAATAATCCTCTTCCCAGCTGCGCCATGGATTAGCTTTGGTTAACATTTCCTTTAGACAGAGCACATCAAGGGAGGAATTATCAATTAAAATCTAGGGCTGAGTAAGTAATTCATAGTAAATAATTTACTCAAGGGATCTCCTTGACACACATGTGCTTTTTCTCACATGTGAGTTTTCTGCAAGCAAACTATGACTTTCAGGACATGGTACTGGTGAGCAATAAACTTACCAAGTGGCTCACTGTGAGCTACGCACATTTGTTCCGACTGGACAAACAACAGGAACAGGACAAGGGGACACAGTCTCAAGTTGTGCCGGGGGAAGTCTAGGCTGGATGTTAGGAGGAAGTTATTTACAGACAGAGTGATTGGCATTGGAATGGGCTGTTCAGGGAGGTGGTGGAGTCACCATCCCTGGGGGTGTTCAGGAAAGACTGGATGAGGCACTTAGTGCCATGGTCTAGTTGACTGGCTAGGGCTGGGTGATAGGTTGGCCTGGATGATCTTGGAGGTCTCTTCCAACCTGATTGATTCTATTCTAAAACAGATGAAGTGTTATATTTCTAGGTGCTGAAGGGATGATCAGAGCTCCTAAATCAAGTGTCCAGTGTGGGGGGTTTGATGATTAGTTATTCCAAATTGTTTTCTGGGGAATATTTTCTAGGTCTCTTTCTATAATTTGCTGCTCAAAGATCATTCTGTGGCAAGCTCATTAGCTGGAATGCTCAGAAAAAGCTGCTACCACAGCAGTGCATGTCCACACACTGAGGAAATGAAAAATTATTCCTAACTATTTTTTTTTTCCAGTATTCCCCAGATCTAAAACATCGATTGAGTTTGACTGTTGTATTTATCTGGGAGTATTCACTTGGATGAGGGAATGTGAGACCATGTAAAAGGCTCCTGCCTGTTGTTGCCTTTTGGGAATATTCACTTTCTGCCCCTCTCCCCAGGTTTTTGAGTCCCTGTTTTCTGAAGAGGGAACATACAGCTGATTTTCAGCTGAGCCTTAATGTTCTTGAGGTTTTGATGGTTTGTTTGTTTTGTTTTGTTTTTCCAAGGTTACACCTGTCTATGAAACAAAACTCTCCTGGGCTCCAGGCCTGGGAATCATCAACAAGGATTTAAAAAAATACCAAACAACAAAAACCCACATAAATGAATAGGGCTACTACAGGACTTCCCATATAAAATGGGGCTGGAGGCTGGACCACAGTATATATTATTATGTTGTATTTCTACCCATCCAGCAACTGGTGACCTCATTGCTGTCTACAACTCCCTGAAAGGAGGCTGTAGCCAGGTGAGGGTTGGTCTCTTCTCCCAGGCAACCAGCAACAGAACAAGGGGACACAGTCTCAAGTTGTGCCAGAGGAGGTCTAGGCTGGATGTTAGGAGGAAGTTCTTCACAGAGAGAGTGATTGGCATTGGAATGGGCTACCCAGGGAGATGGTGGAGTCGCCATTCCTGGAGGTGTTCAGGAACAGCCTGGATGAGGCACTTAGTGCCATATTCTAGTTGATTGTACAGGGCTGGGTGATAGGTTGGACAAGATGATCTTGGAAGTCTCTTCCAACTTGGTTGATTCTATGATTCTATAACTCTGCACCTTTTTGAAGGACTGTAGTAAAACCTGAGCTACCAATCACCACTTTACAAATGAAAACCTTGGTTTTATTTGATGATGTAAGATTCGAGGAGAAAATGGAGGAAAAAACACAGAGCAGAGTGCATTTTGTTAGTAGAGTAGATGTGGCAGAATAATTACAATTTCTGGAGGGTGTTGGGAACAGCATAAGAAGGCTGGAAAATAAATAGCAGCTTAAATTTTGATTGTCTGTTTGGGGTGATAGTAAAGTCAGGATTGCCATTTCCAGTCTAAAACCCTTATAACCAATACTAAAGAGCATTAGAGCCTAAATAAGGATTTGAATAGTAATGTCTTCAACTCTGGCTAACCACAAAATTAAAGGATCTGTTCCAGAAATACAGTATCCACATGAAGAGAGCTTCCCTCCTCCCCCCACTCAGATCTATGCCTTTGAAGCTCAAGTTTTAATTTGGGATTATTAAAAAAAAAGAAAAAAGAAAAGAAAAAGAATTGCACAGGGCCCTACAGAAATCTGACACAGTGTCCTGGAAGAGTTCTTGTGCCACTGCCAGCCTGAGCAGAGCTGGGTTGGAAGTCTTGACGCATGCCTGCCCCAAAGACGGAACGCTGCCCATGGTGATGCTGCTGATGCAAGAGTGATTCAGCTGTGCATGCAGAGAGAAAAACGCTGAATCTGAGAAAGAAGCACTGAATCCAGGACAGGCAGGATGGCACACAGGCTGCCTGAGCCCAAATAATGCTGGTTTTAAAGCCAAACACACATGGTTTGGGTTAAGGCTAGCTTCCCTTTTCCCAAATGTTTTGCTGATTATAGATGATGTGATCTTAGCATGGGTAATTATTTTCTTTTTCATCTTAGTATAAGGTAGCCCAGGAGATGCTATCAATGTATGTTGTGTGTATTTTTATTCTGCAGGGTGTTTCATTTAAGTGGAAGAGCTTTCTTAGCAGCCCAGATATGCTGGGTGACCACTTCTGTTATTCTCAGCATTGTACAAGCTATTATTTCACCTGTCCTCTTTTATATGCAGGCTTGAGTGCACTCAGAAGCACCAGGCACAGCTCACTCATTTAGAGACATTCTGAACTAGCATAAAATAAGTTAACTAGTAGCTTTTACCATTGTGCCTTTACCTCCTAGCTGGCAGCAGTATCATCTTCACTAACTGCCATGGGGTGCCCCCTCAAATAAAAAGCCTCAGCACTGGAAATGCTCTGTCCCAGTGATAGCAGGGTCCGGGGATGCATGGGATGCTGTTAGCTGGGCTGCTTTGGAGCTCTAGTGCTGCAGTGGCTCCAGTGCTAGGACAGTTAGTGTTTATCTTGGGTAGTTGTTGCAGCCCCAGCAGCACCAGGAGGGTCTCTTTCAGGATAACAATAAGAGCCACTGACCAGCCTTACTGAAGCTCTGCCAGCAGCAGTTTCCATTTTGAGTTCACCTGTTTTTGGGTTAGCTCTGGCTACAGGCTACAGGAGCCCACCCAGAAGAGGGGCTATCTGAGCCTGGTTCACAGGTCACCTGCAAGCTCTGCTTCAAGGTGAGTGTATGCAAAATCACTGGCCATATTGATTGTCTTTCTGGAGCTTCTTATGCAATTAAACATTGGTTTGTAAGTGATCCCACTGTACATCCTGAGGCCTTCAGTGAGATGTGCCAGTATGAGCTATATTAGTAAAAAGATCTAGTAAAAGAATAGACAACTTCATTTTAGCCAGTGAAAGAATATGTGCATTGTAACTCAGCTATGGGCTTGGAGGGCAGGGAAGTTTTTAGTGAAGGGCTGCTGCTTGGCAAACAATTTTTTCATCTGGAAGAGCTGCATCCTCCCAAAGAGGGAAGAGGCTCTGAATCCCTCCTCTAAGGTCTGGAAAACACTTTGAATTTTCTTCCCGTCTTCAGATAAAGAACTCATTAAGTTTTCTGTTCCTTTGAGTCCCTGTGCTCCCCATTCCCAGAGGCACAACATTGAGCCTAATCACTAACTAGAACAACTGAGGCCTTTATTTTGTTGTAAAGCTGCATGGAAAAAAAAAAAAAAAGGTCCTCTATGTATACAGTTACAGCACTTGCATATGGTAAGAAAAATGGAGGAATCCACAAATGAGTTCCAAATCTGCATCTTCCTTTTTCCTATAATGAATGTGATGCTTAATTTACACAAGTAAGAAAGTGTACTAAGCTGATTATTTTTTTCCTTTCTGTTTGTGTTCATTCAGTTGCAGAAGGGCAGGAACTCCAGAAAGCCGAGATAAGAGCCCTACCCTTTCCTTGGTGAGGCAAGCACGCTATGGAATATGGAGAGGGACTCAAGGAATAACCGTGAGGACTCAGATGAGTCTTTTCAGCAGTTAGCAAAAAAGCCCCATCTGATGTCTTTCCTGTTTTGAAAGGGAGGAGTACAAGAGCTATGATGTGAAATGAGCAGTGATGTTGGAGGTAATCAGAGTCTCGGTCACTGAGATACCTGCCCACGCCCAGAACTATGGCAATAAACTGCTTACTACAACCAATATTATAAAAATTCCTTCCTGCATGCCCTAGACACAGGTTGGTTTTGCATATGCTGAAGACTGACTGGGTGATGACATATTTCCTCTTTGGGTTGACTCATGAGCTGTTGCTCCTGGTTGCTGTGAAAGTTGGAAGCGCTTTCACACTACCTGCAGCAAGTAGATCGCATGAAATGAGGGAAAGGTCTACTACTTCCAGGTTTGAGTACTTGACTCTTTTGCTTTTGCAGTTGCTGAGCTTTGCTACTTTGACATTTATTAAATAGCTTATTAGTGGCAGAAGCAACAACAATACAGTTTGTGTGTGTAATTTAAAGCAAACAATTGTGGCTGTTAATTTGGCCTTCAAGGCCTGAAGTAAACAACTGCATTTCTAGGGAATGCTGCTAAGGAAAGAAGAGTCCATCAGGTGCTACTTTTTCTTTTAATGATAAGACAAAATGTCTCTAAGCCCTAAGTTGTTATGGGGAAATAAGAGCTCTGCTAATTAGATGATAACATATTACTGTATTAGTAAATTCTTGCATTGGTCTGGCATGGCTTAGGCTTGCTATGAGACATGTGACTCTCTTCTTTTGAGCATTTCCAATATTCCAGCAAGTTATTTTATCTAATTGCCATAATTCTCTGTGTTTTTGTATCAGTGTTGTGTGTTGATGATGATCTGGTTCAGGGTGTTTATCTGTGCTAATTTTCAACAGCTTACACATACATATGCACACACAAAAGGCTTTTCACGGCGTGCAAGTTTGCCAACGCTTCAGATCTTGTTTTCTGTCTCTCACCAGGAGAGCTGAGGTGAGTAGATCTGTGTACTTCACCTCATCCTGAGTTAACAAATGCCAGCATGTGGGCAGGGGAAAGAGCAAGGGGGAAAAAGCTGGATAAAGCCATTAGGGCAGGTGACAGGGAGGCCATGAGCTGACTGGACTCCTGAGAAGGGGCTGTTTGTATGGGGATCTCCTCATGTGTCTGCTTGCCCAGCTGCATGGATGGTTAAAACTACCTGCATGCTGCTGATGGCTGGAGCTTATAGCCTGATGGTTTAAGGGAAACTAAAATCACTGCTTGATCCACCTTGAAACAGGGACTGTAGGCAGAGCACTCAGGGATGTGGAAGAGGTGGAATGGGGAGCTGGAGAGATGGCAGTAGACTTGAAATTACAGATGTATTTAAATCAGCCCTAGCATTTTGCAACACAATCTCTGCCTGTGGTTCCCTATGCAGGCCCCTTATACATCTGTTTACCATACAGCTCTTTGACAGTCTGCAGTACTTTTAACATGTGACATACATGTTTATCTCAATGTGAGATAGACAACAATTAACACAGTGTATTAATGAGGACGCAGTCAGCTCGCATAACCTCAAGCCACCGAGTGCACACAGTGCCGTATGAGTGAGAGGTTAACTGCAGATGACAGCTAATTTCTTTCTGTTCTCCTGTCCAGAACACTCTGCCAATACACACATTATAAATAGCGTGTTCTTGTGATGGGAAGTGCATGTGGGGGTGCGTTTCAGAAGTGGCTGTTGTTTCCTTGACATGGAGTGATTGCATGACATTTGGGGTTTCAGCCTTAACACCATCTATTACCTTGGCTGCTGGCATCAGCTGTTTGCCTCCAGGATCTCCACTGCTGGTAGCCATGACCGCAGCCCAGTTCTACTTTCTGAATTAGAAGGTTGAATATGAAACAGATTAACTAAAAAAAAAAACCAAACCCAACCAACCAAAAAAATAAAACCCAGAAAAAGGCAAGTGGCATTTTTGATGTGCCTGGGATGCCCGTGCCCATCTGACTCACAGTTCTTGACTCGTAGAGAAGTGTCATTTGTAATTTGTGTAAATGCTCACTTGCTCACCCACCCACAGCCGTGCTGTATTCTGCTTTTCCATGCAAAACACTCAGCCAGCAATAAAACCCAGTTAGCATCATGCTGTCCCCACTTTTGCAGGGATTTTGCCACGTCAGTGTTCTTTCTGTGGGCAATATATTTACTTGCTGTAAGGAGCCATCTAGTGAGGGTTTAGTGTACATAAAATCAAAGTGTTTCTTTACTGTTTCCAGGCGATACTGAAAGAAAAAGTGCCATTTTTAAAAAAACTCTTCCTGCCCTCCATGTGATCTTCCTGCATTTGAGCTATGGCTAAATCAAGCAGCTTCAGCTGGTGAGGCTGTGTGAGACTGAATGCTTATTCCTCTGCCCATCTCTTTACAAAAGACAGAGAGCACACACACTCACCCTCACTCAGCTCTATTCTTGGGTACCAACACAGAGTAAGGAAGAGTCCCAAAGGACCTGCCCTCTGCCCTGGCAAGAGCAAAAGCAAAGAAAATGGGTAGAGAACACAGGGAAGGACCATGCTAAGCAGAAGTGAAAAACCTTAAAGTGGGTCCTGTTTTAGCATAGAAGGAATGGAAGAGCAGAGCCAGATGATGAGGTATCCCTTGTCATGGAGGCAGCAATGGCATAGCCAAGAACTGAATTCAATTTACAGAAGGCTAAGCCAGAGCCTCTGTCATTAGACAGATAAGGGGAGTAGCATTTGAATGGTGGGCACTGCAGTACTGGTTTTCTTTTTTCATTGCTGTTCTTTGAAGAACAGATGAAAGTCTGAGAGTGGAGTTGAGTAGTCCACACACCACAGAAATTCGAAGTTCCTGCTCCAGGAGCATCAAAAGCATGGCTATATTGCAAAGCCATATTGGTATGAATTCTACCAACTGCAGAAGGTACTGAACACACCAAGTTAAGCACTCCATCAAGGAAATGACAGCAGCTCTTCTACAGTTTAGAAGTAAGATTTTGTATAGTGGCCTGAATCTATACCCAGCAAGTGTGGCTGGGTGGAAGGAGGGGTTGAAGGGGCAGCATCATTCATTTTGCTTCTACTGAAACAGTTTCTGGGTTAAATCTGAGTGGCCACACAAACAGAGTCTACATTGTGACATTCCCTGTGGAACCTCCTCTGGCCCCTTCAAGCCACTTGAAGAATGGAGAGTTTGCAAGCAAGCAGCTGCTCATCACTTTGAGAAGCCTTATGCTGTGCTGGTACTAGGGTAATCCTTACCATCTCCTGCCTCCCTTACTCCCAGGCAGCTCTTCCATCCCTCGATAGCCCAGCTCTGTGCTCTCCCGAATTGTCCTTGGCTCAATTCCCCTAGGTAAAACCGGCCAGCCCTCGATGGGAAAGTGCTGAGCATCAACTCCTCCATAGGGTGGAAAAAAAATGACTGGCACACTGGAGGAAAGAAAGTCTGAGACGTTTGATTCTGTAATGCACAATAAACAGGACAGTAATTTTTCATAGTTCTGCTGCATATCAGGATAGGGAAAGTAATGCAACTTTTATAAACAAGCCTTTATTCTACAAATCCCAGACACTCTCATGCAGAAAAAAATGCTCTGAAGTATGAATGCCTGTCATTTTAGAGTAGCTATTCATTCCTTTATAAAATTTATTTGAAAGCACAAACAATAGCATATTTATTTCTTCTACAATGAGTAAATCCTCATTTTTAGTCAGTGGAAAGTATGTGACTACATCAGTGATTAATAGGTTTAATGTAATTGCTGCAACTGGAATTTAAAAAGCAAACAAACCAAACAGAAGAGAATGGATTTGTCACAATGATTTCATTAGAGATTTTTTTAAAAGTTTGCTTTATACTTGCAGTTTGTTGTCAGAAAGAATTGGCTGAATTCAGTTAAAGTGGTTTGTTCTTTGTCCATGGTCACCATAGCTACCATTTCAATCTGTTAACATATGTGGTATTATTTTGTTCCTTTCTCTTAAACTCTGTTCACAGATGCTGTCAAGATTTTCCCTTTGTACATATCTGATAGGTTCATGCCAGGTTTGGCTCCATGCCTTTTCAGATGAGAGCCTCTATGAAGAGGACAAGGTGGTTAGGCACTCGGTGCAGCAACTGAGATAGAAGGAGAAGCTGGGGTGCAGATGGTTCCTACTTCACTGTGGCATGAAATCTCTGAGAAATACCTTGGGAAGATATTGTCAGAGGTGTTTTTTGTTTGTATGGGTTGGGTTTTTTTGTTTGTTTGTGGGTTTTGTTGTTGTTTGTTTTGGGGTTTTTATTTGGGTTTGTTTTGTTTGTTTTTTTTTTTTTTTCTGGAGAATTAGGTATTCCCTGGATATGCTGTGGTAGATCCTCAGCTGCTGTGAATCAGTATAAAGACATGCATTTTACTAGAGCTGTCATGCCTGCTGATGGTCAAGTCCTGTGATGGTCCTTACTACACAGGTTTTGGTTAAGGAGCCAAAAGATGAAGGCAGGCATGGCTACAACATTTTAAATAAATACACAGTAAGATCATATAGCCTCTATTCTCCTGCTTTTCCTAGTCCTGGAAAAGGATCAGGTTGACAGTAAATATGGAAGTGTATCTATTCTGGACAACAAAAGCAATTGCCAGATTACCCATGGTTTACTTTCTAATTGGCATTGAGTGGGGAAAAAAATCAGCTTTTGCTATCAGTGAATGTGAAGATGATTGAGATGGCTCAATTATCTTTCCAGCTGTGAAACAGGCAGGTAAATGTGTTGATATCAAGTATATATACAGTACCATTTTTAGTGGAGAAGCCATGAGTGAAATCAGATAATCTGGAAAAATATACAATTTTCTTTCATAACAAAACTGCCAGAGTAAAGAGAGTGAGTTAAGGTGAATCTCTCTCTCTCTTTTTCTTTTTAGAGGTATAAAAACAGAGCTCTGATTTTCAGAGCTGCTGAGCATCCTGCTCTCTGATTTCTTTTAACTGCAGGTGTAGGTGTTCAGCATTTCTAGCAGCCAGAGCCCCTTTACTAATGCCTGCAGAGAGTAGCTGGAGAAAGTGTGAGAAACATTATTGTAATGAGGGGCTAATTTTGCCTCTTCTTCCTGCCTCTCAGTGCAGATGAAAGAGTGCCTTCAAGTCATGTTATGTGCACAGAGAAAGGGAATTCTGATTTACTGGTTCTGGTTCCCCAGGGGCAGGGATGCTCTTCTAGCACAACTCACTGTAAGTCCTATCTGCATTTCCAGTATAAGGCCCATTTTTAAGGACTCCTCATTCGGCTATAAAAAATCACTTAGCATGCATGAATAGAAATCAAATTGACAAGATAGACCATAACTGCTCTGAAAGGGCCATTAGTTCCTGTTGTATGAAAAATCCATGTTTTAAGAAAGCCAGTATTGTTCAGATTTGCACAACAGGCTGTAACTGTTCCTTCTAAGTCATTATAGCCTGTACAGGAATAATAATTTCCAAAATTACAGAGGCACAGAAACAGCAGGAGGCAAGTGTCTGCATTTGATATTAATCCAGAGCCTTCAAGTGCCTCTGAGCAGGTTTGGATCAATGTGAATTCTAGATTTACATTGAAGTAACTCAGAAGAAGAACACCACAGTATAGAGATACAGCCTGATAACTGAGGGTTTGGTACAAGGTTGCCAATGTCCTCTGTACTGCCATGCAGTATCATCAAGTTATCCACGGAGGAACACCACTCATCCCATAAGCTCAGTAATGGTGGAGAGGGAAGAGGAAATGCATCTTTATTTGATGCTTTTGATGTTTAATGAGGGAAAAGCCCAGGGCAGATAGGAATGTAGCTATTTTTTAAAGGGTGATTTAAAGAGATATGAGGTCATGGCATTTTCTAAAATAGTTTCTTTTAGTTGGTGATTAATTCCTCACTTTTGATTATTTTTTCCCCTTTTATACTACAGGTTTTCATGTGTTGCAGGCTTTCTTTAGACAAACAGTGAGAAATTAGCTTTGATTTCTCTCTCTTCCCCATGAGATCATTAGCTTTTGAGATTTCCAGATTATATTTAGAATGAAGTGAAGAGAGTGTGTAAAATAAAAGGTTGGCACTAGAGTCCTGATGAGTTGTGCTCTGCCTTAGGGGATGTGTTCACAGAAACTCTGAGCCTGAGCTTTCTTGTACTAGTTTTACGACAAAGGGAATTTCCAGGGATTTCAGCAGAGTGATCTCCCTGTTTGTCAGAGGATGTGAATAAGATGACTTTTGCCACTCCCATGTGGTGTGGTATGGTATGGTAGGTATGCCCATGTGTGTATGGTCATACCAACCCATACATTTTAACTCTCTTACAAAAATTTGATCCTGTAGGATACCTTGGGCTGAATTTCCCTAGGATCATCCTATCTCATGGGAAGAGATCGGTCTGAATGGTGGAGTAAAGGGGGCTGTGCTGGCAGAAAGTCAAACTGAGAATTTTTGGCTAGGATTTCAGGAGCAAGCAGCTGCCTCTCAGCTGGACCTCTCCTCCCCATTGCTGGGATTACCACTACAGCAGCAAGGCAAATGAAGAGGACCCCTAGGGAGGCAGGACACTGCTTGGTTGGAGGACTTTTTGGCATAGTTTCTGTCAGAGCCCTGGACACTGGTGTACCTCTATGGAAGGTTGCAAGCAGGGGCCTGTCTGCAAGGTGGCAGAGATGGAACACTTTGGCTGCCTTTTCTGCTCCCACCAGTGGACTGCAGTGACATGAGCCATTGGAAAGCTGCCACCTGCATAGCGTCCTGTATAGAGTTGTCCTGCCCTTGATCTGGCTGATGATTCTCATAGTCCACGAGCCTTGCAACCAGCAGCATCCTTCAAAGGTAATGCCACAGCTTCTTCCCTCACTCAAAACCAAACCAAAACCCAAAAGCAAACCAAACCCAATTTAAAAAAAAGAGAGGGGGAGTGGGGCATGGAATGGGGATGATGACAGGAAGAAAAGGGGGGGGGGAGGGGGGGGAAGAGATCTATTTAAACACTAACATGCAAGGAATTGTCTTCCTTAAACCATGGATCCCTTAAGAGTACAACATCCACTCTTTGTCTCATTAGGTCTTGTGACAAAATGCTCTCTGAAGGGATTGTGGATATTTCTTGTTTAAAATCTCCTGTGAGGAAAATTAAGTTATTGAACTCCTGGTCACCTTGAAAGCAATGACAGCTGTCCCTAACAGCTCTGTTGCCCCTCACTGACTTTAGCATTGTGCACTAGCTGCACAGATTGTGATGATGGAGAGAAATTAAAAGGAAGAAGTTTATAAAAGGAGCTTGGTATCGCCCTGCAAGAGGGTACAAATTACAGAGGGGTTAATAGCACCAGACCCTAGCTTCTGTCTCACCTCTCACTGCTGTCTTCTCCTGAGCATTCCTGCAGGACTGGTCAGTGGTGCAGAGAAGAGCTGTCTGCTTTGGGTGCTGCCTGCCCAATGGTGCCCCTGCAGTAGAGCCATGCTAGGGAGGGAGATGGGGGAGCTAGTAGGGAATGGAGCTCCTCAACAACATTACATTTAATTAGCTGAGAGAAGCAGGGAGAATAGGAGAGAGGGGAGTTCTGTAGAAGCAACACAGGATGGTGGGGAAGGCCATAAACTTCAGCAGCTGAACCCCCACTAAGGGGATGCTCAAAGTAACTACTCAATGACTGAGAGACTCCTGTTCCCTTCAGCTTCATCAGCTGTGAAATAGTCCCTAGCATGGACACTGAAACAAACGCCCTGGGATCTCCATTCACACCTTGATGTGATAGCTGGGGTGTTCTCTACAACTCTGCCCATGCCATGTGTTTGTCCCAGTGCCTTCCCTTGCACCCCCAGCCTCTGCTTGTGCAAGATTTCGGTTCCATTCTCTCTTTCCTCCCATGGCCAGCTCTCTGGGCCAGCCAGGAGCCCTGATCCAGGCCAAGATGAGGTTTCTCCTGCTGTTGCAGCTCCCCTGGTATCACTATGCTCACCCTGCAGCTTCCAGCAGCCCTTTTCCTGCTCCACTCACTGATCCAACCCCAGCTGCCTCTCTGCACACTTGTACTCCCACCATGGTCTTTGTACTTTTCCCACTGGCCTCCCAGTCACTACAGGATATGAGCCATCCTCTCCAGTGGGAAATAAAAGTTTGGATTAAAATTTGTTGTATTATTCCTTCTCTAAAGGCATCTTTTGGGCTGAAAAGCTCCAAGGACAACTTTGCAAAGGAGCATTGGAGATTTAGGGACAGATTTTTAAGGTCTTTTAGTTACGTTAAAGTGAAATTAAATGCCCCATGAGATTTTGTTCAGCAGAAGGAAGTGTTTTTGAGATTTGCATATGATGTCTGTGTAAGTTTGTAAGCATCAAAATACTGCCACAGATTTGGATTTTGAAAACTTAAGTCCCCTTGAAACCAAAGGCATCAACTCCTCTACATTCCTTCCAAATTCCAGCCAAAATTGCTGTCGAACTTGGAGCACAAAGTTCTAACATGAGATTATAAACCTGATTTCCGCTCTGCTTTAGCAGGCAGCTTAGCACCAGGGAAAAGAAAACAACCCATAGTGTTGACTGTATAAACATCTTGTTCAAAGGGTAACATTTTCCTGATTAATAGCCTTTCAGTATTAAAAACAATCAGTCTAGAGCATGATTAATTGTCCCTTCTACTACTAGTAACCAAATATATACCTGTATGTACATATATACACATTTGTGTAAATGCACAGGCACACTCTCAGTGGAGGAAGCATTTTTAGTGTGTCTGTTTTCAAGGAAAAGACAACATGCAGGAGGTGAGAGCTGCTTTTTACAGCTTGGGCAACTGGGAAGGTGGTTAGCTGCTGTAACCCTTTGTTGCAAGAATTAGGCAGCTTCAGAGATGTGTGGAGAGCATTGCTGTCCTGGTGAAAGGCACAAAACTCTCCCCTGGGCATGGAGGAGACAGTGAAAGAGATGGAAGACACTTTACTTTTTGTCCAGGGAATGAAGGCTTCTTAGTCATTGAGCACCCTGGCTATGTTTCTAATTCATCTGTACTTTACTTGTGGGACTGACAGGATTAATGACAATAAAATGTATTAATTTAAATGTTGGCAAGCAGAAGTGCTTTTCTCTTGACAAAGATAGCCAAATGTCAAGAAATTATTTAAGACAGTCCTGCCTGCTCCAACCTGTTAGGCTACACCAAACACACAACAGTGACACCTTCTTAGGAAAAAAATTCTTTTTTTTTTTCCTTTTGCTTCTTCCTCCCCTCCTCCCCCCCTTTTCTTCCCCCTCATATTTCTAAACAGCTCAACAGTTGCAGTCAAGCTCAGGAGCTAGGAAAAACAGCATCCTTGCTTTATGAGACTCAGTCTGCTATAGTTTGTATATGAAACTCTTCCTGGTCTTACACATGGCTTGATGAGCCTTGGCAGGACATACAGGTGTGTGCAGTCACTTGTAGGATCATGGGCAAATATGTCTAACTCAAGTATTGATCCAGGTTAACAAGCTCACTTATACACCATTGTCTCTCTTAGTGCGGATGCTTCCTCATCATCTGTCCCACCTCGCAGCACTTAAAGATAATGAAATGTTAATAATGTGTTTCTCCAGAGCAAGCAGCATGAGCTGGAGGAGTAGAATTTGCTGGTCTTTTGGCATTTGAAGTAGTCAAAGGCTGCACTAAAGTGCATTCACTGTGGCTGCTGCAAATTCTGTACATTGTGTACAGTCTTTGTGTACACACTCGCCTACACTCTGCAAAGAGTTTTCTTTATAGTCAGAAAACAATTTTTCAAAGTTTCCTGCAAGAGCAACACCAAAATGTAGTGCTGTGTTGGGGTACTCTCAAAATTTTTGGCTTTTAGCCTAAGCAGAAATAAATCCAGTGCCACCGTTAAGAGAGCAAAATCAAAGATGAAAAATTTTCTCAGTGGTTAGGAACAAAATGCTCCATTGCTGTCAGAGATGTTATTTTCAGGGCTCACGAATTTCTGCAGGAAAGGTTTGAAAAAGAAAAGCAGCCCTGCTGGGGATGAAGAGGGTGTTGTTGGCCTGAGACAGCAGCTGTGACAGGTGCAAACTGGCTGTGATTGTGACAATCCCAAGATTTCCTGCTCTGGGGCAGACACACATGCACAGTGACCAAACAAATGCACCCCTTGGCACCCAAGGGAGAAGATACCAATTCATACTTCTTTCTGGCCATGTCCTAATCTTCTGTTGCAGTTAAGGAGTGGCTTGGTGAGTGACCAGGAGTGACAGAGCGTCCTGCATTTCAACCCCACTCCCAGGAGGGACAGAGCCGGGGCTACAACTTTAGGGAAGGTAAATGATTGCAGAGGTTGTAAAAGTAATTTCAACAGTTTAAAAGAGTGAAATTCTGTTATGAATATTTTAGAGTATTGACTTAGATGTTAATCCTGCGGCTTAAGTGGGTGGTAATGGCCATGGAGAGGAATGGAAAGTGGGGGAAGACCAAAATTAGACCCCAATTTGCAAAGCATAGACCTGTGTCTTGGTGTAAGCATGTATGTGGTCTCGAGTTCAAGTTGAATCCTCAGGTGTGCTTCAGCCTAATGCTTGTGTGAACTTCTGGGGGGTTTTTGTTTGTCTTCAGGATTAAGACCTGCAAAGCAGATGGAAAACCCTGTGAATGTCACTCAAGTTCATTTTTAAACAAAAAAAAATTCAAGTGTTCAGGTGTTCTCTTCCTGCCCTTACATTTCTAGAGCAGAAGTAGTGGAATACAGAGAATAATGAACACACCACCACGTTTGCATTCCTGTCTATCATGAAAATTTATTCCGAGCTAAAGAACTAATACATTGCTCACTGGGAAATATTTGTGGCTGTCAGTGCTGGAGTTTAAAAGCATTGCTAATTGTTCTTCTGATGTAGACCTGGTATTTTTCAAAAACGTGAGATCAAGAGTTGCCATAATAAAATTCCATTTTGTGAGCAATAAAGTTATTTTTTGTGTAAGCAAACTTTGTGTGTGTGTACGGTAAATAAATAACTGTGGTGAATAAATATGCACAGGTACCTGCATGTATACATGAAGGAAACTGATTATGCATGTCCCAGTACAGAGATGCAACACACACGCTAAGCGCAGAGGAGAAAGTAAATACTGTGAAGAGGTCAGTATGCTGAAATAAACTACCAAGCGTTTCAAGAAAGGTCTTCCTTTTCCTAATTTTAATGGAGATGCATGAAAATTAAAGAGGATCCTTTCCAAACTACTACTTGGAAGTGAAATAATTTTGCTAGTCTTAAATACAGCACAGAAGAGGCACGGGAAGCCCAGGACTGAGACCGCAGCTCTCCTGCAGCAGTTCCTTCCCCCGCCCCCTGTGCAAATTCTCTTGGATTAAAATGGCAGAGGGAAGAGGGGAGTGGCTGGGGACACTTTGATACGAGATAACCGCTGCTAGTCAAATTGCACTTTTAATTGCACGGGCTAATAAAATTAAAAAGAAAAGAAAAAGCGACTGAAGTTAATTTGAATGAAAATAGAAGACACACCCCGCAAAGCTGCTTTCCGTGATGTATTGTTTTTCCTCACCCTGCTGCACAGTACGAGTGGCAAATAAAAGCGACCAGTTTGTGTACTTTTGTGGCCGAGTAGTCTCAGGACGGGTCTGGACCCCCGTCCCCATTCTCCCCCGAGACAAGCCCTGCCCTGAAGCGAACAGAGTTTGCTGACAGGAGCCTGGTACCACAGGGAAAGGAGTAGCGCTGCTGCTTCCCCTTTTGTCTCGTGTCTTTACCAGGGCTCCCTCCCAGCTTTCGGGTGCGCTGCTGCCGGAGGCTGGCCCTGGGGCAGAGCTCACACGGTGCCGCTGGCGATGGGGCAGGGCCCACCGACTTAGGGAAGGTGCACAGGCTAAGCACGATGCCGGACCCGGCGCCCCCAGCCCGATCTCACGACGGCAGCCACGTGGGGAAGATTTCTGCACCGTGCCAAAGCCTTCGTGGGCTGAAGGGGCTTCTCCGTGTCCTAAGAGTCCCGGATACGACATCGAGGCTGCTCGGGGAGCCTGGCGCCTAGCCGGCGAGAGCTGCGCACACCTGGGGCGTGAGGAGGGTTGTTCAGGCTGGGCCCGAAGCGCGGATGTGAACTTGGTAAAGAGCCACCCCTAAGGGGAAGCGGAAGAGTTATTTGAGAGGACGTCGGGCGACCACCGGGGTTCACCACGCAGTCCGGGGCAACGGCCTCGGCGGCTCTTTATGACGGTTACAACAGCCCAGCGGTCGACACCCACCGGCGGGGCCTGATCCCCGCTGCTGCCCGAGGTCTCCGTCCGGGTGGTGCCGTCCTCCCGGCTGGCTGTTCTCAATCTCCCCCGGCCCCGACGCTATCCCGCATCGCCAGCGCCGCTCCCAGCTGGCCGGGCCAGCCGCCCCCACTCTCTTCAAGGCACTGCCCGCCGCTGGGATTCCCCAGCCCCTCGAAGGACATCTTTCCCCCCGCCTCGCCTCGCCTCGCAGCCACCCCTTCCAGGGGAACCTTCCCAATCGGGTCGCACACAAATCAACGGCACCAACCGACCCGTGGGTAACGGGGGCTTTGTATGCAATCCCATTCAAACCACGCGGTAACCTTCCGCCGCGAGGGGGGAAGGGAAAGTAGTCCCTCGCCACTCTCCTTAGGGACTGAGTTCACAGCGGGGCTGTGGACCCCGTTGCTGTTCCCTCCGCGGGCCGGACAGAGCCGAGGAGTGCCTCTCCAGCGGGACGTGCAAACCCGCCTCTCGCCCACTCCGCGCCGGTGTAGCCCTCGGAGGAAAGGTATCGCTGGGCGGAGAGATCGCGGAGCCCGCACACGTACAGCCCGACGATACGCCTCCACCTAACCCAGCAAACGGAAGCGCCGAGCCGCCACGATGGACAGAAAGCGCCGTCCAATAGGCAGACGGGCTGGCCTCCCAAAATGTAGGTTTAGCCAATGGGAAGGGGCAGGAGCCGAGGGGAGGCGGGTTCGGTTATAGGCAGCAGTGCAGGTTGAACGGAGTCCCAGCGCAGGGCTGGGATGAGCCTCAAAGTTCAGGGCGATCGTGGTGGGGGATGTAGCAGCGCCGCTACCGCCGCGCACCGGCCCGGCCCGCCCCGGCTCCCGCCTTCCTCGGCGCCACCCCCAGCCCCCCCCAGCAGTTTTTAAACTCTGATTCTCAGCCTCCCCCCTCCCTTCTTCTCCACACCCCCCCTCCCCTTCCTCCCCTAAATGCCAGCCATGATCGAGAAGGGCCCAGAGGTCTCGGGGAAGCGGCGGGGCAGGAACCACAACGCTGCCGGCGCGAATAATAACAACAACGGTGGTAGCAAAAGTTTATCTGCTGCCCCCAACGGCAACAGCAGCGGCAACTCCTGGGAGGAGGGCAGCTCGGGGTCCTCCAGCGATGAGGAGCACGGTGAGGAGCGAGGGGTGGCGGTGTGGTGGTAACGGGGAGCGGGTGGGGTGGGGGGTAGGGGCCGGGCGGGCCCACGCGAGTAACGCTTCTCCCTCTGTTTCCCACAGCTGGCGGCGGTATGAGGGTCGGACCGCAGTATCAGGCGGTGGTCCCTGATTTCGACCCCGGTAAGTCTATTAATTTTTTTTTTGAGGGGGTAGTGCGACTCCTCCCCATCATCATTGCTTTGGACCCCTCGCGGTCAGCGGAACCCGAGGGGCGAAGGTACTTCCCCGGGGTTCTGTTCATCGGAGGAGTAAAAAATACCCCCACCCCCCTTAAATGCAGTCCCGAACACCTAGGGCAAGAACAAGGAGTACGTGTCTCCACCCCCCCACTTCCCCCCCCTCCCCAACACACACGCTTGATAAAAGAAGTCTCGATGCTTTCCAGAGGGCGCTTTGCAGGCAGGGAGAAATAGGGAAGCTGGCAGGGCTAGAGGAGGCAGGAGATGGCAGTTGGGTGTTTTTTTTTCTTTCTTTTTCTCTCTCTCTTTTTTCCTTTTCTATTCTTTTATTTATCCCCCCCCCCATCCTCTCCGGGACTTGTGTGTCTGTGGGCTCGGTGGCAGGTATGGAACTAGAGGAGATCAAGTTGTAAATATATATTTTAAGAAGGTGTTTAGAAGCGACTTGGGTCTCTATTTTAATTTTCTCTTCCTAAGAAGGTGTTCGCCTTCCTTTCTCAAAAGAAAAAAAATGTTTCACATCCCAGCTATCCTGCTGCGGTGCTTCGCAAGCTAATTTTAAGTAGTATGGAAGGAAATTTTGAGCAAACAAAGGAATTGGGGTTGTGCTGAAAGGCAGGTGCTGGAAGCACGTTAATACTGATGTATCTCCGTGTATAGAAAGACAGGTTGTTGACCTCTTTAGTTTGAAGTGTAAGCAATTAAAACAAAAAAATATTGTTCCTTTGTAAGTGGAGGTTAAAGCTAGCGAAAACCTTCCTTGTCTGGAGATTCTAGCATTTGGAGTTGTCCCTTTGCCCAGCCCAAACTTAATTGAATCCTCCGCACCTCTTGCCTTAAAACAAAAAGAATGGTGGGGAAAGGCACGGCGTCTCCTTGTGGAATAATCTTGAGTTACTACTTTGTGGATTTAGGAAAAAGGTTTCTTGTGAATTGTCCTCCGACTGTACACTAATGTTAGATGCCTTTTTATTTATTAATATATATATTTATTCTTAATAAACATATATTCTTATGTTAAGGTCTGGGGGATATAGGGGAGGGTGATGGAGGATGAAGCGGATTTTTTTTTCCTAAGTTCAATATTGCTTGTATTTAAAGAATCATTTTCCCCACTCATTCTCCCCTTCTTTTTCTTGACAAAACGAGATAGCAAGTCTTGGCACATGGGAACTCCATTTCTTGGTTGACCAGGAGGAGAAATGGGCGGGGGTGGGGAGGAGGAGACAAACTAGAGGGGGAGGGAGAGGGAGCTGTTAGTTAGGCAGCACTTGACGCTATTTTTCAATCTGTAGGTCAAACCCAACATTTCTGTAACACACAACGTGCATCACTCTGGCTATTAGCCAGGTATCGCAACAATACTTGGGCATTTTGGTCACCTCTGTGAATTACAGTCTGTGCAATACATTTCTCTAGCATAATACATGGAGGGGAAGAAAATACTGTGTCCCCCTTCCTCACTGTTACGTGCTTGGTTGTACACTGTTCTGGTTTTAACTTCTAGATGTACAGTGACCTATACAAAGGTTATTGCTTTCTCTGTGTGATGTGGAATGGAAGAGAGGGAGAAGTGTGATGTGGAGAAACATTTTTTTTTTTTCTTGAGTAATATATTCCCTAAGACAACATCAGCAGGCACTTCTGTTTGACTACACAGTGTAATATAGCAAGCTCTTAGTAGAGTAACCTGAAGTAAATGATCAGTCTTCTGATGACCTGGATGGATATCAAATTCTCCTTTTCCAGTCTCTCTCTATCTTCTTTTTTTTTTTTTTTTTTTTTTTTTTTTTTTTCTTCTTAAAAGTATACTTTTTAGTTACCAAGTTTGTGGTGAGCTTTTGTCTGTTTGTGTATTAAAGAATTGGTTTCTTGTCCCGTGGAATTACCCAGGAATAATTTTGCAATGCAACATTTTACCTGAATTTTGTGAATTCTGCCGCCACATTGTATTTATTTGTTGTGCCTCTTTTGTTTCCCTGTTTGAGAAAGAAAGCCCTGAAGTCGAACTTGCTGCACTGAGACCTTTTGGTTAAAACTTAAATTGTCCTGTCTCACTGATAATTTTAAAGTGAAATTGATGGAATACTGTTATCAGGGCACACAGATGCCGTGTTCGTTTGTCACTACAAATTTTAGGGACTGATTGACAAAAGGATCCTGGAGCTTGAAGGTTGTTTGGTGTCGAGTTGCAGAGGCTTTCACCTTCAGATTAGCTCGCTGGTAAAATGCAGAGGGTTCTTGCTGCTCTAGCTCTATCTGAGGGCGTAATGGCACAGACTACACCTTGTGTGTGCTATTAGTTTTTTAAACTTAATGTTTGCTTCTAACTTGGTTTTGGTTGAGGTATATCTGTAACTGCCGATTTTTATATCAGCATTCTTATATGAGTGTTCCTCTGTCCCCTTGCATAGGGGCAGACAAAGCATTTGAATTTATTTCACTTTTCAGCCACATCTGAGTTCTTCTAGCAGAGAGCCATAAAATCAGGATGCTTTTCTGACTTTTTTTCCTGAAAACGTTTTCTGTAAGACAATGGGAGAAAAGAGGTAGAGTCAGACAGTGGTGGGATGTTGGTCTGGGTTTTGTAAATTAGAGTGGAAAAACTACTATGTGGTATGGAGTGAAAGTGAAGAGAGTTGCCTCTTCAGTGATTGCGTAGGTTTAGGGAGGGAAGGGGCCTTAATATTTTTCAGTTGGCATGGAGGAGTTTAGAGAGTGCTTGTCTTGCTCATTTGAGCAGAGTATGAAGAAAATGGTAGAGTTGTGTATGGTTCTTTGTTTTTTCTTCCCTCTTAAACCTAGAAAATAGCAAGTTCTCATCCTGAATTAAAATATATTGGTGCGAGTTGTGGCTAAAACTTGCCCTGGCAGTGGCTAAGGAAGGGCCTGGTGTGATTCTTTAACTGTAAAAAATGCTGGTGGCTGGAATCCTCTGTAGGAAGTGGTACTTCCTCACAAATTGTTTAGTGAATCTCTTTATAGTGGCAAGACTTATTCCATGTTCTGGCAGAGCCCATAGATTCTTTGCTAATGTTAGTATCTTTCTTACCTATCCCAATCTCCCCTTACTTTGGGAAAGTGATTACTCTATGCAATGATCTCACTCCTTTTATTCTCTCAAAAACATACACGTCTGTTATTTTCAGTGTAGCACTTACACCTCTATTATTATTGGTATAATAAGTTGTTTAGAAAGGGCAAGGCTTTTGCAGGGGCAAAATGTTTATTGAACAAGTTGATTCAACTAGGGAGAAGAACAAGCAAAACTTCTGGGACTGAAAATCCCATGCCAGAACTCACTAGAATCAGTACAATTTGCACTTCAGCTGCGTTCCGCTGTTTGGCCTGGATTTCACAGGTGCTATGTGAAAAAATTGCTATTGTCTCTCCTATTTCCTCTCTTATTAGAGCTGAGAGTCAAATTTTTGCCAGCTGAAAATTCCACGTGTTAAACAAAGGCTGGTATTGGTAGGTCAGCATTTCTTGTGAGTGCTCAGTCGGAGACATTGAAGGTTTTGAAGAGGGAAAATGATTATTGTTCTTTTAATCCATACAAATGAAACCTAAATGTCCTCTTAATGGAAAAAAATCAGTGGAAGGAAACATTGCATATCCTAAAGCTAAATAAAAATCTTTCATTTGGGGAAGCGTTGATATTGCACTTGACCATTGTACTTGTTGCTTATTAATTTATGCTATCGGAGCATTGAAAATAGGAAGAAGAAAATATTAGTGAGCACTTTAACACAGCCAGTGAAGTTATGGTCTGTCACAAATTTTGACATGTATTAAAAGCAGATAAACTTTCATTTCTTTTCTGTAGCACTTCAACTTTAGATTCTCCCAGTCATTGTGATGGCAAGGAAAAATCAAGCCACATCTTGTGCCTTTAGACAGTAGTTGTGTTGGTTGTCTTTGGAAATGTGCCAACTGAGTCTAGTCTGGGTGATTTTCTAAAAGTGTGGGGGGCGGGGGATACCCAAACCATCACAGGAAAGTGACTTCTGGGCTATTTCCAGTGGAAGCAGCTGAGCAAAACCTTGTTTCACTCAGTAGTGTCTTGCAGACCCGAAGCTGGGCTGTGTTGTCAGTTTTGAGACTTCAATCCCTTGTTTGCAACACTGATGTCTTCCCAGTTTTCTGTTGTACTGTAACAGTTAAAGTGGCCGAAGGAAACACTCTGTAGTGCTTTCACCCTTAGCTGCAGAAGTCAACTGGAAGGCTGTCAGTGCCAGAATGTCACTAATCCTTGAAGTGCTCGTTCTCTGGTCCGCAGTTAGCTGTGCTCTGCCTGCTCCTACACAAGGACTTGATATTCCCTTGCCTTCTTTCGTGGCCAAGAGTGTGTTTCAGTGTTAACAAAAAATAAAGCCTATGGGGCAGGGGGAACTTCAGAGAAACAAACCTTTTCAGTGTAGTCAGAAACTCTGTCAGTATAGATGTCTAAGAAGGCTTTTTAAAAAGGGAAAAAAGAAGTCTCTGCTGTCTCTGATCTGCAGTGCCTGATAGGGAAGTGGTGTCCTAGCTGTATCCTAGAGGAGGAAGCTGCTGCTTCCATCCATCCAACCCTGACTGTTAAATGTGCCCACTCTTGTCTATTTCAGATCAAAGGTGAAAGGATGATGGTGGGACAGCCTCTGGGTGGCTGATTTCCCTACAACAGCCGTAATTCTTTGGTGGTGGGAAAGACCAGATTTCATTAGGTTCTATCTTCAGCTACTTGGAGGGGGTTTCAGCAGAAGCACCTATCAGCCTACACAAGAGGAACTGTAACCCTTTAACAAGAGGTTATTAAAAGATACCTTAGGACTTGCACTTGGCAAGTCCAACTCTCAGCCATCTTATTCTCTTTGTTTGCAAGCAGTCCTGCTCCCAGCAGTCCTGATAGTTTGCAGATAGTCTGAGTACCCAGAGAAAATGGAGTTTAGATGAAAGGACTCATGAGAAAAGGGGATGTGAGGGGGAAAATGTGATCTTTGGGTGAGACTTTGGGATCTCCATCTGAGCAAGTGGAATAGTCAAAGCCAAGCTCTTGAAACTGGAAATACTGGTATCCTGGAAAACTATCTCATCTCCTGAAGTGACTGCCTTAAAACACATCAGGCAGGAATTCCCTTAGTGAAACAGTCTCTGGAAAAGAAGAGAGAATTACGGGGATGTTTGATCTAATAAAAAATACCAAACCATAACATACTAATGCCCAAAGTGTTCGGGCTGACAGGCTGCCTAGTATCTTGGTAAACAAGGCATTTCTTGATCTTTTTGCTGGTGTCTGAAATGTGTGCTGAGGGATGAGAAGGTAAGTTCTCAATAGGTGTTCCACCAAAGCTGTTGCCAAAATGTTTTTTCATCTGTCTCAACCCCATAGGCATTTAGGTGCAGTCAAAGAGGTTCTTAAGGTCAGGCTTGTTCTTAGCCCTGGGGAAGGGGGGGGATGATTTCTGCCGCCTCCTTACTGTGCTGGGAGCTCTGATGGTGTGTGGGTGAGTGTGTCTCATCTTGTTCCATCACTGGCATGTACTGCTGGTCCACTCACTGTGGTGGGAGAGGGTGCAGTCCTGCTACTCCTATGTTAGGAGAATGAAGCTGACTTGTAGATGCTGACACTTTAGTTCATCCTCTGTTCCATAAATTCACCCTGCAGAAAGAGTAGTACTCAAGTTAGGTGCTTTATTATCCATATCCCTGGCACCTCAGCAGGAGTTCAGCTTGATTTGGTACCATGCCTTTGTTACGTCTGGGCTGCTAACCCAAGGGAAACCATTGCCTCTGTGGCTCAGTAGTTGACTTCCACTTGATTGCTTCACTACTTTTGTGAAGGGGTACAGAGGCTGCTGGGTGGTGAGCAATGCTTCTGGTCCACCTGAAGCAGGGGATGACTTCAGAGCTTTCTTGTTATTCAAATAGTACCAGAGCATCTTTCTCAAACCTTAATGCTGCAGTAAACAAACATGTCTTGGTGTAGCCAAAGCCTATGGCTTCCTTCCCTGCCTGGCACATAAAGTGGAAGTAATAGCTGTCTCATGTACTGACAAATGTATTAATGGCTGGACTAGATAGAGTTACTGTTTTGTTCTTCATAGATAGTTCCTGCTGCTTAATGAGTTGCTCTTAAAACTCTTGTTTTCAGCCCTAGTTAGGTCTGTGACTTGGCCAAGTGAAGGCTTAGAGCTCCCTGTGATTAGTCATTATAATTAGCTCGGAAATCTTTGCCTCTGTGATCAAGGCACGCTGTATAATGCGGCTTATAGTGGGCTCTACTCCTGTCACATACCTTCAGAGTATAAATGATAATGCTTTGTTTGACATAAATATGTATATTTCAAACTGATGTTGTAACTAATGTTTTGTGGTGGTTGTTGTGTTTCCTGGGCTTTTTTATTTGTTCAGTATGCACCAGGCAGGTAAATCTGAAGTAACTAACTTCTCAAACTCGTGGTTAGTGCTCCAGTCCCTGCTTCCCTCAGATATAACAATTTCCAGTTTTGGCTGAGGCTTGCCTCGTCCATTCCAAGTGTAAGGTGGGATTGAGACATGGTGACTAGTGGGTGTTTGACTCTACAGACCAAATCAAACAGAAAACTGTGATTGCTAGAGCATGCACCCTTTCTGTGAAGTCTCTACCTCTTTCTACAGTCTTTTGAAGATTTAACTTGACTGTATAACAAGATGAGCAATCTCATGTTCTTGAGTATTTAAACTTGGAACAGTTTGAAGTTCAGTTCTTAAAAATACAAAGTGGATTTGTAAATGGATCTTCATCTTAAAAAATGCCTGTGTAAGGAATGTTGGATGAGGTGTTTCTGTTTAAACTTTACAAGCTTTTAGTTTGTAGTTCTTTATGAGAGTTTTGACTTCTTTGTGCTTTTCGAAAGTGCAAGAGGATGTGCTCAGCCTTGGTGAAGACAGTGAAAGTTTCTCCAGCATATTCTAGAACTGAGCTGCTGTTGTACTTTTCTCACTGTTTTGAAATGCAGTGGATTGATGGGACTGCCTTTAAGTATTGCAGCTTGGACTCAATAAATTTGCTTCACGTCTCATGTACAGTTTTAGGACAAGTTTAATTTGCTTTTCCAAGTGTCTTCAAAAATTCAGCTCTATGTAGCAGCTACTCTTTGAACTACTTAAAGGAAGTATTGGTAAATGTTGCCTCTCTGGGGGGGGGGTAGGAGGCTGCAGCAGTGTGATAATATTGAAAAAATCCCCTCTTGGGAGGAAATTCTAGTCTAGGCTTTCCCCTTCAGCCTTGTCATTCTATCATGCAGGTACCTCTAGAGGACGTAAAAAGCACTCTGTGTGTCACTAGGTATATCTCTGTAAGACTATTCCCTTGCCTCATTAGGGGCAGGAGGATAAGGTGGTGAGTTTTTTCTTAAAATTATTTCATCTTCCTTGCCACTTCTCATGTTTGTGCTTTACTCCTGGATGGATTTCACACCTAATAATCAGAGAGCAAACAACTATTTTTTTGCAATGTGGTTGTGTAGTTAGAGGAGTCTACCATGTGACTGTCACAGACTTTCAGTTCTCTCTGTAGGTGTCTGGTAACCTGTCATGATAGCATGTGTGCATACTTTTAGATTACTGGATGCATTTATAAAGAGACTTAGCTTTGAATGTTGAGTGTTAAAAATAATTATTAGTGTATGTGACTTGGAATTAGTATATTTCTAGAGTTCATAACCCTGGTATGAAGGCACAGCATAACAAGTGTGTAACATGGTTGTGGCTTTTGGGTTCAGGAATCCCTAAGGAATACATAAACAAGGCTTGCATACAGGGACACGATGCCTGCTTGCCCCTCTTAACTGCTCCTTGGAGAGGGCAGAGAGAGATTCTAGTTCCACAGTGGGATTTGGGTTGGATAAAGGCTAAGAAAAAAACTCTTCTGAATAAGAAATGGCCTCCCCTCTTTAAAGACTAAAGTGGCAGGACTTGGAAGGTTGCTTTTGAGGAAACTTGCAGCTTACATTGAAATGTTGAGTTTTTTCTATTCCTTCTGAGTTCTCACCTTCTTTTAGAGAGCTAAATTAATCCCTATGTTCTCATCAGTAACATTGGTTTGAGCCTTGGTCATGGGAATGGGGGGAAGATTTTTCACTTTTCCCCCCACCTTGTGTTCTTAAGCTAGCTGCTACAAGTAGCAGGTGCCATTGGCTGGAGTTGCATATGATTGTATGCCTAGGTTGCTAACAGCTATGTAAGAATCTAAAAGTGCTGCGTCTGTAATCTAAGCTTTTTTGTGCTTAACAGTGCAAATGACCTGTAGATACCAGTGTGCAGGTCTGTTCTCCCAGTTGAAATCTCCCTGTCCTTAGTGAGGGGATGCATTGGGTGATTTTGGGGGAAGCAAAGGGCTGTAAAGGCAGGCAGGCATACCAGGTGTAGTGCTTTTACTTTCTCAGTATTGTTTCCTGTCTGGGAATCTTAAAGATGTCTCTCCTGGGACCTATGTGCTCATTTGTGCAGCTGCCACAGTACTGTTCATGACAGTAGCCATGGGAACACAAGTAGGATGATAGAAGTTTAAAACTCCAACTTGTTGCTAGGCAGACCCAGTACAGTGTGTGGATTAGGTAGTCTTAAACAGCAAAAACCTCACCCTGGTCTGATTTTCTACCTTTCTCATGGCTCATCTGAACTTTTTTGGTATTTGTGTTTAGGGGCTAGTTTCATTCTGCCAGCCTAAAGGGTTCCCTGACACCAGACAACATTGAGGGAAATCTCTCTCGTACATATGAATAATGAGTATGTGGTGGCTGGGTGAGGGGGAGTTCCAGCAGGTAGGTTTCAGCATCACCTTTTCTTAAAAACAAAGTGCTGTGAAGTAAAGCCATAAGCAGCCTGATGCATGCTTCATACAGTCTGAAAGTTGTAGCCTGCATTAAAATAGATACTGCTGAAAGTGACGTATACCCTAAACAAAGGTCACAGGCTTAGAGTATCACAAGATCGTTCCTACACTCTGGCTGTAAAAACTTGAAATTATGACTAAGGCAAGGTAAATGCCTTCAAAATTTAGGCTGCTGATGTACACTCTTAGCAGAGGTCCTGGTATATGCTGTATGAGCTGATGTAGACCTTTTAACTTGGGCAATCTCTTGCTGATAATGTGCTTCGTCTCAAGCTGGTGTTGTGGCAGTTCTTGTTAACGAAATAAGGGCAGCCCATACCCTCCTGTTACTTTTGTCATCAATGCCTGACAAAGGGTTCATGGGAAATGATAGGGGCCTGAACGGAACTGGAGACCCAGACTTGCAGGGAGCGATGGGCCCTGTGTGCTTCTTGGGGGCTGTGCTCCAGCGTGCCTTTGTCTCTGCAGCTGTTGGCTTCCTGTGTCACAGCAGTAATTGGTTATGCTCTGGCCGCTGGATCTTTTTTATTTCATAAACATTTGCTGTGCAGTAACTCTCGTTCCTGTTGGAATAACGCCATTTATAGAGATGCTCCCAATTACCACCTGCTATTTCTTTCTTGCAAAGTACAGTCTTACCTAATTTAACCTCCCACAGCAACTGCTTTGAAGTAATTTTCTCTTTGCACCTTGGCTTGCTGCTATCCCTTTCCCCTCTGACCACCCTAACAAACTGCAGTTGTCCTTGCTTGTTCTTCCAGAAGTGACCTACTTCTGAGGGGCACAACTGCTTGCTTGGTTTGCCCAAAACGTTATTGTAGTCAACTTCTACAAGAAAAGATTGCTTCCCTTAAATATGCTTCAGCCCTTTTTGAATTTCCTAAGTTGCTATTTGTGGTTCTCTCACTTTCATTATAACTTGTGTACAACTTGTAGATTCTGTCTGTCCACCCTCTTACTAATGTAGCTGAGCTTGGATTTCTCTACTTCCGAGCCTTATTTCCCATTACTTTGTCCCTGCAGGAGAGAGGCCTTCTCTGTGCCAGAGCTACATTGTAATTGTTCTCCCGAGTTGCCTTTCAGGCTGGAAGAAAGTGAACCTGATTTTCACTGTTACCATTTGTCTCTGAAAGAGGTGGCAATGTAGCCGAGCTCTCCTCCTTGACAGCTTTAAAGCTTGTGTCTCTCTGGATAGGGTATCTACCTGCTTTAAAACCATTTAAATAGCTGGGATGTTTTTTGCCTTTTCAGGTTCCTGTCTCAAGGCTCTTTTTGCACTGCTAGAGAATTTCTGCCCCAGCTTCTCTGGTGGAAGTGTCAAGGTGCTCCTTGCTTTTGTAGAAGAAAATGCTTCCCCCAACCTTAGTAGTGCATTTGTCACTTTGGCCAGTAGTGCCACTCTTCTGAACTATTGCTGCTGTGAGCAAGCTGGTGTGTGAGAAGGGTAAGACTTGATCTCTGCATCCCCAGGGCAGCCCTGGCTGCAGGTCTAAGTGCTTGGCTGAAGCTCCCAGCCCATTCCTGCCGGCTGGGTGCTGAGGTTCAGTTGCTGTGAGTAGCTCTGAAGCTTATCCTGTGAGTTTGAAAAGGAGGAAATGGAAGTCTCCATTTTTGTTTTGTGAATAAAGCAAACCTTGGGGTTGCTAGCTGATGCATTTCAAGCAGTGAGTCGTGTTGCAGAGGGGATGGGCAAACTCTGAAGAGCTTTTCCTCTTCTTGCTGTGGACTCAACCTTCGGCTCATTGAGTGTGCCGAGTTGGGTGGTGCTGAGGGGAGCTGAAGAGGGTACAGCTGGATCTCATATGAAGTTCTCATCGCCTCTCTTCTCCTGTTAGGCTTTGTGCAAGTACAGAATAACTTGGAGAAGAGGCTTGCTGGTGGGAACTTGTGGCAGAAGGAAGATTCCTCCCCTCCCTCCTCCCTCCCCCTCCCGTTGAGCTGTCCTCTGGCTTTCAGCCCAAGATCTGAGTTGCTTGGCAAATTGTTTCCTCCTGTGCGTACTGGCTCTGAGAAGCAATTCTGCTCTCTGGGAAACTGCTGCATTGTGCTCTACCTCCTTCTGTATTTTGGGTGAAATTTTAGTCCTTTTGATTTGCTTCTTAACATGTCTGTACCCCTCATTTGCTTGAGAGTGTGAGTGCATGGGATCAATTTATTTTCTTTCTTTTCTTGGGGAATTTCGAGTGAAACGACAAGCTGTCTGCCACGCACAGGTCAGATGCTGTCCTTGTGGTGTAAGCAGGTCAGGGACAAGTCCAGCCATTCCACCAATAGTCTGAACATTGGCAAGGGTCTAGGGGTATATTTGTGGATTTGGGTCAAATCACGCAGCCAGAGTTTGTGACTGAGAAGTTACATTAGAGAAATTGATGTCTCTTACTGTACCTGGCTCGCCAAAGTTACTTTGGAGGATGGGGAAGTAATAAAGACTGGACTTCTTAAATCTCTAGTGAGAGTATTTTTAGAGGTCCTAAAAACAAATAAATGAGATGTTGGAGGAATTAGACTTGGAAGCAATTTTTATGCCCTGAAACTGCTGGGAAAGGAACTGTGTTTATATCCTTTTACCTGAGCCCTTGCAAAGAGTCTCTGGGAGCAGACACTAGTCTCCTCTTGAAACCAACTGTCTCCAGTTCAGTTTGGAGGAATGCTGCCCTGTCTGGTTATCACTTGTTCTGTGGTGGCTGCTGCGTTGCCCAAGGCAATACCTCCTGAGCAGCAGTGTGTCCTTGTGATTCATCTCAAGAGAAGGAAACTACTGGGTGCAGTAGCGTTACTTGCAAAGTCATTTTGGTGTCTGCTGAGGGGGTGGGAGGAGGTGTGATGGGGTCTCTGACAGAGATGGGTAGGAGAAACTTTTCCAGTGATTCTGTAGTACCTGCATAAATGAAGGCAGCAGATTTAATTCATGCTGCCAGAGCTGGGACAAAGCTTTGAGCAGGTGCACACCCAGAGCTTGCTTAAGTTGGATAGATGTCTGCTGAAATATTTATCAAACAAGAGAATAAAAGAGCTGTATTTAACGNTAGATGTCTGCTGAAATATTTATCAAACAAGAGAATAAAAGAAAAGAGCTGTATTTAACGTTTTTTGTTTTGTTTTGGGTTTTTTTTTGGATGATGCATTTCAACAGTAACTTAAATTTCTAAAGTGAGTGACACTTACAGTTAGAGTTTGAAAAACTGACTTGGTGCTTGCAAACTATGGTGGGAAACACCTGTGCTGCAATATGCCCTGAAGCAGGAAGGGATAAAATGATTGGATGCTGCTCATTTGCTGTGTTGTCTTCTGGCTGCTACAGAGGGGTTCTCCGTGTATGTTCAGGTTGCCTTAGCACTCTTAGCGCTACTTGGTTCTTGCTCTTTCATCGGTAGACATAATTTGGCTTGATATCTGCGTTTCACTGCTGTTCAAGTGATTCTGAGCCTCTGGAGTAGGGAAGAATGAATCTAGTTAGTCCTTGCTCAGTTATGATCTGTAAAACTGTGGTATGCAGTTGAGGTACTGAAGCTGTCTTCAGACTGTGGAAGACACTACTGCACTAATGTGCTAATTTTATACTCTTACTTGGCAGGTTGCCTTTGTAATCAAAGGGCTGGAAAATTTTCTGTTTGAACAAAATGTTCTAAGTAGCTGTTCTCTAGGTAGAAATGGATTTGATATGGGATACCGCCTTCAAAAGAAATCCATCTTTCCATGTCTTTCTGGGCATAATCACGCTAACCAAGATTCTCTTTCCGAAGTGCTAGTTAAAACCTTAAGGCTTAACTGTGGAGTTTGCTTAGCAATGGTGTATCTTGTCCATCTTTATACATCTAATGGGAGTGGAGGAGGGGGATGTTTTCAGAAAGTACCTGGAAGTTTTAGGAATGGCAGCTGTAAAGAATTTCAAAGGAACCATTCTATTGTGTGTTTTTTGTTTTTGTTTTCACTATTGTACAGGCTTACTGGAGAGCATGGTCAAAATACAAAAGCTTGCTGTAAGCAAGTTTGCAAGAGAATATACTAGTGAGTTTTACAGTACCTGGCACGTGGGGATTTTGCAGCAAGGAGTAAATATCTGCTTCTCATCAGTAGTGTAAAAGTAATTAGAAACATCTTTGATGCTTTTGGGTTTTTTTTGCCCTTAGTTTTAGGTAATCAGCACATAGGTATGCTGACTTTTTTTCAATGACAATGTCTGTGGGAACAGAACAATCACAGAGCAATCATTGTTTAAGTTGTTTGAAATGAAATGTTAAAGGACCTGCTATATTACTATAAAACTTAAAACAAATGACAGAATTGCTTCCATGCTGTATGAAGTTGTGTGTTTCTGTTGCTTTTATTTTTCAAAGTGTCTTCCAGTGTTCTTGATTCTACATGGAACTTTAAATATAGTATTTCTTACTGATCCTAGATTTTCACCTTCTATAATACTATAATGAGAGCCAAATGCTAAACTTTGTTGCTTTGAGTTTAAGATGAAACAAAGCTCTGTGTGCCATATGTTAAAAGGATGAGCTGAACTGACAATAATAATTTGTTTTATCTTCTGGCAAGACTCTGTAGTTGTAGAGAGCATCTGTAAGAAGAAAAAAATCAGTGGAGGTGCAAGAATGATGTCAGAAGGACATGAGGTCAGCAGAACTGGAAGCTTACTGTCTTAGATAGGAGTGAAACAGGAAGAGAACCAACCAAGAAGGGCTGAAAAGTGGCAGTGTGAAAAATCTTTTAAGGGAAAAAAAAATCTCATGTTGTTCTCTTCTAAAGATACTTGGCTATTCTTTCTGTTGTTTTATCATTTGATGGATTAAACATACAGCTGCCTGTTCAGATAAGTGCAAATCTACCCTTCCCACACTTTAGAGAGTATGGTGTTGGACAGAATTTGCACAATCAGGAGGCAACCAGGCTGGTGGCGGAAGGGAAGCTACATTCATGACAGCATCTTACCAGCCAGAAGCTGGTAAGAATCAGGCCTCTGAAGGCCTGATACATTCACATTGAGCAGAGCTACTGCTTCTGCCTACAGCAGCTGTCCTTGTCTGTTAGGGGCTTACGTATGTGGCTGGATACTGCTCTGGCAACCTGGGCAAATACGCAGCTTGCCTGGTGATGGAAGAGCCAAAGAAGGTCTATCCTTCCTTTCTTTCCTCCTAGTGAAGGAGATTTGTGGTTTTCTCTCTTCATGTGCCCTTTCCAAACCCCCCAGCTGCTCAGATTATTCATCTGAAACAATCTTCTACTGTGATTTTTTTTTTTTTTTTTTTGTTCTACCTTACCTGAAACATTTTCCTCAGAAGCTGTGGACTTAGTGGGGATGCAAGTTCTTTGGCATCTGCTATTGTTGCTCTGTCATTAGCGATTTCACAGGAGGAGTCTAACACTGTAAGTTTCTGAGCAGACTGACTTTTGGCACAATATTGCACTGAATAAAGCTCTAAGATACGGTTTGCAGGCTCTAGAATATGATCTTCTCGAGTCTTCCTGCATGTGTTCAGGCTTCAGTTTACAGCATAGGTCTTGTTCCTCTATCTGTGTTGTACTGCATGTATGTTTTTGACTAAGTGTTTGGGTTAAGGGGCCTTTGTGGCTTTCTCTCTGCCTTGAACCTCCCTTCTTTGCAGATGCCATGTTTCATGCCTGAGCTGCGCAAAGCACCATGTCTTCCAGATGTATATGCATTCCTAGCTCTCTGAGGCTGGGTCAGGCCTTGTCTAACTCGAGTCTCCTGCGTCGTGCCAATTCCTGTTCATTGTGCCATGCAACAATTCAATCTCCCCTCTCTGAAAAACAATCAACGTTGCAATGACTTGTGAGAAGTTCTGTGCTGGGGGTTCAGAGCAGAGCCCTCCTCTGCCATTGTTCTGTCCATGTTACAGCAGGTGGTTACTCTAACCCTATTCACTATGAGCAGATACTCTGTGCTGCTGTTGTTAGGCGTATGAACCCTGTTGTCCTTGCATCTGTTGTTTCACAGATGTGTGTCACACAACTAACTATAGGGTGACAAAGGTGGTCTTGTCAAAGCAGATGTTTAAGTGACTATTCAACTTGCACTGTAGTGAACTATTTCCATGCAACTACAGTTAATTGGAGTATAGACTAACATTGAGGGAGGTGGTCAGAATAGGGACTTCTAAGAATGGTGAATAAATAGTCCTTAGTCACAGCCTAGCACAACTGGAATGTTACTGGAGTGAGGGAATGGAGTAAAGATTGTGAGGCCTAGAGCAACCTGCTCTAGTGGGAGGTGTCCCTGCCTATGGCAGGGGGTTGGAGCTGGATGATCCTTGAGGTCCCTTCCAACCTAAACCATTCTATGATTCTAGGATTGTGGACAGGCCCCAGAATTAAATGAATAGGGGAAGCTGTCATGACACCAAAATTCTAGCTTCTCTGTAGAAGTCTAATTGGCAATTGGCAGTGATGGAGTAAAGTGCATGCAAGATGCTGGTATTTGACGTTAGCCTCTGGAGGGCTGTCTTGGGCATATCTGATGGCTGGAGATGGTTTGCAAAGCTGGCTTATGGGCTCCTTGCAGAATTTAGATGTGTGCTGATGAAAAGATGGGCAGTGGCAGAGAAGGAAAAATCACTTGTTCTCTTCCTTCAGTCATTTGGACTGTAAGAGTACAAGCTTGTGCTGGGTTTGAGGAAAATGAGCGGTATTGCCTGAAGTGTTTACAGCTCTTGGTACTTCCCTTCATGTAAAGGAGCTCGGGACATTTGTGTGCCACAGGGCAAGTAGCCACTGCTTGTATTTAGAGCAGGACAGGCCTTTCAGTGCCCACAGTTACCAGATACACTAAGATGAGTAATTAGCATGTATGTCCTCCGTAGTTAAGCCTTCCAAGTTCTTGTGTTTCTTATTCTGTTAGCCCAGCTGGGTCACCTGACTTTGCACAGTGGAAGCCAGATATGAATGAGCGAGAAACCAGCTGGGAGATGAGCCAAATTGGTATGCAGGCGATGTGGTGATATTTCTTCCCCTTTACTTCCATTCTGAGCCAATGGCTTAATAATTCGTTCTCAAAAAACATCTTCCAATTGATTTTTCAATGGGGGTAACAGGCAAGGCTTTTTCTAGAAAGGGAAGATAAGCTTGGCTTATGTTGCTGTCCCCTGCAGCAGAAGAACAGTGACATCTCAAGGTAAGAGGTGGTGGCAGAGAGAAGACTCTAAAAAGAGCTTGATTTCATTAAGCAAAGTCACCTAAAATCTTGACATGTGAGAATCACTTGGCAGAGACTGTGACAGGTGTTTCACCATAGGATGCTCATTGCTTGACTTTCAGTGTGACCTTGGGCACAAAGCTGAACCTTTTAGCTTTCTCTGTTCTAAAGCTACATGTGTTGTTCAGTATGTGGATGAACATCAAGTGGATAATTGTGTATTTTATCTAGAGATATTAGGGAAGGAAGCAGCAGCCTCAAAAGGCCTAGTGCTTAGTGGCAGGGTTGGAAACTCCCTTGTCTGATTTGGTAACAGTAAGATGAGGAGAGGTGTCAGTGTTTGTGGTCTGTCTTATTAACAGAATTGATGCATCTGAAGTCTGGTTTGACCACAATAGACTAATTCATGTTCTGAAGGTAAAACAGAAAGGAATTTTCCTTTGTAATCTGTCTTCCAAAAGTCAAAAGCGTTTCTGACTGCAGGGTAACTAAGGTGCATTAACGATTCCACTGTGAATTTCTCATGGAGACAGTGTGCTTGCTCTAGCTTTACTGCTAAGTAAAGCAGGTGCAACCAGTGTTTGGCTTGCCTTGGCAGTCTGAGGGAGGAGTCTGCATTTCTCTCCTCGGGGGGGTAGTGAGACATGCCTCTAGCAGGGAAGGCAGAAGCTAAATTTACACGTTTTTCCCTCTCAGCCTGCTCGGAAGGAAAAGAAATACATATATAAGATAGCAAATAAATGTGTGTTTGGGTTAGACTCTTGTGCCAGACCTATGCTGTGCCTTATGAGCAGCATTGTGTCTCAGAAGTTTGATTCCTTCCCTCTGCCTGTAATGGAGTGATGAGTGATCAGAATGTTTCCTGGACTGCTCAGTGCTGCTCATTTAGGGGTGTGTTTCTCTGGCTTACCTTAACTTTTAGTTCATGATGCTGCCTCTCTTCCTTGCCTCATGTAAGAAAAACTGCTCCTGGGAATGACTGCTCTGACTACATTGTCCGTGTTTCTGGAATGTTACTTCTGTGGGTGAAGCCTGGCATGGTGGAATAGCCACAGCTCTGGAGCAGAAGTATTTCACTGTCTCAGAAGAAATCCTGTTTGCCCTGTAAAGGGTTTGGAGGGTGTTGTCATTTTCTCTTCCATTTTTATTTTCTGTGACATTTTCACCAGAGGGTTTCTGAGGATCCAGAGACCTGCCTCCTGAAAATCTGAGAGTGCAAGGTATCACAGACAGAATGTGTTCAAAAAAAGCAGCTTAATTCCAGATTTTCTCACAGCCTAAGGCCTTGCTGACTGCAAAAGATGGAGAAGTGAATACCAAGTGATGCTAATAGAAGCATGTTCAATTCTCCTGGACACTTCTCTAGCTGCCTGCCTAAATAAGCACCCTCTGCATCAGTCACACCATTGCCTTATGCCTTAGAGCAGAGGTAATTTTCCTCTCAATGGTGTAAAATGCGAATTGCTAAGTGACGAGAGAGCTAAGTGATGAGAGGACAGCTGGTCTATGGAGACACCACAGCATCTGCTAAGGTAGCCAGAGAGTACTGAGTGCCTGCTGTATCCATCAGAAGTCCTTAGTGGAGTTCAGGTTTGCTCCAGCCTACTGTGTGCAAGGTGTGCCTGTACAATGTGTGAGTGCTGGTTGCTTGAAAATTTTACTGTAACTTGTGCTCAGTCGTTTCTTGGAAGGGAGAGATAAAAAGCAAGTCTTAAATGTGTCTGCTGTGGTCTGTGAAAACCACAGTCTATTGGATGGTGAAATTATCTTCCTAGACTCAGTTATAACGGAGCCTTAGGACACCCTGAGAGGAATAGGCTCTTATTACTCTGATGTGGAGGCATAATTTAAGGAGGCCCCTCATAGGGTTCAAGGTCCTTTGGTGACCCGCTCTACTGTGAAAAGATGCAATCATGACATAGACAAGCAGAAACTAGTTCAAGGCAATGACAAAGTATGCTTGGCTGCAGTTTGACACGTGTGTTATGATAGGTAAGTACTCAGGTGAGCTGAAAGAAGTATAAGAGGTCAGAGTAACTGTAAGAGCTGCTCCTGGATCTAGCAGCCAAACAGCTGTTGTCTTAATCAGCACATTGTGGGAATGGCATGTGGAGAGAAGAAACAAACACTGGCCTAAACTACTTGCTAATGTACACCAAAGCATCTTGAAAATGTATTTAAAGTGTATTGCCAGCTCTGTAGAGCATTTTGTCTCAGATAAATCCATCTGTATCTATACCTTGGTTATCATAAGACTTTTTTGCAGAGTATGTCTATCATGCTAATATAAATCCATCCATCTTGTGACAAAATTCCCTGCTATTTATCCCTGGAAACTTGCTTTTGAATTGCTGGAGCATAAGCACTCTGAGCTGAGCAGTAGTCTGAAGCGTGTCATGCTGGCTTGATCCTTGCTTGGCACAGTATGTGCAAAGGGAGCCCTGATGTAGCCCCTGGATTCAGGAGCAGTTGCTGGAAGCCTTCCTGCTTGTGTCTTCTCAAGTCTGAAATTTCATGCTTTTGAGTGAGTGATCCTTCTCAGTAATTGGTCCAGGGGCTTGGAAGAAAGAGGCGTACAGCACCATGTTCTGTTGTGCAGCTGCTTCTACAGGAGCAGTGAGCGATGCTGTTGGTATTTTGAAAGCAGTACTTGAGACCCATCACTCTTAACTCACTCTTAACTACACCAACTGGCTCTGATGGAAGGCTTGCAGGGTGGCTCTTGTTAGTTTGCAAAGCTCTTTGGTGGCTTTATCCATTACAGCTTTAAAAATAAACTTGGAATTATTGGCTGTGTGCAAGCTTACAATGATGGGATATGCCGTTGGCTCATCTGTGAGTCAGAGGTGTGGGTTAGCTGCTGGAAGGCAAAAATCCCTAATGTAGGTGCTGTGGGGCCAGTAAACCCCACCCTTCTACCAGCAGAACTTGCTGGGGCGCAGTTCAGTATAACTGTACAAAGCAGAGCTGTGTCTGTATAGCAGGACACATACAGGGAGCAATCTGGGATGGTTTTGTGCTTAACTGCTACTGGAGTGAATCCATGAACCAGAGCCCACCTAGGTCAGTGGAACAAATCCCTTTGGGTCAGAGGGCTGTAGGCTGGGCTTTGTGTTGTCATTTCTCCACTCTTGTTTTTTTCCAGTTTATGATATGAAAGAATTGTGGTTGTTGTTCCCCCTCCCTTCTTGCTTTTATATAGCTGCTTTTAACCCATAGTATTGTCTTACCTATCGCCTGTGATTCTCCAAAACTGTGTATTGACAAGAGATTTTAATAAAGCTTAGCAATGTGTTAAAGTCTATTTTAGCATTCTAGAAGCTTTTATAATAAGAGCAACCAGATTTCTAGAACCTAAAATGTCTTATTCTGAGTTGTTTAGCTTTTCTTTTTAATAGCTGTCTCCAGGTATCTTTTTCAAGCAGTTCACCTGGTGTGGAAGCAAGACTTGTTCTGAACTTTGCAGAATCACTTCTGCCTATGTTTTAAAGGCTCTGCACATGGTACCCACTGCTTCAGTGCCTGGTTAGAATGAACTGATGGGGCACACACGGAGTGTACTGAGGAAATACAGAAGAATTGTATATGAAACTGCAAAGGCATAGAGGTATTCTTATGGCTAGTAGCTCGCTTTTCTTTCTAGTTGACTAACATATTCTTTCATTTTCCTTCAATTTCCTGTCTTTAGTACTGCTAGAAAAGGATAGGCATAGATGCAGTTTCTTCTATTCTAAAGTGTAACAATGATAGAACATTAGAGTCTCTAGCTTATCCTTAACTACTGATTTTGTTCCTTAACTACTGATTTTGTTCTGGTTTCCCAGAAGATCTTGCTGACTTCAAAACAGGAAGTCTTCAGTGCTGTAAATAACTGTGTGGTTCAGTCTGTTATTTTTTTTTTCCCTCCATCTAGTATTTTACCAGCCAGAGTTAAAATATTTTTGTTTGCATCAGTTGTCCTGAGCTAGGGCTAGATGTCTTCTAAGCACATAACCTATTGAGTTTCATTATGGAGAAATGTCGGGTTGGTACTGCCATGCCCTTTTGTTGTATTTTAACAGTATTCATTTCAGAGATCCTATATGGAAACACTGCAGAATGTCAGAGCATCCTTGTACTCAGTGGCAAGGCTGCTGTCCATCTTAACTGTGGGAAAAGAAGGCTTAGTTCAGCAACCTCTGAGGAGGGGAGAGCACCTGGTGGATGCAGGATTTCAGTTTTCTAATGAAGTTCTGCTGCTGAATTAGCTCAGTTATACCAGTATAACCATGGAGCAGCCTCCTTCCCCTGCAACACTCTGGACATAGTATGGTGTGACTACTTTTTTCACTTGATAGGTGCTCAGTTTAATTTGCTCTCAACTTCCATACCTCTACAGAGATATGGGTTATGTCATGACTGTCCCTGCTTGAGGTAGCAGCTGTAGGTAGGCTAACTGTGCTCTTCAGTGATATTCCTGGGTGTAAGAACTTCAGGGATGCCTTTTGATAGCTCATGTATATGGGTGTCCTTATTTGTTCTTTTTGTAGTTTGCCTTAAGTAAAGCTTAAGCTGTATAGCACAGCCCTGGCTACAGAAGTGCAGAAGTGTAGGGTTCTGACTTCCTCTTTGTCTGTACTAATAGTTTTTTCTTGTCTGAGCTGAGCTAGGGTGTGAATTTAATTTGCAGTAGTTAAGGCCATGTAACCCGTATGGAGGAACCCGTCAGATGTGAGGAGCTTGCTTTCCCTCTCCTTTCTTCCCCTTCCAAGTGGGGCTTTGTTTAGAAAGGGGGTTTGCGAAACCTTAAATAACCTTTGAGAAGTGCAGGCTTTGTTAGGTAGGCAGAGCATCTCATATCCTACTAGACAGCTCTGAGGCTGTGAGCCAAAGGATATGTTCCTGTTGTCCTACTGGAGTGAATAGTTGCTGCTCTTGCTTTGCCCCCCTCAGTTCAGGAACCATTTATGGAGATCCCTGGAAAGGCTTGTGCTGCAAGCAAAAGTGGCACAGCTACCAAGAGACTTGCTGGGGTAACTGGCCTGGCATTGGTTATTGCTCCCATTAACACTAGAACTGGATGTGCAGGTGTTGTTGGTGTCAGTGCTGGAAAAGGTATGAAATAATTGAGGGTGTGCCTGGAAAGTGCAGTAGCTTTTCTGAGGAAGAGTTTTCAGTCTGTTATGGAAGTTGTTCTTCAGCAGGCATGGTAACCTGCCTGTATTGGTAATACTGGGAGATTTATTCGTGGGATGTGATGTATGGAAGCCTCCTATAGCCACTGTTACCTTCAGGTGGTAGCTTGGATTGATTTTTGTGGTCTTCTCACTTTGAAGTGTACTGTGGTGATAATTAAGTTTGCGGATGACACCAAGCTAGGAGCAGGTGTTGATCTGTTGGAAGTTAGGAGAGCCCTGCAGAGAGACCTGGACAGGCTGAATGGGTGGGCAGAGGCCAATGGGATGAAATTTAACAAGGCCAAGTGCAGGGTTCTGCATTTCGGCCACAAGAACCCCAAGCAATGCTACAGGCTGGGGACAGAGTGGCTGNTTGTTTAGCCTGGAGAAGAGGAGGCTGAGGGCAGACCTCATTGCTGTCTACAGCTACCTGAAGGGAGGTTGTAGCCAGGTGGGGGTTGGTCTCTTCTCCCAGGCAACCAGCAACAGGACAAGGGGACACAGCCTCAAGTTGTGCCGAGGGAAGTATAGGCTGGATGTTAGGAGGAAGTTCTTGCCAGAGAGAGTGATTTGCCATTGGAATGGGCTGCCCAGGGAGGTGGTAGAGTCACCGTCCCTGGGGGTGTTCAGGAAAAGACTGGATGAGGCACTTAGTGCCATGGTCTAGTTAACTGGATAGGGCTGGGTGATAGGTTGGACTGGATGATCTTGGAGGTCTCTTCCAACCTGATTGATTCTATTCTAGTCTATTTCCTTTAAATCTTTGTATGGCTTGCACATGCGCAGCAGTTCTTTCTGCTATGGAGCCTGGAATGCTGTCCTGATGATGACCTTTGGGCTTTCTAGCCCTCTGCGTGTACATCTGCAGAGTGCGGAGTATTGCTGTGAGTTGAAGGCAGGAGGAAGTAGAGGCACAGAGCTGAAATGACTTTTACTCCAAGCAACAGAGATTGGCTTCCCAATAGCATCCCTATTCCACATTCAGCCACTTCCTGTGGTAGTCAGAAATAAATTCCATTTTCATGTAGCTTTTTCTTCAGAACTGCAGTGTGTAAGCATTCTAGCAGATGATCTAAGCTTTTGTTGTAACAGTGCTTGAGAGGAGAAAATGTGGGGCTTCTGGCTGCAAAGCAACTTAGCAGGGTAAGGTCTTCATGAATCAGTAATGAAATGCAGAGAGTCCCATTCCAAGGATCAGATCTTTTAGGTCTGTGAGGAGAAAATAATTCCCTCAGGTTTTTTATTTGTTTTAATAAATGAATAAAGTGGTTTTATGGCTGTCTTGTGAACTCTGGTCTCAATGACAGAACTAACACAGATCCTCATAACCAGAAGTAAATGATACTGGAGACTGGTTTGTGGATGATAGCATTGTTTCATCAAGGCCATATAGTTCTCTAGGGCAAGATTCAGTCCATGAAACAACACTTAATCTCTATGGAAAGGTCATGGATGTGATGTACTACGTGTGAGAACTCAAGAGGGGAAAAGAGTCATTAGCTCTCGGAATCCACTTTCCCCTGTAAAAGTCCTGCATGGAAAAATCAGAAGGGATATTCTTGAGATATATTTAGGATTAAAATTGAAAATCTCTAAGTGGAGATTACTGCAGCACTTAAGTTATTCAGAATGTTTTCTGTCACTAATGAATTTGCTTCATTAAAAAAAAAAAAAAGAAAATCCATCTGTAATTAATGATATCATGGGAGCAGATTTACTTTTTGCTCCTTGCTGTTTCCCTGTCACAATGAAGGACACTTCTGTGTAGGTTGGGACATTGCACTTAGTTCTTTACATTTGCATTGTGACACTAGGTCATTATTTCTGTATGATTTCAGAGCCCTCAGGAGATACAACCTTCTGTTGTAGTTAACAATATTGATACTTTCTATTTCTGACACTTTCTCCCTCCTTTGTCTCATTTTACAGATATATCAGCTGGCAACAAATACACTTAACCATAGTGTGCTGAGACATTCTAGTCTAACTTCTGAATGGTGATAAATGTGCCGTGTATTAAAAGGCTGTATTAGGAAGCATACCTGATAGAATTGTGTGGTAACTCAATTAGGCATGACATGTTTCTTATTGCAGGATGAGCAAATGAAGTTTCAAGTTCCTATAGCTGATTTCTTTGAAAACTTTTGGAAGGAGCAGGTAGAAAAAAAGAAATACTTTTCACTCCTTGTATTTGACAACTTAAGGGAACATTTCTATTTCTGATGCATGAGGTGAACAATACTGATCATCTTTACGTTAGGATGTAACAGGACAGTGTCTAACCTATTAAAACATGGGATGTGGTAGGGACCTTAACCTCTGTCCTCTGCGTATGTGCCTTGTTCTAGGAGGATTTAGGCAGCTATGAAAATTTGCCCGTTCTGATTCACAGGTGTTTTTTTTAGTGACAGTGCTGAGAATGAGACTCTTGTAGATGGCCTCAAAATCACCTGAACAAAGAAATGGAAGGAACAAGGGGGAGTTACTGTGTTTTTTGCGCAATGGCAGAACTTACAGGGTTGTGTGATGGTTTCAAGTGAGTTTTCTACAGAGGAGCCAAGTGAGCCAGGGAATAGAGTGTTAGTATAGCTAAATGGCAAATCCAGAGATGATGATTGATGCTGTTATTAATTTTTATTTTAATTTTTTTTTAAACCCTTGTCACAAGGTTCCTAGTGGTCAAAATCGTTTGCTCTGTAGGAAGAGAACAGGAAGATCTTCGGAAAGCAGAAAAATGTGCTTTCCTAGCAGTGTTGCTAGCATGCCCTTGACATTCGAATAAAAAACCCTGTTCAGTATGCTACCAGCATCACAGGGTGACAAGGGACGTGGCCAATCCTAAACTTGAGGGAGTAGCAACTGACCACACAGGACATGTACATACAGCCTGGGGGGATCTGCTTTGCGGTATTCTTGTGTTAGATGGTGGCTGTAAGAGACACGTGCTTCTGTTTTGTTTATAGTACCATGGCCTAGTGTATTCCCTGTCCCCTTTGTCTCTCCCCTGCTCCTACAGGGGAAATTTCTTATTGCAGGTAGTGCAGAAGAGCAAAGCCATGGTGCCCTTGCCTCGCACAAAGTGTTACTGCGGGGCACTAGCTGAGTCTGCTGGCATGTGACCTTCTGTTTTAGGAACTGAGAAGCAACCTAGAAGCTCATTGTGAAAAGATGGCTTTGCAGCAGTATCACCTGGGGAAAGTGAAGTTTGGAAGATGATGATAGTCTATTCCTGTAGACTACTGCGTGGGATCTCCAGAAGGGCTTTGCTCCTGTAATATTAGGCTGCTCCTGTAATATTAGGCTGTGGAAGGAGGAGGTTACATCACCAACCAGTCAGATGGAAGCAAGTTTTCCAGCCTTGCAGATTCTGCACAGAAAGATCTATCCAAGGGCAGCAAGCCAGATATGTGGAAACTGTTGTACTTTGGTGTCACCTTTCCTAGAAATGGCTGCAGAGTTTTCTTTACTGCAGATAGTGCAGGTATTAAAACAAGATGGAGAAGGAGTGCTTTTTTTCTTGGTGTATTGCCTATAGCCATGTATGCAAAGATTCTCAAGCAGATAGAGCCCAAATGTTTCACTAAGCATTGCTTAGTTACTAATCTCTTTTCTTGTAAAGGAATAACTTAAAACCTCCTCTTCCTGCATCTGTGCTAGTCTCATGTGACTCATCTACATACTGACTGGATTGCATAGGGCATGTGGGGGGCTTAGTGAATTGTCCTTGAACTGTTCTTGGGCTGATAATTTCATTTGATAAACCTGTATGCACTTGTGACTGAGCTTGTTGGGTTCTGAGAGAGGGAGAAAATGGAAGTTTTTGGAGGGGACTGTGTTTTCAAGTTTAGGCCTAACTCAGAAGCAACGGCTATCCAACCTTCTGTGTGTAAGTTAATGCCTCTGCTTGAGGACAGCACCAGATGCAATGGGATTGTCTTTTTCTGCAGGCCTTATGGTGATGGGTTTGGAACACTGCTATGAGAAAATGGTCTTTTGATGAATTTTGTAAGCAGCTTCCTTTTTCCTTTCTCTCTGGGGACATAGAAACAAGTAAGACCATGGAGTCAACAATATGGCAGTCTGAAGTACTGTTGCAAAGGTGGCTACAGGTCTGATACTAGTGCTGTGTTGCTGGAGGCCATGTGAGTTGATTCAGCATGTGGGTTACCAGCCTGGACAAAATGGTTACTGATGATAATCATGACTTTTGAGGAGAGCACCACCACAAATTTCTTGAGGCTCATCAGAGTTGTTTCTGTCTTCCTGCATTGTGGCCAAGGTCTGGCAAGCATTGCTGGTATTCAGGCCTTTCTGGAACATGAGCTAATATTTGTATCTTATGCTGGATATACTAAAATGCCTGAATGCAAAGATCTAGCATCCAGATGTTGAGAAGCTTCAGCTATATTCCTGCTGAATGAAAGTTTTTGAAGATGAGGATTTGTTGAGGGCTTCAGAGGATCCCATTTCCCTACTGCTTCTGTGTCTTGTGGAGCAGCATGTTTTAACTTGCCACAGGAGTGGCAACTGTTTGTATAGCTGTTGCAGGACAGTGGGGAACTGTATACAGAGATATGGGAGAGTGAGTGTGTCGTAGTGAAACCCTCACACAGGACTCTGCAAGTGAAGATGTAGGAAGTGTGTACAAGAGCGAGATCAGAGTCATGGTTGCGTTCGGCCAAATACAGACATCCAGCACCTTCTCTGGGCATCTCTCAGGTGGGATCTTAGGAACAAGTTGAATAGGATGTTCTTGTTCTTCACAGTAAATGCATGCTGCAGAAATCTGCCATAGGAAAAGAGCTTCAGTCTTCTTTGGAATAAAACTCTTGAGATTTTGTTCTTTTTATTGTATTTTTGAACAGAAGTTGAGTATCTCTTGTAGGCTGTGAACTCTTTCTCCTTTGCTGTCATATATTCAGACTAGATCTTAATAAGCATGATTATACCAGGAATCACTGCCAGCATCATGAATGTCTGACAACACCTAGCTTTAGCATTCAAAAGCTGGACCGATTGGAGTGTGCCTTAAAAGGAGCTGAGGCTCCCGGCAGTGTCCCTGGCCATAGTAACAAGTAATTCTTGCAAAGCTGTTGTGGAGAGGCTGTGTCTATGGAAGAAGGAGAGGGAGATGAAGCTGAGGGATTTTCTGGGTTAGGAGGAGGAGAAGAGTGAAGTCTGTGGAGTCAACTTAGCCCAAATTGTTTTGGCACTCATTCTTCTACAAGAAGAGCTAGAAGGACTCAGAACTACAGGCCTGTCAGTCTGACCTTGGTGCTGGGGATGATCATGGAACAGAACATCCTGACTGTCATTATGCAGTATGTGCCCAGTCACCATGGGTTCATGAAGGGCAGGTCCTGCTTGATGAACCTGATTGTGTTCTATGACAAGGTGACCCACTTACTGGATGAGGTAAAGGCTGTGGATGTTGTTTACCTGTATTTCAGTAAAGCATTTGACAGTCTCCCACAGCATCCTCCTGGAGAGACTGGCTGCCCATGATTTGGGTGGGTGGACACTCTACGGGGTAAAAAAACAGGCCCAAAGAGTGGTGGTGAGTGGAGTTATATTGAGTTTGCAGCTAATTGCCAGTGGTGTTCCTCGGAGCCCAGTATTTGGGCCATTTCTCTTTAATATCAATGATCTGGATGAGGGAATTGAGTATGCCCTCAGTAAGTTTGCTGATGACACTAAATTGTGTGGGAGTGTTGAGCTGCTTGAAGGTAGGAGTGCTCTGCAGAGGCATCTAGACAGGCTGGATCAATGGGATGAAGTCAGTTGTATGAGATTTAACAAAACCCCAGTGATGGGTCGTCCTGCACTTGAATCACAACTACTCCATGCCATGCTGCAGGATTGGGGGAAAATGTCTGGAATGCTGCTCGGTGGAGAAAGACCTGAGGATGTTGATTGACAGATGAATGACCATGACCTAGTAGTGTGCTCAGGTGACCAAGAAGGCCAATATCATCCTTGCTTGTATCAGCAATGGTGTGACCAGCTAGAGTAGGGAAATGATTGTGTCCCTGGACATGGTACTGGTGAGGTTGAATCTGGAATACTATCTTCAGTTTAGGGTCTTTTGCTGCAAGAAGGATGCTGAGGTGCTGGAGCATGCCCAGAGAAGGGCAACGAGGCTGGTGAAGGGTCTGGAGAATTACTGGAGGAGCAGCTGAGGGAACTCAAACCGTTTAGTCTGGAGAAGAGAAGGCTGAGGGGGAGACTTCATTTCTCTCTAGAACTACCTGAAAGGTGGCTGCAGTGAGGTGGTTGTTGGTCTTCTTAGTAGCAATTTCATTTTGAGTGCTGGCACAGAGCAGCAGACTTAAATCTTTCAAATCAGATCAGAGCTCAGTTGCACTAAGAATGGTGGTTATGTGTCCCCATTTTGTGGTACCCATCTTGATGTCTGAGGCAGCATCCTGTGAAAATGTAGATATCAGGGAAATGGCACCATGTGAAAATCCAGACATGAGAGAAATAGTCACCTTTCAGTGAATGCAATGAGTTTTGCTGGCAAAGTTGCAAAGAAAGTGCAGGCCAGGATAGAAATAAAGAAGATACACAGCTTTTCTCCTGAGGAAGATGCAAGTGTCTCAGAATGCTTGACAGAGTTCCTTGCTGTGGGTAAATAGTGCAGATTCCCTGACTTACCTTGTCTTAGAGTTTTCTTTGACAATCTGCTTTCCTCTTTGGTGCCAGTGTGTCTCAGCTTTGCTCTGCTGCAGCCTGCATACTCACCTGTAAGTCTACTGCGTTGAGATACTCTATACAGACAAATTTTTTTTTCCCCTTTGAAGCCCCAGCAACCTTAGCATGATTTAGCTCCTCAGTCTCTAATAACTCTGCTTTACTAAATGCTGTTGTTCCCCTGAGGCTCTCTGTCCTCTTTACGTCCCTGTGTGTTTTTTTCTTTGCTGTCTTGTTCTTGTTGCTTATCATTGGTGGTATTTTTTATGGTTTGTTTTTGGTAGTTTGTGTTGGTGTGGTTTTTTGGTTTTATTTTTTTTTTTTACTTACCTGTGGATGATGTGTCTAAGTCCCATTAAGTGCTTTTTCTATTGAGCTGAGGTGCTGAGCTTTGGATTTGAAGTGACCTAGTGGCAGAAAGTGACAGCAGTGGGTTACTGATGCTCAGAAGCTGATAATATAGAGACAGCGTTCCCGAATGGTAGCAATAGGTGTTGAAGGACAGGGGCTATTGCTTAATGCCTCCTTATGTGGCTGGAGTTCAATGTGGTGCCCTCTGGATAGCTGCTGGTCACTTTTATGGAGTTATCCAATGGTCACTAGGTAAAGAAAATGAGTATGGCAGCCACATTTTGAGTTTAACCAGCACAGCATTATTTTGTGCAAGGAAGCACAGCTGTATTCCTATCAAACAGTTGCTGGGGGCTGGCCACTGCATTTTCTTTTCCATTATATAATTTGTGGGAAGGGAAAACACAAGACCTTGAGGCTTCTAATGCAGGCAGGGATGCTCTATCTGCTTTCACTGTGATGATGATTTTGGAAGGGAGGCAGAGAAGGTGTTTTGCCCTGAGCATGAATTATATCTAACAGGGGTTGATTGTGTATTTGTTTGTTTTTAATTGGAGAAAACATAAGAATTTTTGGTCTCAGTAAAGAGGCATTTATATGCTGAATAGGATTTCAGTCCTCAGATTAGAATGACTAATGGCCCTGAACACAGTAAAATTAAGTTAATTTTGTAGGGGGGTGTGTTGTGTGTGAGGGACGGTGCCACAGTGCAAGAGACGTGCTACAGGGCAGGTATCTGCTGTGTGAGCCACTTTCTCTGCCTTGCCAGGAAGTGTCTCCTCCTTCCCCTCCCGAAGCAGCGCCAAGCTGTGTGCCTCCTTCAGCTCTCCAGCAAACCACACTCTTAGTCTTCCAGCAGAGTCTGGCCCTTCTGTTTATCTGAACTGCCAGGCTGGCATTCGTTTGGCTTCGCCTTATCTGCTTAGCCTCACCATCCCTTTTGTGCCTGATTCCTCGTGGCGATGGAATAATAGGGCTTGGTCTCTGCTCCCGTCGCTTGGTTGCCGAGGTTTTCCCAGCCCTCTCCCCTCTCCTGCTGCCTCTCGGCTCTTTGTGTGAGCTCTGCTCCTGACGCTTGCCACGTGGTGGTTGCGTTTCAGAGAGCTTGTAAGGCCTGGTGCCTGCAAACTTCTGTCCTCTTTGTTGCACAGGCTGGGAAAGAGGATCGTGTTTTGGACGTGGATAGGTCATAACCGATTTGCTTTTCCCTGAAGTGTCTAAACAGAGCGGAAAGCCTGATGCTTTTCTATAGAGTGCCCTGAGCACTGCCGGCCTTTTCCCCCTGTTCACCTTTGTGCTTGTGTCCTGATTGATTTCTTTGTAAATATGCTGTGGTATGCAAATGCTGGTGCTGCAGAAGGAGCGTTCCTAATGCCAAAGCAGAGGCAGCTCCGGAAAACCCAACATCTTTGCAGGGCTGTGCCCCTGTTTTGTTCCTCTGGATGGCAAGTGTGATTGCTGCTACATATTGCCAAGAGCCTCTCTCTCCAGGTGTTGGTTTGCTGTTACTTGGCACCTTTTAGGATCAGTTACATTTGGCGTGAAGTGGGAGTGTGGGTAGAACAGCAGTGCAGAATGAGTGCAAGGCAGTGCTTGGTATGTAGCAATGATGAATTGTTCTGCCTCTCTGGTACTTACTATATTGCTTTCTTGCTCTGAAATTATTAATGTAGATGCAGGACGAACTATTTCCAAGACTATTTTCGAAGACAGGAGAAGAGGGATCAGATTATTTGCTTTGGATGGTCTAAATGTTGAACATCAAAACTAAAATTTTAAAATTTGCTCTAATTGTTAACTACATTTTAAATATAGTCCTTATGTGCCTCTGAGTTTGGCAAAAATGGGGAAAAAACTAACTTGTGAAATCTGTCAGGGGAAAAAATGTGATCCAGAAGCTGCCTGCATTTCAAGGGCGTGTTAAATCTGACTTTGTTTATGGGTATGAATATTATCCTTACAGCACCCTGGTGAGCCAGGCCCCATGCAGACAGAAAGAGAGGGACTGCCTGTGCCTTGGAGAGCTTGTGAGTTAATGAATACAGCAGTCATCTCCAAGGAGAGCTTGAAGCAGGCTGACTTTTCAATATCTGAATTGAAATACTACAAATGTGTTGTTTATGGGATTCTATCTGATCTGAGCATTTCAGAGGGTGGGTTGCTGAGTAAGGATGACCCACAGTTGGGGTCTAACATGGGGCTTGGGAAACCTGGCTCAAGTCCCATCAGCCTGGCACTCTGTGCTTTGTGTGTGTGTGTTTATAAAAGCTCTCATCTGCTGGTAGCGGTGCTGTGAGGATAAGGACCTGGAAGGCTGTCATGGATGGGGGTGAGAGGAGGATATGCAGTTGTCGCAGACGTTTGAAAGTCGGATTTGTGTGGGTTAAACTGGGCATGCTCACAGCCTGTTGATTGCAGTTGCACACCACATTGGTGCATGACTCAAGGCTGGGTGGGATTTGATATATAAGCTTCTTGTACACTCACAGTGGCCCGAGGACAGGTGACTGCTTCTGGAGATGGCTGTATCGGGGAGAGGAAGCTGTGCCCTTTAGAGGTTGCTATCTCTGGTGCTCTGCCAGACAAGATACTTAAGCTGTACAAAACCAGCTTCAGGTAGCAGTGACAGGGTTAGTTTAAATGATTTAATCACAGATGTGAGGCCTTTTCTGGGCATGCTGATTGGGCCTGATTTTCCCGCTCTTGAAGGACACTGCCTCTAGCAGGAGGTGCCTTGGTAATACCTTCCTAGACGCCCAGCCTGTCTACAGAACCCAGCTGAGTTTGGAAGACTCGTCTGCCACTGTATATGATGGAATTGTCGTCTAATGGCTTGGAAAAATGGTATTTGACCCATGTTTTAAATAATCATAATGTGAGTAATTTTTTACTTGTTGAGAGGTGTGCTTAGTTGTTGCTGATGGATTCATTCAACTGTGTAAAATGATTTGGAACTATAAGAGTACAGTAACATGGAATTTTCTCTCATTTGACCTTTTGAGTACACTCTTGTCTGGATGAAGATGCCAGTGTATCCTGTTTGCATGCCCTTCACAGTATGGTCTTGCCAAACAGGCACACATTTTTGCAGCAGCCTTAGTTCATAAGCCATCGAGCATAGCCAATGGTGACTTTTTTTTCCCCCCTGAACTTCTGAGATGTAGGATGAGGATGAAAAAGTACCCACATCCCATACTCTTTGGAGATGGGGCTCTTGTTAGGTCTCTTCTTGGCTATCCCTTGGTAAGTGTCTTTAAAACCTGGTGGAAAAAAATGACCAGTTACTTTGTTAGCCAAGAATCTGGATTTTTTTATCACTGCTTCTTTTTAGGCACTGGTTACTTCTGATCAGTATAAGTTATCCCAAAAGAATATGGTCATGTGTACTTTGAATGGATTGGAAGGAAAGAGCTGTTGATAAAAACACAAAAAAAGTAATTTCTCTGCTTTGCAAACACTTGACACTGGCTTCTTTTCCTTTCCTCTTGTGTTAGGCATTAGAAACCAGACCAACTGCTCCTTAGTGTGTGGGAAAGATGAGTAAAATGTTCCCTGTTTGGGTTGTCTGTGCTTGTGCGGGCCTATGAAAGCCATGTTTGATACTTCTCAGGAGAAACAGGGTTTGCTATCTGAGTGAGAAGGTTCAGTAGCTTCTAAAGGTGGGAGTGTCTTTCCTGATCAAAGGCACTAGGCTCTCTCCTTATTCCCTAACTGGTGCTAGGGAATCGGAAAGGATTGGCATCCTTCAACAGCATTATGTGAACGGTCTTAAACAGCTTGCTCTTTAATGAGAAAGGGAATAGTGGGAAGCTGCAAAGTCTGAGAAACTGTTGGCGTATTGCTCCTTGTGTCGTGTCTCCTGGGGCAAGAAAACTTGGGAAGCCAGAGGTGTCCTGGAGCTGGGGGTTGGAGAGGAACCACTGCATTTTTTGCTTTTCAAATAAAGCAACACTTGCATATTCTCCATTTCAGATTACACATATTGTTATTTTTGTTTCTTTTAACCTTTACTACTAACAGTGTGCAAAAGACAGTGTGTAAATGGAAGGAGAGAACAGCAGAGGGGATGTGGGTATCTACTGAATAGGGGGAATAGGCAACCTGTTCAGTCTTGTGACAACATGGCTATAAAAATGACAGGTGACACGTGCTCAGCAATATTGAAGTGGGGAGTAGGGTGGGACAACTATTAATTGTATGTGTATAGTAGTGGTCTCTAATTTAGCTCTTGCCATTCTAGATAAAGATCTAGGGAGTCATAGTGTTTTCTTCATCAACTTAGTGGTAATAGTGAAAATGAAAGTGTATTCTTAAAAGCTGTTATGAAAACATCTGAGAACAAACCAGAACCTCATTATGCCATGTTTTATAAATCCTGTGGTGTACCCTCCTTCTGAACACTGTGTACAGTTCTGGTTGTGCCCCATTTTCATCCCTTCCCCATGCATACATACTTCTCAGACTTGTAAGATAAGTAGATAAAGTACAGGAATTGTTGTTTTCCATCTCTGTACAAGGGAGAGCAGAAACATCCAGACTGTCTAGCTTGGAAAACAGATGACTGAAAGGAGCGTGGTAGAGGGTCTGTGAAACAGAAAGAGACACAGAGGAGACGAACAGGGTACAGTTACTCTCTGCTTCTCATAAGGCAGGAAACGGGGCCACCAAATGAAATGACTGAGTAGCAGCTTCAGAGCCGAGGAGGGAGTGTATGCATGGGCTTTCTTTGTTCTCCTTTAGACAACAAACGTATAATTAAATTGAAGCACTCTGCCACAGGATGCTGTAGATGCCAAAATTACAAATGGGTTCAAAAAGGATTAGACTATTTGATGGAACCTTGCACCCCCCCTCCCCCCCATGAAGGACCATTAAATCCAATGATGCAGATGCAATGCCAGGCTCAGGAAATCTCTTTGCTGGTCCAGGACTCATTATTCCTAAGTGCTGCCTGAGAATAATAGGCAGGACTGGGCCCAAACAGCTCTTCATGCTGGGTATGAGGGAACATAACAGATGACCCTCTTCAATGGGTGGCAATATCTGAGGTCTGGTTTAAGGAAGTGGGAGACCATATGAATGTGGAGCTGTGTGTGTAGGAATTATTGTCAAGGATCAAGGGAGTCAGCAGAATCAAGGTCTGTGATGAAAGAGAGAAAGATGTTTACCTTATCTCTCCTTCCTCATCAGTTCACTGGTGAGCTTCAAATAGATTTGGCAGTGATTTATTTGTTGGCATCATGAGACCTGGTCCTGTATTATTGCTGTTCCTTTTCTGTATATTAAATTCTATACATGGATCTTCCATTCAAGTAGGCGTGTGTGTGACTTCTTGGTCACCTAAATGAGTGTGGAAAGGAAACAGCTTGGAGGATGACAGTCCTTTCTTGTTAGGGCAGTGGAACAGAGACCAACAGTAGTTGGCTCACTGTAGATTGGCTCAGCTTGTAGCTTGGCTCTCAGACCTAAACGTGGGCATGCATTTACCTGTTTTTAACAGAGTTTAAAATGGTTTGCTGCATGGCTCTGTGGAGGTCCTGTGTTGTGTGTTTTTTGTGGGGCTGTGGGCGTGCAGGGGTTCCCAATGCTGGCGGCAGGCTGTGGGGCCCACCATGGCAGCTATGGGTTGTGGGGTGGTAGCCATAAGATGTGTGGAGCCCTTGAGGCCTCACATATGTTGTTCGCTGCTACTGACCAGTAGGGTGGCACGGGTCCAGCCCCATCCCAGTTCTCCTAATGAAGCTTTGTAGTTTCTGTGGTTCTGAACTGCAGCCTGGGGATGCCAGGAGTGCTCTCTGATGTTGAGAGGTGCGAACTGCATTTGGAAAGGGCAGGTGAGCCTCCTAAGGCCAGTCCAACATGTGCACTGCAGGCTTCTGCTTTGTTCTGGTTGCCTGTTCTTTGGTTGTGCATTTAGAACAGCTGTAGTATAGTTACTAGCCCTTTTCCTTAAAAACTAAAACCAAACCAAAACGTGGATAGTGCAATTTTTTTTTTTTCATTCCTCAAATGGCTTGTAAGAGATCGGTGGTAAAATCCAATGAAATGTGTTTGTGCTTCTTAACTTTGTAGCTAACTCTCTTTAAACAAACACTGTTTCATATTTCTCTACAAAACCCTGGCTGTATCTAGTCAAAAGCTTGTTGTGGTTAGCAGAGGTGTGCTTCTCAATACTGAGTGTGTGAGAGGGTGTATTTCATGCTTCTGGTAATGTATTTCCTGCGCCTGTATGGGTTGCAGAGCTTGTGTTTGCCGAAACTTGGGTTGGAATTGCATGCATGTAGTGAAAACAATTTTACACACTCAGGGTCTATATTGAAAAGCTGTTTGCTTGTATAGTTATTCAAACCTCATCTATGGCTGCACATTGGTGCCACCTGCTTGCAGGAAAGAATGAGTGGACTGTATTATTAAGGGAGAAAAAAATCAAGGCGAGGCCTCAACATCTGTTCTGGCTTTGTTTGGTCTGGCCTGTAGGCAAAATGTAGGCCATTGCTTCTGCTGTACTGCTAGCTCTTCAGCTGGAAAAGCATCTTGGATCTGATACATTCTTTAAAAAGCTTGAAACAAAATCAAAAGTAAAGACATGAAATTCAAACTTGCTTACTTTATAAAGAAAGTGAAACTTGCGATTCATGGTTTTTCTCATTTTCTCTTCCAGTTATTGTAATGGTAATAATTTTTATCACTGCAAAATGACCTTTGTAATCATTACTGGATGATTAATCTTTAACTATTTATTTTTTTTAAAGCAATATTTCTCACACTCTTTAAATGTGTAGGTTTTTGTAGCACAGTACTTTTACAGCTATCCTGAAGCCCTTCAGTCTGTTTTCAGTGCTGCTGCTCTGTTTAGAAAGACAAATAGTCACCTTTGTTTCCAAAGGCAGATACAAAAATGCCCTCAGAAGGTCATTTGCATATAGATTATAGTGTCAGCCGGGTGTAGCCATGTATAGGTAGATCTAACTGCTGCTTAATTTATAACTTTAATTAAAAAGATTCCTCAACTTGCAGCATTCCAGTCTAAAACGTTCTGCTGCATTTAATGATTCGGTAGTGTGTGCAAAGATGTTCTATATCTCTGCAGTCCTCAGAAAACACAACTGAAAGAGGATCACAAGCATTATCTGCTGACTTGCACAAAGTCACATGCAGAAGGAAGCGGAGATGGGCAGTAAAGTTCTTCAAATGTCTTTGAGTTGCTGCTTGGGACAACAGCACCAGCAGAGGGGAAGGAAGGTGGAAAAAGTTTTTTCTTCTGATGTTCAATTTCGTTTGAATTCTCTTGTGCTGCACAGGTGTATTGTTGTATTGCAGCTGTGCATTTACAGTTAATGCTCTAAGCTTTAGTAACATCAATGAAACAGCAAGAGATAGTTTTTTAAACTATAGGAGCCAGTGCCTGCCTTACCTTGTTTTGTTTAGCAGTCATCACCTATACAATAAATACAAAGGAAACGTATGGTTTAGAATGGAAGCACTTGTTCATCTCACTTCATTAGAAGTAAATGTGTTTAGACTTGGCCCAAAATTGCTTTAAGCAGCGTTCAACAGCTAAGTGGTTCTATGTCAACTCCACCTCTTCCCCAAACAGTAGAAACATCTGATCACTTTTGAATATTATACAACATGTGTTTGCAATCTAATGGTGAGGGCTACATATTGAAGAGGTGTTTTTTTCAGTCTTTTCATTTTAAACCTACAGTATGTGATTTAAAAATGAGCTAGTGTTAATTATGTGGGGGATCAGTAAGTGCTGTTAGTACCTTCATCTTTGGGAATGTTGCCATCCTGTACTGTGGAGTTTTCAGTCACAGTATCACAGTATCACCAAGGTTGGAAGAGACCTCACAGATCATCAAGTCCAACCCTTTACCACAGAGCTCAAGGCTAGACCATGGCACCAAGTGCCACGTCCAACCTTGTCTTGAACAGCCCCAGGGACGGCGACTCCACCACCTCCCTGGGCAGCCCATTCCAGTGTCCAATGACTCTCTCAGTGAAGAACTTTCTCCTCACCTCGAGCCTAAACTTCCCCCGGCGCAGCCTGAGGCTGTGTCCTCTCGTTCTGGCGCTGGCCACCTGAGAGAAGAGAGCAACCTCCTCCTGGCTACAACCACCCCTCAGGTAGTTGTAGACAGCAATAAGGTCACCCCTGAGCCTCCTCTTCTCCAGGCTAAACAATCCCAGCTCCCTCAGCCTCTCCTCGTAGGGCTGTGCTCGAGGCCTCTCACCAGCCTCGTCGCCCTTCTCTGGACACGCTCAAGCATCTCAATGTCCCTTCTAAACTGGGGGGCCCAGAACTGAACACAGTACTCAAGGTGTGGTCTAACCAGTGCAGAGTAAACTTTCATAACTTCATGAAATACATTGTTTAGATCTGAAAATATTTTCTTACCTGTTGTCTTCTGAGAGATAAATGTCTGGAGAACTCCCTGTACTTCTATGGCAAGTGCTTTTTCAAAGCACTGGTTTACCTTTGAGACATGGTACAAAAATGTTTCTTTATCAAGCACCTGATAGTGGAGATGCTTTTCTAAGTTACTTTTTGCTTTTTCTAAATAAGAGGCGCTGACTAGCAGCAGATTCCCAATTTTTGTGGTGTGTGTTGCTGGGCTCTTGCACAGTAATGTGTTAGTGTCCTTTGCTTTGAAATTCAGAGGGCTTCAGTAGCTCTGAAATGCACTGTGCAAACAGCAACAACAAAAACTGCCATCAGAGACTACCAAAAAATAGTTATGGAGGGGAAGTAATGCTGGAGGCCTTCTGGAGAGCTTTACCTCCACTTGGACAGGATGGAGCTGGGAGCAGAGTATTTCTTGGTATCTGCAAGAAGTGAGGATCTTCTCTGGGGGTCAGCACAGGTGCCTAAAGCAAAACATAAAGCACTCTTAACAGTTCACAGTCCTGTCTGGGACATGCAGGATCCTTGGAGAGAGCTGCAAGATGAAGCAGTTCGCTCCAGTGCAAGAACTCAAGTGGCAGCTGGCACTGGTGTCTTGCACAGAAGCAAAATAATAGGCAATAGAGTGATTGGTCACTCCCACTGAGTTGGTTCTGGCACATTTTTGCAGGTTGGAGAGGAAAAATAAAATGGGATGCATTAGGCTGGAGCTGAACAGTGCTGGGCTTTTGCTTGCTAGTGGCCTCTGTCTTTATGCTTGCTCTTCATGTGCACTGTTATTCCACCAGTGGTCCTTTACACAGCCCGAACTGGTGCTGTGATTGAGGCAGGTGTCTTGTCTGGCCCTTCTTCCTCATTTGGCTTCCTTGTATCTTAGGATGTGCAGTAGAAAACTAGGAAATTGTATGAGTTTAACATCTTTTTTTGTTGGATTTTGTTGGATTACCTTTTAATTTCTTTTAAGCTTGGGTACGTCCCCTGCTTTGGTTTCTCAGCTAAGTGTTGGTGCAAGGAGAGACTCTTTTTGCAGTGGTGCTGCTGAACTGTCACATTGAGGTAAAGCTCTGTGGAGTGAAGGCAGAAAGTCCCCTGTCCACAGAGGCCTCCTGCTCCCTGTGTACCTGTTTAGGTGTTGGTCTCATCTTGCAGCCAGCTGATTTGATTTAATAACTGAAGAAAATGCTGTTTGCTTTCTATTTTTGCCAGGTTAGTTTTGGCAAATGTGCTTGACTTGGAGGTATAAATTTCAGAGTCAACGCTTGGTGGTGTGGAGAGGCAGGGAGCACATGTCAGAAGAGCAGAGAAAAGCTGGCTGAGCAGGACCTCCTCTCCCTTCAGAAGTGGTGAGGTGTTGAACAGATTTAAGTGATGAAGTGTAAGCTTCATTCTTATGGCCTTTTGACACTACTCTTCAGAGGCTCTTAGCTCATCTCACTAAAAAGAGATTTGGGTGGTATGAACTGAGTGGTATTGCTGACAGACACAGCTTTTTCTCTGTGCTGATACCAGCACCTCCACGATTAAATTAAGATTTAGGAGGGGTCAGAGGGATGGGAAGGGTACTCTGACCTGTAGGGGGAACTTCATGTGTGTGCTGCAGTGGTCTTTGGTAGCTTCTGTTCAGAGATGTGCCCATTTTGCCTTTGCTGTCAGGTGTCCCGAATTCACAGCACATTGGCAGAGGTGAGGAGAGAAGCAGGCTTGTTGCCTTCAGCTCTGCTTTGTTGTCTGCTTGCAGCAGCCCTGCTGAGCATGGTGGCTGAGTAGCCTGCAGGGCCATGTACATTATGTCTTGCAACATTCTAGAGAGAGCCTGAACAAAGATGTGGGGTTTCATGTCAACACAAATGTATTCATGGTAGTCTGCAGCATGTTCAACACTGAGCTTATTCATACAGTCCTGATTCCAGCACCAGTCCAACTTAGGTTTGACCAAGAGAAATTATGGAGCTACAGTATCTGTCGAAGACCCTCTCAAATGCAAGGAGATAGGTTTAACGTTCTGTGGTGTGGGGGAGGGATTCCAGACTCAGAGTTTAATGTAACTGACCAGAGGACTTGTAGGTTTGTTTTGGGCTCAGTGTCCTTTAAGAAGTTCTTTGCAAGGATCTTGCAAGTTCCACCATTTTTCTCTTTTTGCAGAGGGTCTTGGCAGAGTTAACCCTCTTTTCTCTGACTTGGATTAAAAACAGCAAGGGAATGCAGCTTGAGAAGGTGTGGGTTTTGAGGATTTCTATTTGTTGGGGATCTTTTGGGGGGGCTGGTTGTTTGGAGTGTGAGTTTTTGTTTTTTTTCATATTCACAAAATCTTTGCTCTCACTTTACTCTGTTGTTCTTCTGTGTGAGCTGGGATCACTCAGGTATCGGGTCTGAAGTGGATTTACCTCTGAAGCTTTAAACTAGTAGTTGGAGAGCAAGACTGACATCTTTATGTATGTAAGTGACAGACATATGTGCTTTGGAGTGATGCAGTCCCATGTAGTAACCTTCTCAGCAGAGGGAAGATGTGCTTTAAAGACTCAGTCATTTGTGTTTTAAAATCAGCCTAATGCCTCTTGGAGTCTGAGCTGACTACTGCTGCTGCTGGTTGAAACCTCTGTGGTGTTTTTCTGTGGGTCAGTCTTGCAAAAGGTTTCCAAAAGTTGGGGATGAGCCATAGCTGTGGATTGTTGTTTCACATCTGGCAGTGTGCTGCTCTTGAATGTGCTAGGCCTGTGCCTTAGCACAGGCAGCTCAGGGAGTCCCCAGAGACAAAGAGCCTCAGCCTACAAGCAGAAGTGATAGGAAGTTCCAATGGTGGTGTTGCCCCTCTGCTCTGCAAATTAATGTTCCCTGCTGTGTGGTCAGCTGCATGCTGGTGTTGTCCTCACAGCTTCAGGGTAAAAAAAAAAGTGTTCCCAACTTTTTTTCAGAATAGTGTTGATGTATAGGTATTTTGCTTGTAGGTTGAGCTGCATTGCCTCATGCAGTGAATCACATCTATGTATGGGATCACATTTAAAATCAGCATTTTCTTCACAAAGTGGTTTTTAGCTTGCACCAGTACCCTCCTGTGTTTCAGTGATACAGCCTGTCGAGTTAGGAGTATATTCTGGGGATGAGAGAGGAATGGAAACTGCTGTGGAAAAAGCAACATGACACTGTGCCTAGTTGGGTCTGTATTTCTCTGCTTGGGTAAGACCAATAGAAGCTTGCATCCTTTGAGTTCTGACAGTGGAACAAAATGTAGGGGGTACTGCTTGTAGTAGAACGTTCTAGTTGGGGATAGAGGAAGCATCCACAGTTCCTCCTGGTCTTGGGACAAATGGGAAAGCGATTATGTAGTGTCTGCTTTCTTGACCACCTTGATGGGGAGCTAATGGCTATGGCAGAGGCTTCACAAATATCTGGTTGACAAACTAAATGATTTCCCAAAACATCAGGTGATACACCCGATACATCAGGTATGCACCTTCTCTGAACACAGATTGCATTTTTTTAATTGCAGTTGCTTAAACAAGCAAATCCTAAACCAGATCCTAAGTTCATTGGTTCATCTGAAAAATAGTAGCTTCTGTTGTCTTTATGATGCTATTTATATGAAAGATATGATGGATTAAATTGATTTAGCTTTGTAGCATTGTTGTTGAAGTGTAGAGTTCAAATTCACTCTGGTATGCTTTGTCCAGAAGCAAGGAAAGTAATTCCTCCTTGTTGGTGAGCCTTGCATCTATACCTGGAAAGGCAGAAGCAAGAGGTCTGATAACTGCTCTTCCTGAAGTCCCTTCTTTTCATGGCTGTTCCTCGGAAGTAACCATTTGCACGCTTCCAAATTCTGAGCAAGCTCTTAACTTCTTGACTGCTTCATGTAGCAAGAATATGCTGCATATATTCATAATGAGGTCAGCGCTGGGCTATGAAGAATGCATATCATGTCTACCTTGTCCATGGGGGACAGAGAGGTTCTTTTCCTTCTCTACTCTGCCTTGTTGAGGCCATGTGTGGAATACTGTGTCCAGTTCTGTGCCTCTCAGTTCAATAAGGGCAGAGAACTATTTGAGAGTCCAGTGCAGAGCCACAAAGATGATTAAGGGAGTAGAAAATCTCCCTTATGAGTAAAGGCTGAGGGAGCTGGGTCTCTAAGCTTGGAGGAGACTGAAAGGTGACCTCGTTAATGTTTATAAATACATGAAAGGTGAGTGTTTGGAGGACAGAGCCAGGCTCTTCTCAGTGATGTTCAGTGATAGGACAGGGGGCAGCGAGTGCAAGCTGGAGCATGGGAAGTTCCACATGAATGTAAGGAAAAACTTCACTGTCAGTGTGACAGAATGGTGGAACAGGCTGCCCAGAGAGGTTGTGGAGTCTCTTTCACTGGAGGTATTCAAAACCCACCTGGATGTGTTTCCATGTGACCTACTCTAGGTGATTCTACTCTTGCAAGGGGTTTGAAGTAGATGATTTTTTGAGCTCCCTTCCAATCCCTAACATTCTGTGATTCTATGAAATGAGGGGGGTGGGGACTTGAGAAAAGGTGATAGGGAGGCTGTGGTGCTGGAAGGGAAAGGAGCCAGGTGGCAGACTAACCTCTGATAGAAGGGAGGCAGTCTTGGCTTCTGTGGATATTCGGGTGCACTCTCTAATCCCCGCACCTTGCTTTGTGTGGTGGCCTTTAGGTGCTCCTGTGCTTTGCAGAGAAACATGAGTTTTAACTTAACCATTCTGTGTGCCTTGCACTGGTTTCTTCCTCTCAGGAACAAGAATTAAGGGTGAACAGGTGTGGGTTTGGGTGGAGAGGCAGGATGGGAAGAGGTGATTTGTGCATACCCAAGGTGGTGCATGTGAGTGCAGTGTAACTCACTTGTTGCTGCTACCAAGATGCTGGAGGGAGGAAGAAACTGGGCTCTGGGAACTGGGTGGAGGAGATTTGTAAGGATTGCGTGAAGCCCAGAATCTGATGCAGAGGGTTCTTCTGGGTGCAAGGCCTGAGATTGGTTTGCCCTGGAATGTTGTGCTGGAAGAGGAGGTACCCCCTAACCCAAGGCACTCCCTTTGCAAAGGGAGGTCTTAGGTGCGTGGCGGGGAACTGTGATGGAGGATGAGGAACACATTTCACCAACAGTTGCTGGGGTGCCATGAGGTCCTGCAGTACCTCCCTGAACTGGTCATGACCTCCCAGGGTGCACTGTAGTTCAGATCCAGGAAGGCTGTGGTGCTACCTCTCAATGCACAAAAGTGTAACTTGGAGTTTTAACTGTTGCAGGTTAAACTTCACCCACCTTATTGTGAGTGAGCTAAGCTAGCGGTGTTCTGCTCCAAAAAGGGGCAGTTGGGCTGAGATGTATGCCAAGACACATAAGGGAAGAGGTTCATCCTGCTGAACTAGGATAAATGTTTTCTCTCAAGTTAGGTGTGTTTTACCAGTTCAGTGAGTGAGATTGAGGTAAAACCAGGCTGACAATTTGCCTAGTATTGCACCTTGCTGGCAGAATGTGGGCATCAGGCTCCTCAGCTAGAGAGTGTTGCTGGGGGTGTGTTTAGGTTTGGGTGAAAAGTGTTTAAGAGACCTGACGATTCCTGTCTTTGAGATAAGAATGTGCTTTTCAGTGTAATGCCAAGTGAGGAGACTTTTATTTCCTTGTCTCAAAACCCTCTGCTAGACTTCACTAGAACAGACCATCCTGTATAGGGGGGGAGAGGAACAAAATTCTATAAAGGAGAGGCTTACGGTTGTTTAAGTTCCAGACCTAGATTTGAAATGAGGGAGAAAGTAAGATTTAATCCCCAACTTCTCAAGAATATTTTTTTGGTATAAAGTTGTAATTTTAAAATTCAGTACTGTGATTTTTAAATGCAGTTGCCCTTCATATTCTGTGTATAGACGTGGTCTCCACCCCCATCTCTTGCCACCAGAGGCTGTTGTTGTCTCTTCTCTCTCCTGTTTCTCTTCCTTGTGTAGCAAGTAATGAATATGCACAGTGCACAGTATTTTGTATGTGCAGTTCCTAATCTTATTTTTTTTTAAAGTACAACAAACTGAAAGATAATCACAGCAATTGTCATGGAAAAAAATTGTTAGTTCAGTGTAAATGTGTTGCTGGCAACTGGCTATGCATGCTATTTGTGCTTTACATTTCAATGTTTAAAATTTTTATCCAAAACCTTTTCAGCTGAGCAAATTGAGTGTTCATAGCATTGAACTGTAGTTTGTGACCTGTTTAACACACGATGAAATGGTGTCTATATGTCTAATTGCACAATGCAGAAAAAATAGCATTGTGTTGAAATGTTGCATAAAATGTCAGCGTTATGTGCTGTTTTGTAGTGAAAGTAGCACTGTAGACACTTAGTCACAACAAGACCTGCAAGTTTCTCTTGGCCAGGGCAGCTAGTTGAGCTGGCTGTGCATATGCTGACTCAATGGAGCAAGTTTCTTTCTCTTTTCATCAACCTCCCCTTGACTGGTGGAGTCACCGTCCCTGGAGCTGTTCAAGGCAGGGTTGGACGTGGCACTTGGTGCCATGGTCTAGCCTTGAGCTCTGTGGTAACAGGTTGGACTTGATGATCTGTGAGGTCTCTTCCAACCTTGGTGATACCGTGATTGCTTGTGACTGAATGACAGCAGATTCACAGGAACTCACTGTTGAAACATACCGTAGCTTTAGGTTGGTCTTTCAAATTTTTGGCTTTGTTTCTTTGCCTGAGACTTTCAGAGCTCTCAAACCAACCAAGCATTAAGTTGGCCAAAAACATACTTTCCTTCTGCGTCTAGGTGACTCAGACCTGGAAAGACTCAGTGTCACTTTGCTGCACATCCCTGTCCTGTATGGGGAATGGAATAATAGAATGGCAGCTAGAGCAAGAGGAGAAAGTGCTTAGAAGTGAAATCGAGGGAGTTCATGCATGTGCCGACTCTGAAGTGTTAATCTAGCTGCACAGTACTGTCTCATGATGTCAAGGGCTTAGAGCTTGCTGCCTGAGCCCAGCTCCTCCCTTTTTCATTTAATGATGGCTGGAAGAAAAGTAATCAAGCATGCTGGAAGAGAAACATTAATTAAATTTTAATTTACATCTAATGTATGCTTCTTAGTGTTCTGCATGAAAGAGAGAGTGTGCAGTATCTGTCATGTTATATAGGGGGTGATGCATTGAAGAAACAAGGAAAAGCCTCAGGTTGGAATGGGAAGATAGGGTTTTAACTCTGTGGATGGGTTTTGTGTCTTGGTTAAAAGTGACAGATGTGTATGTGGTAAATCACTTTTGCATCTGAAATGACTTTCACTGTAACTTGGTTTGTGTCTGTTTTCTCTTAAGCTAAACTTGCAAGGCGAAGTCAAGAAAGGGAGAATCTCGGCATGCTGGTCTGGTCACCTAACCAGAATCTGTCTGAAGCAAAATGTAAGTCTCTTCGAATATTTCTATTCCCCTCTTCCTTTACATGCATCATTTAAATGATGCAGAATTGCGACTTTCAGTATAGAGGTTATGCCTGTCACCTTTCCATTATGATATAAAATTAATTTGAAAGAAGAAAAGCCAATAAAACAATCCCTGAGAAGAACTTCATTCCCCACTGCACCGCTGCAGAGAGCATCAAATCCATGGAGGCAGGGAAAGCAGGAGAAATGCGGCACACTCTCCTTTGGTATGAATTCTTTAAGATACTTATCCAGAGGTCTACATGATCTGCTTTTTTACTGCTGGTGCTCTAGAAGATCATGTAAATAACTGGGGAGAGCAAACAGAAAAGTATTTTGGAGGTGGAATATATGGCAATTAGTAGTGCCTTTTCCCAACAAAGACACAAAATCTACATCTGGAGCCCATGGAGATTTTAATGCCAGAAAAATTGCAGTGCCTTGGAATTCCACGTGAGGGCAATTACCAGCACTGTGTGTCTGGGAACAAGTCTCAGTGCTGCTGCCAGATGGCAGAACTAGTGTTTGAAAGGTTTGTCTAGCTACAGTTCTCCTCCTGTATAAATAGAACTCATTGATTAAAGGGCTGCTGTTTGAATGCGGTAACTAAACCTAAGTGTTTTTTTGGGGAAGGGAGCCTTTTAAAGGAGCTATTTTTACTTTGTGCTCATAGCTCTTTTTTGGTGGGTATTGTTTTTTGTTTGGTTATTTCCCTCTCTTTTCGGATTCTGGGACCAAGAATGAAAGTCTTGTATTCCTGTTTCTCTGCAGTTGTTTATGGTGGCACTATTAAGCTGATACCTCATTTCCCCCTAGATCCAAGGTCTAAGATACCTCGCAAGATACTTGTGGGGATGATGTGGCATTTGCAAATTAAGGCAGCAGAGACTGCATAAACTGGCTCTGTCATGAAAGGGCTGGTCTCTGTCCTGGGGCATTTGTTCCACTGAACAAGTTACCCTTTAAATAACTAAGGATGCTGGTACAGTGATCTACAGATAAAAAGGGCTTTTCAAGGATCATGTCTGCCTTCTACCAGTGGTGTGTTGTCTGTTTCCTGAAGACTTACAAGGAGAGGGATATATTTGACAGGTACCTACAGCTAGAAACCTAAAAAGGCATAAGAGCAAGAAACTGTTGCCTCCACAAAACAAAATGACTCTTCATGAGTCTGCTCTGTGACACAGAATTCCTTTAGCTGCCTCAAGTCTGAAAGTCTTTTGAATTTCAGATGAGCTTTGGAACATTTAACTCTTACCTGATAGGAAATAGGGGTCTTGGAAAGGGAAGAGAGAATGAATGAGGAAAAGGAGTGCAGATATGTGAAATTGGGTAGAATAGTCTGAATGTTCTGTGGCAACTGGCACAAAAATATGCAAGGATACTATAAAACATAAAAAGGATGTAATATCTCCTGAGATGTCATGACCCTGAGGCAATTTAATATGTAGTGTGACACTGAATGAAAACTAGGTGGCACTTGGCTGTTGCTGGTACAGTAAAACTGAAGAAAAAAATGTGAACACGAGCAAGAAGAAATTTCTCAAAAGGCTTAAAATTTCACTAAGATTATAGACTCATCAGCAACTTCACTTTCCAAAAAAAGACAGAGTAGAGGGAAAAAGGTAAATATTTCATGTGGTGTTTAGGGGGAGAAGTATGATGCTCTTGTCCTGTACATGACACACAAAATATCTGTCAGGTGAAATTCAGCATCTAGTAGTAGTAAAAAAGCCCAAAGGAGCTTTGGGAGACGTTGCCAAGGGGACCTTGGGGTGACAAGAAAGCTCCAGCAGATAAGAGGGCAGCTGGGCTGGGAGTGAGACAGCAGAGTAAGAGGAGGCTGGTTGGTCATTGCTTTGTCTTCTGTCATTTTGAGCTTACACTACTAAAAGGTAACTGTTACTCCTGTTGCTACCAGGCATTGCTTAAAAATGAAAACCAACTTCTGCTAAAGACCTTTGTTCTTTTTGAAACTAGAAATGGGTTGTTTTGTGGAAATAATTTTATAGCTGTAATGTATTCAGCCAGCTGATTTGCTACTGCATGAGGGTCTGATTCAGTGCCTCTTCCTTTCAGAAGATGGGAAACTCCTCCAAAACACCAGTGATCTGCAATGGCTCTAGAGCACTTACTAAATGTATTAAAAGCAGAATTCTCTAACCTGTTTTATGAAACAAAATCAGGAGACAGGAAGACTGTTCAGCTGCTCCTGAGCAGTGGTGCTGCTGTTGGCAGGGGGATTGAATTCTGTCTGGACTCATTTTCCAACCTGTAACACTCTGATACTATGAGTTTGCCAGCACATTTTAGCACAGTTGCTAGTGAATCCTTATACAGTGGGGTCCACGGAGATATGTAAGAGGACTGATAATGATCAGTGATATGGATATGGAATTGCTATGGAGAGAAATTGAGAGTGAGCCATAGATTGATAGGTCAGTAAATAAAATGAATGTTACTGACAGTCTTGTAGAGTGCTTTGGGTCTTTGCCTAATGTGGGCTGACGCCAGTGCAACAGGTTCTTAATGACCCTACTGCAAGATTACAAATCTCAGTACTAAAAGTTTGGGCCTTATCTTCTGCATCAGATATTTGGAAGAAAGTGGCTTGGAGAACAATTTTTGAGGACACAATGGGCAGGTAATTTGACAAAAGTTACACGTTGTTCTGCATTACCCAATAGACGATGTGGGTGTAAAGAGCTGAAGTAGTTGCCAGAACGGTTGCTGCCTCTGCACCCAGCAGAATTCCGGAAAATGAATCTCAGAACAGTCGCTTTTGTGTTGAAAAGCTGAGAAAAGGATGGACATAGGAGCTACTGAAATGTTTTGGAAAGTGAAAATGCAATAAACTACATCTGTTTAGCTTACCGAAAAGAGACTGAAAGGGGACTGTTGTCAGTTATTTTCTCAAAGGGAAGTTTTGACATATTAAGAGAAATAACATAATACAAGTACATGGCTGCAAAGTAAGTCCACGCGGACAGAGAATGAAATGCCTGAGTTCGTGTGAGGCTTTTTTGTGATTGACTGCTGGAATTTTTCCAAGGAAGTGATGGATTCTCTATTTCTTGATGCTTTCATTTGAACCATGGATTTTTGTGATGTGTTATCTTTGGTGGATTGGCAGTGTGAAATGGCAATTGAAAGGAGCTGTGGTCTCCAGGAGGTTCATTTAGTCCCTTGGTCTATAAGAACTATGAATCTTAGCTTGCACATCCATTTTTTAAATATTGCTGTTCAGGTTGAAGTGTAGGTGTATAAATCCTTCCAGTCAGCAGCATGCTGGCATTTGTGTCTTGTTACTTTCCCTTGTACTCCAAAGCCTTTTAATCCATCCTATGCCAATTCTTGTGGTGAGTTCTTGAAATGTCATAGGCCTCTCCTCTGTTTCTGTGGCTGGAACTCAAATGTGAAGGTGAAAGTTAGTGCAGCACATGTTAGCTGTCAGGTGGGAATGCACTGGTAGCTCTCATGAGCAGGATGGTTCTGTGCAGCTGGTAAAGCTTTTAGAAGCCACCTCTGTTAAGGCAAATCTGTGCTACAAAACACTCTAAGCAGATCTATGACAATGCCCAGAGCAATGCATGCTGATGGGTTTGGCAGGGGTTGGCCAAACTGGCAGAGATTGTGGGAGGTCCTCTGTAATCCTAGAAAGACCAGTATGTCAGCCAAGACTTGGTAGATAACCTGCACAGTAGATACTCCAGGCTCATACAATTAGTTAAAGCTTGTTTCGGACCCATGCACAATATTTTAATTGTGTTGGAGAAAACCTTTCACCTGTATGCCACGAAATTATGGTTAATGAAACAAAAGTGTTTAGTGGAGCATTGATTGCTTTTTTTATCCTGTGCCTTGTTAATCATTAATCCTGGGTCCAAACCACTAACTGCCTTGCCCAGATTAATGCTGAAGTTGAATACTGCCAGCGTGGTCTACATTTACTGCCTGACTTCTGCCTTTGAGGAGTCACTTGCTTAGCAGTTGTCACCATTAGTGAGTGGCTCACAAAGTTAGTCCAAAGGTAGAAGTTTGTCCTGTCTCTTTTGAAGAACAAAGAAAGAATTGTCATTGTGCAGCTACTGAACATTTGGACTTAAAATAACTGTGCTCCCCTCTTAACCCTGCTCCAAATACCCCACGTGCTGCGGGTGATGTTGCACATCTTACAAAGAACTTGCTCTCAAAATGAGACACCTGAGAGGCTCTCTGAGGACTTAGTGTCATGGAGGGCAGTTGTTCTGGCTGTGCTGAGACTCTAACAGAGGGTGGGGAAGGAGATAGGAGGAAGGGTCAAGTTTTAGGCAAGGTGACATTGAGGAGCAAGAACAACTAGGTGGAAGACAGATGTCTGCTTTGTCTGAATGGCCCATGGGGAAGGAGGAGAGAAATAGTGAAGAATGCATTGTAATGATGCTGTGGAAACCGTGCACAGGATAGAGCTGGGCCAGCATGAAGCTATTAATAGAACAGCAGTGTCTGTCTCTGTGCCAAGTACACCAATGGGTGGAACCATAAAAACAACATTGAGTTGGTTTAGAAATGAGCAAGTACTGGCATGCTGCAGCTGCCCAAGAGTGAGAGATGGAAACCAGGCAAGAAGATGGGATGTGATGATTGCTTTTATGCATCTGCAGTTCAAAGGTGAACTACAGGAGGAGAAAGATGTATGTATTGGTTTGATAGTGATAAACTCTGTTTTGAAAGTAACTTTTCTGCTTTCTTCCTGACAGAAGACACATATGCCGCTAGATGGAAGGTTTGTTTTCTTGCTGATGTCTTGGTGGGTGTGTCCAGTGGATTTGCAGTTTATGGGGTGTCACTGAAGAAGCAGTTCCTAGTACCTATGGGACAGCAGGTTGTGGATGATAGCTGGGTCTACTGGTTTGCAGTGCTGCTTCTCTTTGACCTGATGGTTGTCTGGCATGCCAACTTCAGGTACTCAGTGATCTGTCCCTTATTACCCAATGGCATCTCTTTCTTTGAGGCTGTAGCTGGCTGCCTGCTTTACATTGTCTTCCTTGGTACTCTTGGAGAGAATTTAGACAATCTCCTTCCCATGGAGCGGAAGTGTCAGTGCCCAGAGGACATGAAGACAGAGGAGTGCCGAAATGAAGTGAAGCAGTCAGTGCTTTAGCATCCTCATGATATGCTTGGCCAAGCCCTGTGGCTGAGGGAAAGGGAGGGGTCCCCGAATGTGCTGCAAAACTAATGCTGGGAAGGCAACAATATATCAGCTGAGGTGCTGATGGAGGAGAAAGAGCTTGTCGCTATGGTTACCAAGGATATTAACCCGTTTGTGTCTGGATGGGCAAGGTTTAATTAACTGTGCCACAGGCTGGGTAACGGTTTGGGAGATTGAGAGTAGTGACATTCAAGATCCCAAAAGCCTCTTAACCGAGTCTGTGTGTCCTAGTCATTAGTGTCAACAGCCTTCTTTGGGTGAGAGTGAATTTTGGTAGCTGGCTTGCGAGGTGAGCACCAGAATTTCTGAGGGCAGGTTGCACATTTAAGTGGCCAAAGTCTGTCTCTGTAGTTCAAGGGGTAATCTTTGACTAGAGCAGGCTATTATTATTGGTTCATTTATCTTTTAAAGGAGATGGTAAATAAACTTGGAAGTCACCTTTGTCTGAATTTTCTAACTTCAAATGACTGCCAGAGTAGATGACAGGAAAATAGTTGTCTTCTCAGGTTGCTGAGTGTCTGATCATGTGTTGTTTAGTGAGTCCATTTTCAGTACTTTCCCCTTCAGCTCACTGCTTTGGGCCTGTGAATTCTGTGCACAGATGACTCCCATTATCATCACCTGTCCTTGTTTTCCTTGGGGTGTAGGGTGCCCTAGTAATAAGTGTGAGGTGGAAAACTACGAATGGGAGACAAAGGGATTAACATGAAAAGGACTAATGCTTCAGAGGTACCTAGGAACCACTCCCTCCCTGGCACACTGGCACCCCTCCTCAGGCAGTAGCAGTGAGGGAAAAAATGTAGTCAACAGCATCAGCAAATATGTTTTTTAAATCCTTCTTCTTGACCATACTGTAAAAGGATCCTTGAAATAGTTAGAACTGTGATTTTATTTTTGGTCCCATCTTCCAGCCCTTATCGTTATTGTGACCTGATTTATAGCACAACTCCAAACAAGGTTGTCTTGGCCCCCAGTGAGAGTCCAGCTGCCTTGGTCAGAGATGGGAGGATGTGAGCTGCTTAGGCTTTGCACTAGAGAGGGGAAAAAAGTATTGTTGAACTCTTAACTGAGCTTCTTTCTTTTTGTGACTGCCTAAGTGCTGTAGGAGGTCTTTGAAAGGAGGAGAGTATGCATTGTGCTTTTCTTATTTGGTTTTTTTCTGCTTGTGTCTGAGCTGCTTCTTTTTCTCTCTCTCTTTTTTTTTTTTTTTTTTAATTTCTTGCATCAGGTGGAGTTTTTTTGGTAGCATGAAAACTGTTAGCCTTAAAAAAAACAGCTGCCAGGTAGAGACAAAAGTTACAGATCTCTGAGGTGTTAGGGTTCAGGGGTTGTAATTGTCACCTGAAGCGAAGTGCTTATCTTCTGTCACTTGTGAAGGTATAACAAAACCCTCAAAATTATGACCACCTTGTTTGTATGTACTCCCTCCCTAGAAATACTAATTTGTGGGCTGTCCCACTGATGGCAAAAAAAGATCAAATTCTGCTCTTCCATTAATCTATTTCGTATTATGCTGAGAACCTGGCAGCTTGGATGCAAGTGCAGTGCCTGAAGAACACAACTCCCTGCATTCAGAAATGAGTCAGCTGTTGTTCCATTTAAGATTCTGTTTAAGTTTAGCCATAGAAATAATAGTCAAGGCCACTTCTGTCAGCAGCTGCAGTTGCTGCATTCCAGAAAATGCTCAAAAGATGAAGGGATGCAGTTTTTCATTGTAGATGAGGTCACTTTCAGTGCTTATGGTAGCAGTGTTGCAAACAGTAAAAAGAAGATACCCAGCCTATGGGTGTATCCCATGAGTGGCTGAGTGGCCTCAAACTTAGCTGCAGTTTCCCTCTTGTCATCTGCTGTGCTAGTTGCTCTTGAGTGCTATGTGGAAATCTCTTTCATCATTATTGCTGCAGGTTTATATTACTGGATCCCGGATGCCTATTTAAAGAAGCATGAGATTTTAACCCTTTTGCAGCAGTGGTTTATATTTGGGCTAGGGGAGCGATTCAGTTTGAAAAGACTAGCATGTGTTTGGGATGGATTTCACTCAAGGCACAGTGGATTGTGTGGTTTGCAGCTTGCTTGGATTTACTTTTGAAACACAAAGACCGAAAAATGAGGGGGGGAAACCCCAAACAAATGCACCAAACAACCCATAAACAAAAATCCTGAAGGAGAGAATGTGGTGGAGAGGATCCAGGAAAAGGGTGTCTTATCTAAAGTTGCTGTGTTACCCCGGAGGAATTTTTGCTGCTATACAAAAAGTGGGAGGTGGTGCTGAGGGCAGTCACCAGTTTCTCCATGTGCTTTGTTCTCTTCTGCCACCTGTTTGCTCCTCCTTCTTACTGCAGTGTGAAATAGCCCTCTGAATATGTCGAGATGACCCAGTTTGGAGGTTGCCACTACCGCTGCTGCTGCAGGGTCTGAACTCGTGCAGGTGCTACAAAGTATTTTTTTTTCCCGAAGAGAAGTTCAGAGACCAGATGATATGGATATAATGGAGTGATGATAGCTGTGCTAAGAGCTGTCCTGGCAGCAAGCCTTGATCTGAAATAGGTTTGGGAGCAGCCTTAGCCAACCCAATAGGCACCTGGAGTTGTAGGACCAGTATGACAAGAACTAGCAAGCTGCAGCTAATTCGCCTTGCTTGCACCCAGCCCTGGGATGGGCTGAGTGTGCTGCAGTCTTGTTGATCTTGTTGGGAATGGCAGGCTTGGAGCATTTCAGAGGGCTGGTTTGTTTTTCCTCACCTCATCTTTTACTATAGCTGCAACAGAAAAATGAGAAGGATGGGGGAACTAGAGGCTAACTTCTTTTAGTTTGGTTTTTTTTCCTTTCCTTTTAACCAAGATTAGTCAGCAAATGCACCAAGAAGTGCGTGTTTATAGGGATGTGATTGGAGCTGTGCACAGGCAGGGAGTAGCTCCTTGGGATATATCCTCCACTGAGCAATGCTTGAGTATGACCTTTAAAGAGGTGCTAGTGCAGGAGGCAGAGCAGCTAGGCTTTCTCAAGGACATGTGCCAGAACTTCCCTGACTGTAATGTTTGAAGGCATTATTTGCTCTAATTAGGAACCACTCCCACTAGTTATTTTTCCTGTATTCTTTATTTTTGCATTGAATGTTAAGTTACTTTCTAAATCCTATGCTTCTCACACAGATTCATATTAGGGTAGGATAGTAGTGCATTTGCTGTTTGTTGTTTGTGGGGTTTTTTAGTATATTTTTTTCAATACCTTTTGTCTGTCAGTGTAACACCAATACTTTGATTTAGAGGCAGCTATAAAGATTGTATTGTCCAAGGTCTGTCTGGCTGTATAAGCTTGTTGTCTTTCCACATGGATTTCTTGGAGAGGTCAAGAACATTTCTTTGTACTTCTTTGGTTTCAGACCTGCAGGAAGTAAGCAAGGGCAGGAATGGATTTGAGTGTTAGTGTCTCCTAAAGGCTGGCCTGCCTACACAGTAGGGCAGTTCATATGAGTTTGTCCATAGCTATCTTCTATCTCCAGTGGAGGAAGTGTTCTTCACCCAAAACTCATGTATATTGCCTATGTTCTCATGTTGTGTGGGGTAAGGTACCTGGAAGTTCCTGAACCACTGCATCTTAACCTATAGTAGGTGCTTATCTATACTCCTATATCATGACTTGCTTTATTAAATGATTAAACAGGTGCTTGTTGAGCAGCTGAGCTATTCTTGCAGGGAGCAGGAATAGGAGGAGTTGGGCAGGTAACTGGATGGCAAAGCCACAACTGTTCTTGAGAGAACCTGTTCCCTTTAGTTTTTGCAGCACTCTCTGCATTTGAAATACCTGTCTCTGTTATTCGTTCTACTAACAGCCTTGCATTCTACTGATGTGAAAGTGAGGAAAATGGAATCTTTCAAAACACGTCTGAGACCTAGTATTTTTTTCTTGGCACCCAGATGCAGTAGTGCCTTGACTGGAGTTGTGGGAGAGCTCTTGCCTTCTCAGAAGAGACTAGCACCAAACATCGGAAAATAGGCCTTTAACCACAGATGTAGAAGGAACAAAAGCATTGCAGTTATAATTCAGAAAATACAACTGAAGGATTCATTTCCCTCTGACACTGAGTTGCTGTCACTTAGTCCCTGGCATTCTTTGTCTTATTTTGCTGGAAGCAAGTCTCCATGCAACTTGTTCTTGAGTGTAGAGACCATCTGGGTTGCTAAAACTATTGTGTTACTCATAGTTGGGTTTGGAAATGAGGGAACTGGCTGTTAAAAAAAATAACTGAAATAGTAAGGGGTGCTTTTGTGGCCTGACCACTCACCATTCAGGATCAGGGAGTTCTGTCGAAGCTGCTGAGAAGCTGGATGTGGGCAATTACAGCTGGAGGCTCACTTCACTCTTTGAGCAGCTCTTGGCAAATCTACTGACGGCAGCTCCTCTGTGTGACTCCAACTCATCTTCATTTCACTGCCTGCTGGCTTGCCCCATGCTTCCTTTTTGCCCAAGTGACATCCTTCAAGGAAGTAGCTAAGGGACAGATTGATCATTTCTTTTGCTTTTGTATCCATTATAAAGGCAGTCAGCATGGTTTCTACAGCCTTTATTGTTGGTAACAATAATAATGAGCTGTAATTAACCTAAAGGCTCTTCTGCTCCCACACATAACCTTGTGTGTGTGCCCTTATACCACACAAAGACCCTGTGTCATGGGGAAGTAGAGGTACCCATGCTTTTTAGGAAGCCTGGCTCTGACACAGTGTTTTTATGAGTTTGCATTCCTATTACAATGATGAACATAATAGTTCTGGTTTTGGAAGGCTTTGGAATATTTCAAAGTGTGGAAAATGGACCTTGTGGAAGGTGTCACTTTCTTCAGAGGTCTGGATATTCCTTGGTGGCTTCTGAAGCAGCAGGTTGCTTGACCAAGCTTTATGGTAACCCTTGCCGACTGTTGCAGAACAAGAATTTCATCATATAAAGAATGATGTGTATAAGGAGCTGACACTGTTCCTGGATAGAGTACCAAAACCTTGTATCACGTTACTAGTAGTCTTAATCTGTGGCCTCCTGTGCTGGCTGTCATCAGTGTGTGTCAAATGGTATTCTTCTGGGTTAGTGAACCTGGCTTTTGGAAAGGATGCACTGTTAGGCATTAAAAAAAAAAAATCCATAGGAAAATCTATGTGAGGGAAGTTTCTTTTAATCCAGGCTGCCATCTCCTGCATTGGACCATCTGATCAAATATAGTTTTCTTTAACATTTTACTCCTTGTCACAATTGTATTGATAATGTTACTACTTGCATTGCATGGGCGTGTTGCTGCCTGTAGTTAAGTGTATAATCTGGGACTATAACCTCCCAGAGTTAACTCAAGCCTTGGTTTGACAGCAGAATAAATCTGGCTTTAGAGCTGCTTCTACTGAATTTGGAATGCTCTGATGAATAAAGAGCTGCTCTGATATAAACTCACTGTGTCACTCTGTTCTTAGGGTGTGTGATCTATTTGTTTATCCTGTCTGTAACTTCCAGTCCACATATTGAAAGGTCATACATGGGAACGAGTATTCTCTCCCTGTCAGAAGTTCATGTGTGCTCACTTTTATGTTTTTACATGACCTACAAATGGAGTATCTAGTGCTAAGTATGTTTAATACAGTCCAGTACCTGTCCAAATGATAGCTATACTCACATCTAGTATGGTCATAGATTAGGTCCCTAGGTCCTCCATGAACATCCCTACAGTGGGCGTCTACATGGCCTTTCTGAGGGAGGGCAGCAGCAACAACAGAAAGCCAAGAGAGCATCAACTGACTGGCTTTCCTTTATGGAAATCCTCATTAATAAACCTCCCCACACATATACAGTTTGCTCCTGTTCATATACACTTGTCCAGATAAGGTTGATTTTCCCTTTGTCTTCCACTCGCATCCAGAATTTCCATCACTACCTGCAGATGCAATGTAGTTGAAGCCTAATTTCTTTCTTGCCTTCAGTTGCAGGTAGTTACTTGCAAAAAAAATTGAAGCGGCCTTTTTGTTAGTGTAACTTCTCACTCTCTGTTCCTAGAAACAGTGTTAAAGGAGTCTGTATGTATGTTTGCCCCAGTGGGTGCAGGTTGGGACACAAACCTGACTGTGCTCTGGCTCTCTCTGCTTCTCTCCTATCAGTGACACAAATAACATCTTACCAAGACAGGAAAATAGCATTTCCGAGGCTGAAGACCCTTTTAAATAGGCGGATTTTATTTTAAGTCATTCTGCCCAGAAAAAGTGATCAAGCTGCTGTCCTTTGCTCTCTGCTTCTCACCTCCCTGTTGCAGCTGGCTTTGGTGCGACGCTTGTCCGATCTTTGTGCAGCATCCTCTCCTGTGCCGGAACCACAAGGTGGCGAGATTGTTCCACCGATGCTGCAAGGACAGTGGACAGCCATGCAGCTGCTCGTTATTATAGCCAAGGCAAAACCTCTGCTTAGTTGTCTGTGCACCATCATAATTGTGTTGTGAAACTTGGAAGAATTTCACGTGGATGTGTCTAATCTACGTTCCTTATTTTTATAACATTGATCTTTTCTGGGACTTTACCCTTGTGTTTTTTTTTTTTTTTTTTTTTTCTTTCCCCTGTTCTCAAGCGAGATGGAGAGTGGGAGATACGCAGCAGCATCCTGAATTCCTCACAGGTTCCAGCATTGATCAAACCCTGTGAAGCACATTACTGAGGCTGTGAAGGCTGCTGCTTTTGTCCTCATTTCACCCTGTTCTGTCAGGGTATTGCATCACGTAATATGCAAAGTGTTCAGAGCTCCTGCAGTACCCCAGTAATAGGGGTGAACTGAGGTTGCAGCAACAGCTCTACCTCTGCATTCCTGTTGCTTTCTATAAGCTTTAGCACACTCACTTCTGCTGCAAACCTCCTTGGGGTCACTGAGTCGACTAAACATGATGCAATGCTGGTAGGGTCATTAAGAAGCAATTTTAGTAGGGGTAGAAATTTTCTCAAAAGACCTCCTAGGAGAGATAGTTTCATATGATCAAATAGTGATGAGTGGAGTCATTGCTTTCAGTCGTTTCCCTTTTCAGGTTGGGGTGGGAGAACTCGTGAAATTAGTGCCTCCCTCTTTTAAATCTCTCAATTCGCTGTTCTAGGATGCGGGACTGAAAATCAGCAATGCAGTTGTTTGTTCATGTCTCTCCTTCCCTCTGTCAGCCACGAGATTTCCCTTCCTTTTGCCTCTAGTGAGCAATTCTTTCAGGAAAGATGGTTAGGAGGAGAAAAGGGTGAGTGAGAAGGATGTCTGGAAACAAGACCACAAAATTCAGGGTGCTGATGACACCATTTTGGTCACAAACTGCTCTCTATGTGGCAGGAGGGGAAGCATCTTTTTCTGCTTCCTTTCCCACTCCCATTTATCTTGTCTCTTTGCTAGTGCCTCATCTGGGGTCCTTTGGTCATTTCATTGTAGACCTCAACTCTTGCATTAGGGGGAAGTGTTTTTTAGCATTTCTGAACACTTTGTTCTCCTCTTCGCCAGAGACAGTATGTGGAGCTCTATTCCCTTTGCACCCCTGCCTTCTGTGCTGCTTCTGCCTCCCTGAGTGTGCTGGTTTGAGCCTAGCTAGCATGTTTTGGTAAAAAGAATTAAATGTGACTGGCTGTAGGAAAGAGCTCTTGTGGGCCAGTGCTCACTCCATTTTGGGTATGGGGTAGACAGAAGCATCCTACTCACCCCATAACAGATAAAGTGTATGCAAGAGAAGAAATACTAGTTTATGATTCTTTTTTCCATCCCTCCCCCATCTGGTTTCTAGTAGCAACGAGAGCTTTCACAGGAGCAATGCATCTCGTGTCACACAACTGTCTCTATTCAAATATTGTCTTTTTATGACCTGATCCATGCCAAAATATCTTTCCAGCATAGAGAACTGAGTTGAATGGGAGGGGAGAATGCTTTTGTCTGACATGTTTGGAGAAAAAGTATGTTGGTAGAAAGTGTGTGGTGTTGTAGCTTATGCTAGGGGAAATGGGATGGGATTACTTTGCTGCTCTTGCATATTCTCTTCTGGAGAGTGGCTAAGAGCTGTGCTGGCAAACTGTCTCTTCTGGTGTAAGCATGGCTTAGCCCCCAGGCTTCTCTGGCTCTGAACTCTGATGTCTAAACAGATTGCTGGGTTACATGCTGAGTGTGACTGAACGCCACTGAAATGCAGTAGAACAGAATCTCTTGTGTCTGCCACCTTGAGCTGGCTAGAGGTACATGCAGAAGGCATAAATGGAAGAGGGTACTTACTTTTCTGGTGTGGCATGTGAAGTATTAAACTTGTGTCAGTTCCAGGCTCTACTGGTATGGGAGACTAAAGGGATCCTGTGACTCAGCTGATGCCATGCTCTTTCATATTTCATATAGGAAGGGATGGTAGAAGAAAGAGCAATGAGAAGGATTGCTCATGATGCTGTCATACTTCTCAGATGGTACAAGCATCAAAGCAAGTGAATCTGCAGTTAGCTAAGAAATGACAAGCAAAATGGACTAGATTGTCAGTGAGTAGGCAGAGGACAAGCCAATAGTAGTGTTATAATGGGGTACTCCTTGTCCTTCTTTCATCCACAGACACTCTTTTAGTGTATAGAGGGAGCATTACTGTGTGCTCATGGTCAGTTTATTGCCTTATTGCCTTTTATTTTAATACTCTCTTCCTTTGCTGTAACAACGAGCAATGACACTGAGGCATCACAGACCTCACCATGACAAGAAAAGCATCCTCCTATCTTTCATAGTGCCCAGTTGCTCGTAGTCTGCTGTTTGGCTCTGTGATGTATTGACTTGAATCAAGAGAAATCTAACCAATAGGTAGGATAACCTTGCTAATGTTTTCCCTTGGTTAGGAGAGGAAATGCTGTAATAATTTTATTTTTTGAGGAGGTTAGGGTGCAAGAGAGAGGAAGTATTCTCACTGCATCTGGCATAGGAAAAGTAATATGCAGGAAAGGGGAACCACCTCATCTTTTATTTGGCTGTATTAAAGGATGAGATGCTGAAATCGAATCAAGAACTGTAGATCTTTTCACAGCAAAGAGCAGCTAGTTAATGCAGCAGTGCTTAGCATTCAAGAGCTTAATTCAGCCTTGGACTTTAGAGAATTCAACTCATTTCCCTCCCCCTCTCCCTTACACAAAATATATAACACTGCATGGGCAATACCTGCTCGAAGAAAGCTGAGAGCATTTAGCTGAAGTACAGGGAAATGTTGCACTTGAGGTTTCCTGGCAGCCTTTGGTTTTTGTCCGGTTATAAAGACTGGAAGCATTTGAAATCATTCTTCTGCCCACATCCTACTGATGTTCCCTGCTTTCTTTGGCATGTGAATGGAAGGGATGGTGTGTAGGGAAGAGGCAGTTCCTTTCTTTGTCCCCATTTTCTGTGTGTGGTGGTCCTCAATTGTGTGTGGTTTTTGTTTTGTGGTTTGGTTTTTTTTTTTTCCTTGTCAAAGCTGATTTCTGAGGTCCCTACCCTTTGATAACCCTCAACTATTCACTGTTCCACTAGGCAGTGGAGTGATTTCAGTGTAAGAATTTTCTGTTACTGTCCCCATCACCTGCGCTGTCTGTTTAGTGTTTCATTATGTTTACCTTGTGCAAGAAGAAATCTGCAAGTTGGGATGGTTTTCATCCCATGTTCAGTATGGTTCTTAGAAACAATTTGCTGACTAGAAGAGGCAGATGCATTTGTACTACGGGAGGTACAAATAATTGGGGCTGTGCCTTTTTCCAAGGGGCTAATAAAACCTTTACTGAATACATCCAGAACAGTGTCTAACAACAGTTTTGTCAGCCCACTGGGAGTCCCCTCTGTGTGCAAGTAGGAGCTTGGAAGAGCAAGCATCCTTGCATGAGGCATCCCTTCTAGTGTGGAACTGTGCCTGTATGTACTATGTGCTTTCCTGCCTCAATATGTAGCTGTATGAATAGTCTCACCTCCATGGCATTTAAAGCCTTCTTTTGCAACATATTTTTTCAAAAAATTACTAATGACTCTCCAAATGGGGCCAGCGTTGATACAACACATCATATTGTCTCTTACGATGGGGTGTCGAAGTACCTAGATTTTCTTGCTGATGGCAAACTGAAAACAAGAGAGTAGTGCTCTTATGCATTTCTTCATCTATTGTCTCTCTTTCTCCAATGTGTTTTGATCATGAAGGAAGATTTGAGGCTTTAAGAAATGCTGTGCTATTAGATTCAGAGACCCCATGAGAGAGTTCTCAAAGGCAGAAAACCTGGGAGAAACTCATTGAGAGCTGAAGTTGTCAGGCCCAGACTGTGGGAAATGTGCCTTCCTTGGCCGTAGTGCACACAGAACCATTTCCTTCCGGAGGTGCTGCGTAGGCACTCTGAGAGTCAGGTGCTCAGCACAGCAATTTGCTTGCATTCCTCTCTGGGTATCTGCAGGAAAGCAGGGAGCAATAATTCTTGAGTTCAAATTTTGGACTTCAAGTTAAGTCATTTAGCAATGAAGTGTGTAGTAGCCATGAGTCTTTCAGTATCTTCACATACTGGGGATCCCACAGGCAACCAGTGCTTCCAGCATCTTCTGCTCTTAAGTGAAGTGGGAGTTGCACTGCTCAGCTTGTGGTGTTTTCCAAAGGTGTTGTTATAGTGCATTTAATAGTGGCCAAGTACAAGGGCACAGGCTTCAGAATGCCACTGCTGGTGCTGACTTGGATCCAGCCCTCTCGAATCGGTGCTGTTGCATATAGTGTAAGCTCAGCCACTCATATGGGAAGAGGCATTTTGGTTGTAGTCTCATCTATGTGAGATGTAACTCCTCATGGCATCTTCACGTTGTTAAGGCTAAAAGCTCCTGGGAGGCCTAATAATACATAGAGGTGGAGTTTCATCCAAGATGTAAAACTGCTGAAGCATAGGGTCTGAAAATATTGCCAATGTATCTGCAGTGATTGTGCAATGCTGGGACTCTGGCAGTATTGGAAGGTATGGATTGTGTTTGAGGACTTCTGTTCTTAAGAAAACAACTGCTTTGGGAGAATAATTTTAGAAAAAAAAAGAAGCTGGGACAGTCATGTCCACAGCTTTGGTGAACAAGAACAAAATACTATATGCCATGTTTCAGAAGTGCTGAAACTGGGTTGGATATCATACATCATTTAGGCTTGTTAAGAAAAATACATAGTAGTTTGTCTTGTGACTGCTCTGTTGCTTTTGTTTACTATTCCTCCTGAATAGCAGCCATTCTTGAATTCTGTGTGAAGGATGCAGTGAGCACGGCTGAAGCCAGAGCTGCAGGGCTGGGGTTTAGAATGGAAAGGGTAAGAGGAGATGGTTTTATAAAATGCTCTTATGTCTTTGTTTTTCAGTGGACGAATATATTGCCATTGCTAAAGAGAAGCATGGATACAATATGGAGCAGGTAAAACCCTTGGAATATTTATTTTTAAATCTTTTTCAGCAGGTATTAAGACATGAAGTGACTGTCTAGAACTGCTTCTTCCCTTTTGTATGGTCTGTGGTGTTTGGTTTTTTTTTTTCTTCTTCTAACTTCTCCAAAGCTGGCTGTTCTTAGTAACCTGTGATCTGGGGATTTGAAGGTCATCCTTAGTTTTACTTCAAGAGTCAAAAGCAGAAAACCAAACCCATTTTAATTGCTAACAACGTTTAACTGTGGGTATTATGCTTCCTATGGTGACTTGAGTGTTTTCACAACCCTTACGATGTGTTAAAGAGATTGGCTTGTCTTTGGACAGCTGCCTGATTGCATTGCAGTTTCCAGTTGATGGCTCCACCTCTGCCTCCTGGTTGTATTGGCAGTTATTAATGAGTTACTGAACCATCATATGCTTTTCTGAGGCAAACCACTATCCATGGTTATTTACTTTAAAAACTGTGCTGCAAATCCTTTTGCATTGAGTAAATGAGCACTTGAGGTACCTGTGTAGTAGCAGTGGATGACTTTACCAGCTGTCCCTGAGGTTAGCCTGTGCCTTTTAGCCTAGGGATGGAAATCCTGTCTCAGGAGCAGACTTCTTTACTCAACACAGTTTAGAGTTGTGTACTAATCTTTCCTGGGTTAACTAACATGAATCTCAACAGTCACCTGGGGACACAAGTATAACTGTGCCTGGGAAGCTTTTTTGAATTCTTTGGAGCTTATGCACTAATACTTGGCTGGAAAAGCAAGGCAGGAAACCTAATGACATAGTGTACTAGCAAATGATGTATTTACAAAAGGATTCTATGGAAAGGTGATGAAAATGTTCAGGGAAAGGCCAACAGCATAGAGACCAATCATTCACATGAGCAAGCTTTCTATTTAAATTGCTGTCATCTTTGCCCCAGACTTTTAGTAGTTGATACTCGTGCTCAAAAAGACAGGAACAAGAGCATCGGAATTGAGAGAGCCAGCAACATCAGGAATGATCAGACTTGATAATTATAGTTTCCAAAGGTAGAAACCAGAAATAAAAGGAAGATGAAGGCACTGAAAGGCTGCAAACTTCAGTGCCTTATTTAAGGGTGGTAGCTCACTTCAGTGATATCCTGGTATTGGCTATTGTGGGTAATATTTGCCCAGAATAGGTGGTCATAGGGTAATAGAAGTGGGTTTAATTATTTTAATGGAAAGTGTAGACTGGTCAAAATTAAGCTTGTGTGTGTTTGTTTGTTTGTTTTTAAACAGTATTCAGTTCTTGTGTTTTGAAAGACTTTGATTTGTCTGACAGAGATTTGCATTCATGTTAACATTGGAAGTGCAGACCTCCCACTCATTTCTCAGTCTTTCACCCTGTTTTTCTCCCCTTCTTTGTATACAGAAGTAGAAGTTATGGGACTTAACCCCAGCAGGATGTAAAGTAGCTGAGCAACATGTAAAAATTTCTCCTTCCTTCTAAAAAGTTTTTTTTCTCCTTCCCTAATAATCTTGCATAATACTCTGGCATTAAACGTGTTTCCCAGGTCCTTCAGGATATCCTAGGCAGCTCAGCTAGGCACTTCCAGAAGATAACTGGAGAGGATCTATCTTGTATCACTCTGGAAGACACATACTCATTTTGTTTTATAGGACAAGTGTCAAGGCTTTCAAATCAGGAAGATTAGTTGTGTCACCAAGGGATACTCTCTTCAGATACCATTAGAGTTGCTGTTGGCTGGGTAACTGTGGATAAGCTGATACGAGCTTCCTGGAAGCCAGACGGAGCTTGGTTTACGTTTGGCCGCTGTTTCTGGCCTTTCCTAGCCAAGGCATCCTTTTCCCGTGAGCACATCTCTCAGCAGCCAGTCTCTTTGGACCCCTCTGCAGGTGGCTTGGCTGACAATTTTCACAGAAATTCCCATTCTTCTGTCTGTGCCCCCTGCCCAAAGTCTACCTTTGTAGATTAAGATGTACCGGTTTGTTGGAGGGAATGACAAGCTGTTGGTCAGGGTGGCTGGGGCACTCCTCGTCCCAGTAGCTTTTCTGTCCAGCTGGCTGTGTATGCCCCACATGTGGCTCCTATATTTCTGTCCTTTCTGTCCCCTGGCCTGTGGCTGAGTGCCCTGTTGTTGGCTCTGCTGCTGTCAGAAGATGGCTGGAGGCTTGGGGCTGTGATAGTTCCTGCAGCCTCAGCACCTCTAAGGCAGGGAAAGGGCAGGCTCTGGCAAGCAGATGAGCTCCAGCAGGGCAAGCCCACTTCAGCTAGTCTTGTGAATGGCTGTAGGTGGTCGTGCTGAGCTGTAATGGTCACAGGCTTTTGGAAGCACTGCAGTAAGTCAGGCTGGCAGGAAAGCACACCGCACAGCCAATGCCAGACACCCTTGAAGGCTCGAATAGCAGTCTACTCACTTATGTACATGTGCAGAGCTTTCTTAGCACAGCACAGGATGGAGGAAGAATACTGCTCTCTTGTTCAACAAGCCTATGAAGAAAACATTTTTGCTTGCTTCAGCCCTTGCTGTCACTGTAGGTGGTATTTAACAGTAGCCTGATCTCCCAAAATGTCTCCCTCATTTTTCCCTTGTTTCCTCACAGAAGGTATTTGATACATCTCATAATTGAAGTTGAAATGAATCGTTGAGGAGAGAAAACTCAGGCTACTGTAGCTGCAAAATAGTTTATTTCACCCTGTGCCTGCCAGGGTGGATGGAGATAAGTGTCTGTGTAGTTCCTATGACATCTTGAGTGACAGTGATGCAGTCAAGACTGCTTCTTGTCCTGCAAGATGGCAAAAGGGAGGAGAATGATGCCTGGACATTGTTGGGACACCAGCAGAGTCAGGACAAGATCTAGTGCAATACTAATATTTATATATGTGCTCTCTGCAAGATGCCTTAAAGGAACTGCATTTTGCATAACAAAGAATAACGGAGAAACCCCAAATTTGGAGGGATTTTGTAGCTCTGAGCAGCCAGACTGAAATTAGAGTCACTGTGGCTCTGAAACCCTAGATGAGTTTGCATATGACAAGCAGGTTACTCTGGTGTTTTACTCTGCATGTTGGGAATTGTTTTCTCTGCACAGCGATTGCCAAAAGCTGGCCTCTAGTTTTGCAGAGTCAGGCCTTTCCAAAATGACTTGCATGTCACTGGCATGCCAGATGTAGTGATATGTCATAACACACGGGGGCTGTGCACTCCTGGGAAAGAGGTGGCTGCAAGCAAGTCATCAGAGATGACAGGAGAATGTTGGCAGGTAGTGAAGTACAGTGCCTGCACTTTGAAACCTAGAACCAGAAACTGCAGCAGTGAAATAAAGTGTCTCTCAAGGGAACAAACGAGCAGTCCCCAGTTCTCTCTGTTCTTCCCATGCAGTCTCCCCCTTTTCACCCTTCCCCTTAGAAAGAGCCCCATAAACAAATATAACCCTCCCCCCACCCCCCAAGTCAGCTAAACTGTCCTCATTGCACAAGAAACGAAGGGAGTTGAGCACTGGCAAGAAGTTCCTATTAGCCCAGTGTGGTTTTAGAGACTCTTCCTAAGTCTGTGCTTAGCTCTCCAGTACATACTGTGATAAGTAAAGCTAGAATAATTCATTAAATTGTCTTCTTTCCCCTTTCTGTTGTTTCTGTCTTACTACATTACTACCTGTGTGCCTTGGTTAAACATCTAGTTGGTCTTCACAACTAACAGGATGGAGATCAGGTTCTGGGTTTCTTGAACACAGAAGTGTCTGGTGTAGCTGAGAATCTCTTTGCATGCATGTAATAATGTTGCTTGTGGTTACAATTGTCCTATTGGTGTCATTGTTCCTAGGCCCTTGGAATGCTGTTTTGGCACAAGCATAACATTGAGAAGTCTTTGGCAGATCTGCCAAACTTTACTCCGTTCCCAGATGAGTGGACAGTGGAAGACAAGGTCTTGTTTGAACAGGCCTTCAGTTTCCATGGGAAAACCTTCCATAGGATCCAGCAGATGGTAAGTGGTGTCACAGGAATGGAAAAGCACAACAGGCAGTTGTACCATCATCAGTTATGGTTTTTCTGGGTTCCTTTTTAATGCTCTTGGTAGAGAACAAGCCAAAGGGGAAGTTAGTGGAAAAATACTACCATAAATAGAGAGAAACTACTTTGTTTCCAGAGTCTCTGTCGAAATGTCTTCCTGGTTCAGGATAAACTTGGACTCTGTAGGTTTTTTCGGTTGGAAATGACAGTATTGAATCCCAGCATACTATAGTAACGTTTGTATCAGCTGGAAATCAGGCATGGTCTGTGCACACATGCCCACCCACACAAAGAGTAAAGATCACCTGTGTGCAAAGTTGACTTTCCTTTTTTACAGCCTGGTTTTTAGGAATTGATTTTGACTATGGAGTCTTTGCTTAATCTGATTTGGGACTGTCAGTGAATGCTGTGGTGTGGAGGTTTATACATCATTGCAAGCATTCAGTCCTTGGTCCTTGGCTTTTGGTTGGTAGTGGTATTTTTCTTTAAACTGTGATTGAGGCCTTCAAGGGTAGGTTTCTGCCTGAAAGGGAAACTGCTTGGGTGTGTGCAGTTTTTCAGAAGAGGGAGAGGATGAAGTGTAAGATAAAATTTTATTAATTGTATCTTGAAAGTTTCCTCAAGTGGTTCACCTAGGTGGGAACCAGGCTTTGTTCTTTGCTGTCCTGCAGTAAAGTGCCTCTCCAGAGTTCCAGCAGGACCTGGTGACATTGGTTGTGACCCTTTGAAGTGAGCATAGGCTGTTGCAGTCTGTTCAGACTCTTCAAAGCACACGTGAAGGTCTGTTTTACTGGTGCTGCTGAAAAGCAGAAGGTGACTTGCCTCCCAAGTATGAAGACCTGCCCAGATCCCTTTTCAAAAGGGTGTCAGGAAAAGGTGTGTTCTCCTATCCTTCTTGAAGTTCCTTCACTAGTGTTTGTTTTCAAATGGTCTTGGAGTCTTAGGGTTCCCTACTTCCTTGGGTCACATAATGAGGCTTGCACATACTGTGGACAGCTGGATACTGTCTTAAGAGTTGTAGCCTCATAAAGGGTGGAGCTATTTTCTTTATTTCTCTGTTCTTACATAGGGAAAAACAAAAGGAGAGGGGAATGTCCTGGGGGAATAAAGAGAACATAAAGCCTGTCCTGTTGCTTGTTTAAACACCAAAGCATGAAATTCTCAGTTTGGTTTATGTGCAGAAACATGCCTCTCTCCATGAGAGAATTGCATTGGAATGCATTCCAGTACAGGAACACCAAACTCATGCATTGTTCCCTAGTTATTTTTTGTTGGTTCTAGAAAAGCCATCCTGCATGAAAGGGATTTAATGACATGAAGCTTTCTGTTTAAAAGGATAGGAGTTAATGGTTCAGGAGCACACTAGTTGTTGCTGCCCTGTTAGCACTGATGCCACTTAGAACTGAGAGGGCAAAAGAATCATCAAAGCTAGAGAATTAAGTGAGTTGCAGTATTTACCAGAGCCGGTTCTGATATTTTGGCACTCTTAGCAGATGTTTGTGGCTGAGTGCATCGTTGTCATGAGCAGCATTGTCCCTTTATTAGTTCTGTGGAACTCTTTAATTCCAGTGTACCAGCTTGTTATGTGGCTACTGGCAACGCATCAACTCTACCACCTGTGGTTTGCCAGTGCAGATGGATTTACGCCTGTGTGCAGCTGTGGGCTAGGGTCATAATTCTGATGTGATCCATTATTAGAATCTAAAGTCAACCTGCAGTCTGCGAACCAAGCTTGTCTCAAATGGAGACTTCAGCTGCTGTATCTGAAAGAGAGAAATCTGTGTCTTGCTCACAGTATTCTTTTCCTCCCTGCTCATCCTGACCTCCAAGCTGAATCAGACACTTATCTAAAACATGTTTATTCAGCAAGAAAGGCTGGACTTTAACCTCGCAGAAGTCCTGTGTAAGAGCATCCATGCAGCATACCTCAGAAACAGAGAATTAAGATTACTGTAATTTTATGCTTTTTAAAGGCAGGGCAATGACATTAGCGTAAGAGGACAAGGAAATAAAGACAACATTCTGAGTCCTGTGCTTTGCTATATAGTCAATTCTCCACACAGGAACATTTCACCTTTTGAGAACATCTTTGTTGAGTCTTCTGAATAGACTTTGTCATTGGAATGGTGTGAATAAGCCTTTTTAACCAAACATCGAGGATATGCTTGGGATGTGGCCTGTAATTCAGCAGTTCCTGTGGTTGCTTACATGTGCCTGTGTTGGTGCTTAAAACTTACCTGTTTTAAGGCCCCATTTTGGATTTGCTCTTGCTATGTTCCTCTATTCTGAAGGGAACCAGCTACTTGGCTGATGAATGAAGGCTTGCTGAGATACTCTTTAGAGATTCTAAGGTCCCTAAATAGTAGGCACTAACCTGAAGCACTCCTTCATAGGTTGTTTTTGGAAAGGCTGCCAAACTGCCTTGCTTGAGCCTTTGAGAGAGTCCAACACAGAGAGATCAGATGCTCCTTGACAAAACCAGACCAATTGTATGTGAACTCCTGGGGATACTTTACATATAAACATATAAAAAGATACATGTTTAATTTACAGCTTCCTGACAAATCAATAGCCAGCCTGGTGAAATTTTACTACTCCTGGAAGAAGACAAGGACTAAAACTAGCGTGATGGACCGTCATGCTCGTAAACAAAAAAGGGAACGTGAGGAAAGGTAGGTTTGCAAGAAGAAAGGCTGTGTATTGACACACACTGACTCCTTTAGGCAATCTCAGCAATTCCTGTTACATGCTAGATACAGGATTTTCCCCAAAACATTTCCTGGTACCATACCTTCTTTCCCCACCCCACTTCCCTGCTCTGCATATTTTGCTTTGCTTAAAGCCAAAAGGAATCTGTCAGCGATTAGGTGAGCTTCCTTTCTTGACACTGCAATTTCTGATTGCCCTCTACTACAGTGGTCACTATCCCATTACTCTTGAAGCTTTTTCTCTGATACTGCTTGAGAGTGCAGAAAATGAAGTAAAAACTGTTTACAAGCTGATTGGCACTGTTCTCAGCAGAGCTAGAGAGGCAGGACAGTAAAAGGAAGTAAAGAAAGATACAGAAATCTGCCTTTCTTTCCTCTACATGATGCTCAGTAGAATGAGGACCTGTATCAGACAAGGAACAGGTTCCAGGGTAGCACCCCTCAGCCCTAACGTGTACATACACAACCCCTTCTCTTGCCTTTTACATAAAAAAAATGTTACCAGTATAAGGCTATTGGGGTGAGTGGTTTTCCCTCAGAAAGATGGACTTGAGGCTGTGGTTTTGCGTGGCTGGGAAGAGGGTGGCACAAGGGAGCTTGGGATGAGTTCTGTGGCAGAAGTGTCACAAGGAGTGTCAACACAAGTAGACACAAGTGTCTGCAACTACTTGAAGGGAGGCTGTAGCCAGGTGGTGGTTGGTCTCTTCTGCCAGACAACCAGCAACAGAAGAAGGGGACACAGTCTCAAGCTGTGCCGGGGGAGGTATAGGCTGGATGTTAGGAGGAAGTTGTTGCCAGAGAGAGTGATTGGCATTGGAATGGGCTGCCCAGGAAGGTGGTAGAGTCACTGTCCCTGGAGGTGTTCAGGAAAAGCCTGGATGAGGCACTTAGTGCCATGGTCTAGTTGACTGGACAGGGCTGGGTGCTAGGTTGGACTGGATGATCTCCTTAGAGATCCTGGTTGATTCTAAGGAGGGCTAGGTGCTTAGGATCAGGATTTGGATGAGAGCGATGGTGTTCCATAGGCCACTGAGCTTCAGCCGATGAGCTGGACTTCTGCTTGTGTAGCTTTGTCTGCAAGTTCACCCTCCTAGATACTTCTGCAAGCTGTTGAGGGTTTAGGCAGACAGTGGCCTTGTGTATTGCTACAAATATTTGTTCACTTAGGACCACCACAAGTCTTTACCTCGTTTTGAGCTGACAGGGCCTCAAAAATAAAGTGCTCTCAGACGTGTGGGGGGAAAAAAAATTCCTCTGAATACCAGCAGCTCTATCTGCTTGATGCAGGTTCCTTCTCAACCTGTTAAAAAAAATCAGTTAATGTCTTTGCTGGCTTTGGAAGACTCTTGATTTAATTAGACAAAATTCTACAAAAGCTTTTTCCCTCAAAGGACTTGCTGCTCTAGCACTTTCCAGGGAGATATTTGCTGGCTTCAGTGTCTATGAGTGAGCTTTGTTTCAGAATGGGGAAGTAATGTGTTTGCAGGGTTGAGCCGTACTACAGCAGTGATTCATTCAATCTCTCCACTAGATCAACAATGCTGGTTTAACAAGCAGGAGAATACCAGCCAACTCGTCTAGTACTTGGTTGGCTTTTTCTGACCTGAGCCTCTTTCTCCATTCTATTCTTTTCCCTTCTCTGCAAAGACTTTTTTCTCCTTCCCATCCTGCCTCTTTTCAAAATAACCTGTTATTTTGGCTTGGTTTGGTTGATTTTCCTACTAATTTGAGTGGAGGAAGAAAATCTCTTAAAAGGAGTATGTTTTTGTCTTGTGATGTAGTTTAGGATCTTTTGATGCTACGTCTCTATTTTTGTTCTGTACTCCTAAATGAGATTACTGCAATCTGGAAATACATCTCTCTGATACCTATGTCTGTTTGCTGGGGAAAGCAGCACCTCAGACTACCTGGTGATTGGGAAGGAACTGTATGGGCTGCCACGTGCTGTAATTTTGTAACCTTGGAGGCAGACAGCTGGATTGGGAATGCAAGCTAAGTACCAGGCCATCGGCTTGATATGTGATTTGTCTTCTTCCCCTCCGTTATCAAACCTCTTACACCACTGAAGGATTTGTCAGTGCAGACATGCAGTGCATGGAAGCAAAGCCAGGTGAATTTGAGGTGCCTGGATTTTGAGATTGTACTGTCGTAAGGTGTTGGCAAAACTTCAGAAGTGTTCTAATGTAAATAGTTACCAGTGTTTAAAACTGCAGAAATGAGAGGGTGGGTTTTGATCTAGTTCATGTCTAGGGAAGTTGCTGGCATAGGAGAGCAAACTGCGAGCACAGCCAAGCAGAAAAGCTGCAATGCAAGTCTAGGGGAGAACTTCAAGGAAGCTCTCTTGGAGATGTGGCTAAGAGGCAGTCTGATATAGCTCACTCAGATACTGCTATATGTCTTTTGTGGTTAGGCAGGGAAATTCCCCAACTCCTCAGACTGTCACTAAAATAGCTACCAGTGCATTTGGGACCAGGTTTTTGGTAGCTGATCTTAGTTGTATGCAAGGGGCTTTGTGTATGCAGCTCTGGGAGGGAGTGCTTGTAAATATTCCCTGGGATGGTCATTACACTGACTGAATACTTTGTGAATCAGCTTTTGAGCCAGGCAGCTTGAGAGAGTAGGAATGGCATGTACAAGTGACTGCTCTTGTGGTGGTGGCTCAAGCCACCCAGCAGCATGTTCCTTCTTGGCCTGTGGCTCAAGCCACCCAGCAGCATGTTCCTTTTTGCCTGTGTCTGCACAGCACATTGCTGCAGCAAGGAGACAGCCAAGCTTGAGCACCAGTACTGCAGCCATGCTCCTTAGCACTCTCTGTGCCTACTGTCCCCTGCTGCTGTGTGAGTGCCCTTTGGCTGGCTCCAGCATCCCAATAGCATGACGCAGCTTTTGACTGGGTTTCTCTGCACGGCCCTGCTGCGCACTGCTGCTGTGACACACCTGCATCACCCGAAGTTCTTCATCCCAAGCTGCGGAGTTTGATATGATAAAATAAGTTTAGGCTATCTTGTTTATTTCTTGGTATTCTTCTTGTTGTTTCATTTGGGTTTTTTGGGGGGAGTTTTGTGTTGGGTTGAGGGGAGGGGGCTACTGTTGGTTTTGTGTTTTTAAAAAGACAGCTTTGATGAAATCAGCTTGTTTTTCTGTTTCTGAGTATCATCCCAAAGAATGCAATTATTAACTTGAGTGTAGTACCAAAATTCTAAATACATTTGCTTTAATATCTGATTAAAAATACAGTGAAACCAAACTGGCTGTGTGCACCAAGGTCACTTTCAATATGGCTTGAATTTCATGCCTCTCCTGTGACTGATAATCTCTCTTTTCCAGGGAAGAATGAAACATGAGGCTGTCACTGGAAAACACCCAAACTCCAAATCAACCAAAACAAGCAAAACCAGACTCCCCACTCACCCCCCCAAAAAAACCCAACCAAACAACCCTACAACAAATAAACTACCAAAAAAAAAAAAGTATCAAACAGCCCAAACATTTTTTCTGCTTGTTCTTAAGGGAGTTCATCTTGTGCATGTCTCTCTTGCTAAATGTTAGTTGTATGAAAACTGGCTTTGCTACTTGCTGTAATTCTAAGTCTTTGTTTCTGTCTTGTTTTGTCTAAAGTTAAAATGGTCAGCATCCCACATGCTTTAAATGCTAACTTGAGTATTCAGTTTCTTGTATCTTGCAAGACACTTAGACTTTGTCTAAGTGCACTACTGAGAAGTCCTCCTTTACAAGATACGGTATAATTAAGAATTTCTTGACTTAAAACAACAAAATCCCCCAACAAATAATAACACCCACCTCAGACTCCTAAAACAACCAAGTAACCTGGGGATAAATCAAAGTGAAGCTACTGCACTTGAATCCAAGCATTTCTTTTAGCATGATATTGGTAGAAAAAGAGAGCCCTGTGAACTAAGACAGTGCTGCTTGCTTTTGTCTTCCAGTGAGGATGAAATGGAGGAGGCAAATGGAAATAACCCTATTGATATTGAAGTTGAACAAAACAAGGAGAGCAAAAAAGAGGTATAATTCTTTTCTTACTACTGTACAAATGAAAGTGTTTCCTTAACTTCTACATGAACTACTTAGCGACATTTTCTTTGTGTTGTATAGTTGTCATACAAGAAAAGAAGAATTGTCTTCAGAATGGTTCTTAGGTCATTACAAGCAGAGGAAAATAAGTTATTATGAATGTGGCTGGGAAAATTCAAAGCTTTACCATCTCATGATAATGTACTCTGTGAGTGTTTCTAGTCTTTGGATTCTATCTCTGTCTGTGTTAACTTGAACCACCTTCAGTGATGGTATAAATGGAATTGAAATGGAGTTGTAGTGCTTGTATCCCCACTGGGATGGCTTGGTGGAAAGGAAATATGTCATTTGTTTTTTTTTTTTTCCAGCTATACTAGCGAGAGTATGTTTATCTACACCTTAGACTCAAAGGTAAACTACCAATGTACTGAAATTCACAACGATAGTTCTGAGGATTTTGGTGGTAACTACAGTGCTGAACAGCAAAGGAGAAAGCTTTTGTGTGACCACTTAATTTTGTCTGGGAAAGTGGGCCTTTATCTGTTCTGTGCAGAATATTTTCTCTACTTAAAACATAGTACTTGCATCTCACTTCAAATACTTCATTTTAAATGAGTATAGAGTTCTGGGTGAAAATAGCCACACAAATATAACACACATTATTTAAAACCCAGTCTGTTCTGCCTAACAGGAAGGTGCATGTTTTAATGTGTATAACCTGCTAGTTGCCTATTACTAAACAAAAAAGTCGTGCTGTTCAGCAGGAGCGTGGGTTGTGTGTGTGAGTGCTACAGGAAGATGTTTTACCCTAAGGCCTTCTCTCTTTCCTGCTTTTTTTGTAGCCCAATTTCTCTCCCACAGTCATTCTCTTTCAGTTTGTTTGGATTTTTTAATAACTATTTTTTAAAAGTGTATATGTAAGGAAAAAACCCCACTAGAAATAATTAAAAATATGATTTCACACAGGCAAGACCAGAGTCCTAGATCTGATGTTTTGTCAGTTACTGTCAGGAGATTAATTCATCTAATAAGTTATTTTGAGTGGAATAAATGAAAAATCACAGCATTCTAGTCTAGTATTCATCCATGCCAGAGTGTTCACTAGACTTTCCAGCAAAGCCTTGGCTGTTCTTTCCACCAAAGGAACCATCATCTCTAGTGACCTCCTAGGAGCAGAGTAGATGTGAAGCTGCTCATATTCACCGCTACAAGAAGCCAAGTTCTCAAAAGCCTGAGCAGCACCCAAACTGGAAGGGTTTGCACTTGGTTAAGTTACAGCTGTATACTGCAGCTCTCCAGTGTGTTGCAAATAATTAATACTGTTGTCTTATTTCCCCTTGTTTTAATAAGTTTTCAATTTCAGATTTCTCCATAAGCTCTCTGAAAGTTTGCATCTGTTAGAGCTCATTTCAATTCTCTTTACTATTACCTCCTTGCCAGACTCACATGCTCTGAACTTGCTGCAAAAGGGGGAAAGTAGTTTGCCAATTTGGCTGCCTCTGTTGTAAGGCCATAGCAGAGCAGATGGCTGACAGCTACCATCAAGAGCCTTTGTATGGAAGGAGGCTGTCTGCCTTCCCTGTCATGCTAATTCAGGCCATGGCACTCTGACTGATCTGAAAGATATCACCAGAACTCACAGAGCTATACAGTCTGGCTGTGTATGCAATGGCAGGTAGCCTTGTAGAGGTTCTTCTGGACAGATATTGTACTGGTGGGTAAAATAAAGGTGGCAATCTGCACTGCCTCTTCAGAATTCACTTAATATGATTTTGCAGCACCTGAGCCTGGAGCTAATTGAAAATGCTGGAGTGAGATCAGGTACCCAGGAGGGGGATCTGGTCTTTATTAATCATTAAGTTTCCTTTAATAATGTGGTCAGATGTGCAGGGGTGGTGAGGAACCATTAGCCCAGGACTTACTGTAAAGAACCTCCCTGTCCCAGCTCCACAGAGATGTTTTTTCCAGCTCTGAGCCATGTCAGTTACTGTATGACTTGCCGAGTAATAGTGGGATTTCTCAAAGTATCTGAAATCTCTCATCTCTTTCCTCTTTGGAGGGAGAATCTTCCTTTTTTTGTTTTTTTGTACAGTTCCCTGTGAGAGTGACTCCATAATACTCAAGTCATTAACTAGAGCTTTTTCCTATGCCATGAGATCTGAGGGAGAGAACCTTGTTTGTATTAAGAGTTTTGCGAGACTGAAATGTGCTGGGTAGCAGTTGCAATATATAAATAGAGGAGCACTGCTAAATCTCTATTTTTTTAATTCTTCGTGGTTTTCATTAATTGATTTGCTTCTACTGAGGGATGTGTGTGGCCAGGGAAGCAAGAGTTTCAACAATAGCTTAGAGATTCAGACTTTCATAGCCCTGTGCAAGATCACTGGAGCCTAGAGGCATTTGGAACTGTCAGAAAGTATTCTGCTGGAGCTCTGGCTTTTTGTCCACAACACAAAGGAGCTTCACATTCTTTTAACTGTATAAAACAATTCCAGACTGTTTTTTTCCATAATGTTGAGGCTTCTAGGATATTTACTCTGCAGGCGTGGTGTAGCAGTCAATCTACAGCATGAACCTGTTGTGAGACATTACTGCATGATCCTGTGAAATTCTATATGTAGATGAAACATGAACAAATTTGAAGTGTCTGTCCATGTTGAACAATTTATCTGGCATAGTTATCAAAGTACTCACTTCTGAAGTAGGGTGTTGATCTTTCCTCTCCTATCTGTAGCTAGACCAGTCTGGTTTGTACTGTTTACCACTTTCTTCTGCAAAAAGGAATAAGGTACCCATCCTGCCACAGCAATAGTTACCTCTTGCTCTTGAGCTTGCCCTAGACATTATTTCTTATGGAGTCCATTGCACTGAAGAGGACAGGGAATTGTCAGTGTTACTGTTCCTGCGTGGCTCTGGCCATTGAGCCCATGAAAAGGAAGGGTGCTGTTGTGGTTTTTTAAAGATAGCAACAGAAATTAAACTCTCAAATGAAATTGGAGAAAAAAACACAGAATTATATTTAAAGAGACATACAGAGATAGATATTACAAAGCAATTACCACATCCCTGGTAAACCCTCTTGAATTTTTCCCCATCCCAAAAACTAAATCTAATACAACTAAATCTAATACTCCCCAATGCTACAATCCTTCCCCCACCCCAGCCCAGTGCCTGTGCCATCCAGACAGGCCTCTGTATGCCTACTGCTTACATGTTCTTCCAGATAAAGTGGCTCCTGCCACACACACCAGGGCAGGAGGAGGAGGAAAGGAGAACGAACTGACCTTGTTGTGAGTTTATAAAGAGATAGCAGAATTATGGGATTGAATAACAATCTTCTAGTCCCCAGAGAGTTTTTTTTAACCCTATAGTCTCAACCTGGGACAGTGTAAATGTTTATCTGCTAGCAGTTGTGCTGAGATCTTCCAGTCTTCAGGAGGAAGAGCCTCATGCTTATGTGGGGCTGTGTGCTCAGCCTCCTGTGAGTTTGAATGCAATCATATTAATACTCACTAATCAGCAAATGCTACAGACTGTAGAAACTACATGTAGCTGCAAACCAGAAGGAAAACAATAGTGTGAAGTGAAGCCAACGTGTTCAAAGCTGGCACTGTCAAGCAGAGAATTTCACGTGTGGCCTCTCCTCTCTGCTTATTCTCTCCCCACTCCCCTTGTTCTGTGTTCTTGGCCAGGCTTCAGCCAGTAGGTAATAAATCTTGTGTATGACTTGCTTGTTGAAAACAACTTCTGGAAGAAATGGTTTTGGTATTAGGGAATCCAATGTGCTTTTGGAGAATCTGTAGTATGGTGTCCTGATTGATCTGTTGGAGGTGCGTGCCTAATTCATAACAATAATCACTGGTGTGTGAGAGATTCCCTTTTCCAGAAGACATTTAGATTTTATTTGTGGGCAAAACTTCATCATTTTGATGGATCAGTTGACATGTCAGTGCTATGCAGGGAAACTTGGCTTCCAAGAAACTATGTAACAATCTGAAAGTTATTTTGCTCAATCCTTTATCCTGAGCCTCCATATTTGGTTTATCCGTTCTGTTTGGCATGTAAAAAAACAAGTTTCTGTAAACTCTTCTAGTTGTGTTCTTCCTCTGTCTCCAAACTCCAGTTTGTTTTCTTTTGGTGTTCAGTTGAACTGGCATGTTCAAGCCTGATGATGCAATCAAGAAAAGATGTTTCAGAGCATTTGAAAATAACTAGAAGATTAACTGCTGGGAGACTGGGCATCTGTCTCCCAACATGAGAACAGGCTGACAAAGACACTGAAATTTGCCTAGAATAAGGGGGATTGTTTATAAAACAGTGTCTGGGTGACACAGATGCCACTAAAACAAAAAAAAAACAACTCCATTTGCAAGCTACCTTTGTCATTCTCCAAACTTTGAGGATGGCTAAAAGTCGTAGAATCACAGAGTGGTTTGACTTGAAAAGGACCTTTAAAGATCATCTTTTTGCCAACTCTTTTTGTTAAAAATGACTGCTGTTTGCCAGGTGCTGCCCACTGAAACCGTTCCTCAGGTGAAGAAGGAGAAGCACAGTACACAGGCCAAGAACAGAGCAAAGAGGAAACCTCCTAAAGGAATGTTCCTTTCGCAAGAAGATGTGGAGGCTGTTTCTGCCAATGCGACAGCTGCTACCACTGTACTCAGACAACTGGACATGGAATTAGTTTCAATCAAACGCCAGGTATGGATGTGACAGATCAAGAGTAACTGCAGTTTTTGGCAGTAGAACCAGTTGCAGTCCTGCAAACTTTGCAGGAATTTTTAGCTTGACAGCGATGATGCACATCATTATGTGGCTTAATTGATGGGCTGCAGCCTTGTGCAATAAACTAGTGCAGCCCTGTGTTTTACATGTCTTATGTTTTAGGTCTATGGGTAAGCATATTTTATACTTAAATTTAGAGCAGAAAAGCCCATATCACTGACCTGAAGGAACATTTGTTGGTGCTTAGTGTTTCTTGCCTTTAAGAGATCCTTTTGCTTTAATTGTGAACTTCCCTGAGATAACATTCATTTTTGCAAAGTGTAATTTCCTTTGCCTTCTCCTGCAGTACTTTTGGACCAGGTAGATGTGTTTGGTTTGTTCTTTGACATCCTACAACCTTCCTGTGTACCTTTTGCTTCTCTGAAGGGTATATGTTTCAAACAAATGTTTTTCAAATATTTGTGAGTAAAGACAGGGTTACTACATGAGTTAGTTTCCTAGATGTGAATGTTTTCACTGTTTTTTAAAGCAGAGATCTGGCTCAAGCTCTTTATTAAACTTGATAAAATTGGTATTTTGGCTTAAAGCCTTTTTCTTGCTCTCTGGGAGAAGAAAAGCTCTCTAGCAGTCTTTGATTCATTACTTGCTGCGTACAGGGCCTTTTTTTCTTATATCAGGCTTTACACTGCCCTGGGTATTGGGGCAGTTCTTGCTCCAGATAACTTGTGCATACACACACACACATATATCTATCTATCTATATATCTATATATATATACATACACATATATATATATATATCTCTATATCTGGGATAGAATAAATTAAATGGGTTCCAGCTATTCCTGCATTCCTTTATTCCAATATTTTCTGGTTTGGGATTTGGTTGTGTGTGGGGGTTTTTTTGGTTTTTTTTTTGGTTTTTTTTTGGTTTTTTGGAAGGTTATGGGGAAAACTGCAGTGCTGAGCTGTGGGGTTCCTGCTGGGGCTGCTGGAAGATTTGTCCCAATTTTTTTTTAATCCTTGTTAAAGGGATGAAACTTTGTTTTCAGATCCAGAATATCAAACAGACAAACAGTGCGCTCAAAGAAAAACTTGAAGGTGGTATAGAACAATACAGACTTCCAGAGGTAGGATCATTTTCTGACCTTTGTTTATTGTGGACCTAAATGCTAATCTGTGTTTATATAACAGGGCTATGCCTCTTGCCAGTGAACAGGGACCAGTGTCATGTCAGTTGACAGTGTGAATTGAGACAGTTACTATGTTTGGTGGTTTTGTGTAATGGAAACCAAAGATGGGGAATAAAAAGAAACAGCAGCATTTAACATATGCAAGTGGCTTCTAACAGAAGTACAGGGTATTCCAGAGACACTGTTTTATCAGTGCCCTTGTGGGAGGGGTAGTTGCTTTGCTCTAAACACTGAGAAATGTAAGAGATGTGATGGCCTGTCTTTTTGACAATTGATGTTTTTGCTGTTTTCCTTCCAACTCTGACCCCTTGTAATGGAAGTAATGTGACCAAGGTTACCTAGGGTGTCTGATAAAAACAAGTAGGTGCTTTGGAAGAGTGTGCCTCTTGGTTATCTGCCCAGAGCATTCCCTATCTCTTTTTATTGTCATAGTTTAGAGGCACAGTGTATGCCGCAGTTAAGGGAATGGATGCCATGTGCCATGTTGAAAATATTGTTGCTACTAAAAAGAATGATGCAGTTTGGCTAATAATTAATTTCTAGTGTCTTTGTGAAGTTTTAATGAGCTCAGATACAAGTGAAAAAAAGTTGTTGCTTATATTAATGAAGTTACCTATTTTTTTTTGTCTAGGTTGTTCAAAAATTTAATGCACGCTGGACCACAGATGAGCAGCTTCTTGCCGTGCAAGGTATGGTACTACAAGTCTGTCTCTACTTCAGATGGTGATAATCAAAACTCTGCTGCACTTCAGAGCAGTGTTTCCCTTCAGTGGCTAATGAAGAATTATGTCATTGTTGTGTATTAAAGCACATGGAACTGAGTTGAACAAGGAGGCAATACCCCAATTCCCCTGCCTGGGCAGTATAAACTGCAGTATACAAACACTTGCAAAAATTCTGTGCTTGTCTGAGCTTTCAGGTAGTGAAACTAGGCTGGAATCAACAGTTCTGTGCTTTCCCTGCACAACATCTCCAGTAGTACACCCAGATTCACCTGGGTCTTTTAGAGACTGCTATGCCCATTCCTACCACACTTTGCGATTTTCTTCCTCTCTAAGGCTAGTCTTAACTGTCTTTTGCCATTTTAGACTTTTTTTTCTTCTTCTTCTTCTCTCTTGATTAATTTGTCAAGGTTTCAAGCTTTTCCTCAGTTCAGCTTCAGATCCTTGTGCTGTAACCTGAGCCTGATTTGCGGTCTTTGCGGAAATAACACACCGCTTTTGTTTTTTGTTGCTTTCAGCAATCAGGAAATATGGCCGAGACTTTCAGGCAATCTCTGATGTGATTGGAAACAAATCTGTGGTGCAAGTGAAAAACTTTTTTGTAAATTACCGGCGTCGTTTCAACATAGATGAAGTTCTACAGGAGTGGGAGGCAGAGCATGGCAAAGAGGAGACAAATGGAACCAATAGCCAGAAGCCTGTAAAATCCCCTGATAATTCTACTAAAATGTCTGAAGAGGAAGATGAGGTAAATCCAGTTTAAAAGTTGCATAAAATTCCCCATCTGAGCTCAGTTCAGATAGATGTGTGTGGGTATGTATATGCACACACTTTGCAAAAGCCATTTTTTGACAATCTTCAGTCGGAGCATACTTCACTTCCTCTGGATACACAGATTCCAGTAGTGATTTTGGGAACTGGGAATTCCAGGCACACGTGAAAGTGGAAAGAGAACAGTTAACTTGCAGCCCTCTGACAGTGTCTGTATCTCATCAGCACATGGACGTTTTAATGCCACTTGCTGCCGAAACCCCATATATCGTTATCTCACTTGGATATTTTCCCTGCACTCAGTTTTCCAAGCTGTTCTAGGTTTGGCTTTGTGGGACCATGCAGCCTTCTGAGGCAAAGCTCACTCTTTCATTTTTGATGGAGTTGTTTCACTTAAGGGAAGGGAAGAAGGCTATAAACTGAGGCGAGTGTGTGAAACTCTTCCCTCTGGATTTACCTAGAGACAAAGTTTTGTTGATTTTACTGCAGTTTCTGTGAAGACAGAAATTCTAGAAACAGCTTCTCCTTGATGGAGCCTCACAGAGATAACACTTCTCCAAAGACAATATATGGTTAAAATTAACTAAGACAGTAGAGTATTTAAATATGAAAGTTAGTTACAAAAGAGTAATATTAACACAGTCTTGCAACAGAGAACCCCACTAGAGGTTTGCATGTTAAAAATGACTGACCTAGGTCTCCCTTTGGCCTAATTTTATAAGATAGCTTGGCACAAAAGCCCTATCTTCTAAATGTAAGCACAGTCAACAGCATAAGGCAAATTTTGGTCTTGCATGGACTAATGACTCCTCAGTGTACTGCATATTTTTGTTGTCCTGATTATGGTTGGCTCACTTATGCTCCCATTCAGGCATTTGGAGAGCAGAACTTCATTGCTTCACAAATCCTAATAATGGGTTAATCAAAAAATGCTTATACTGGAAGTAAGTCCAAAGGTATGATGGATGAACAAAACCTAACTCAAAACCCATGTCTTCTCAGAAGAGTGTGAGCAAAGTTGTCCCACTCTTCCAGAACTAACAAGTAGAGCAAGGAAGCAATGGTGCTAATATGTAGCTGCGAGTTTGAAAGACATGACTTGTATTATTGCTTTGTCCTGTGACCAGTAGAGTTGTATGTGTTAGCAGTGAAGAGCTTTTCTTCTCTGAGCCCTCTGAGATTCCTCCTGCTTTCAGGTGCACCCTCGATGCTTGATCTCACTTGAGATAGAAAATGTGTTAGGTTGCAGCAAGAATTGGACTGTGCTGATGTGATCAAATGTGTGGCTATTGGAACAATAAGGATCCCAGAGAAAGAGGAGGAGGAGGGAGAATTGGAAGCATGACAGCAAGATCTGGTGAAATGGTTGGTGGAGCAGCAGTTGTGATCCCCACACTAGTGATGAAAACTGTCTAGGCTGGAGCTGAGCAAGTGCTGAATGATGGGGTGGAGACCAGAACAGGCTGGTGAGAACAGCTGCAAAGTGTAGAGAAGAGGCAGCTGCTGTGGGAGTCAGGCAGTTCAAAGTGCCCTCTAGTACGGTAAGGGTGAGGGCAAAGCCTGCCTGTACCAGGCTGACACAGGCAGGAGCCAGGCACTGTGGCAGTGATGCCAGCTATGACATACCACATGTGCCCTACGCTAGCACCACGTGGTTTGGGGTTCTTGATCAAGCCTGTTTTGGACAGTAGGAACTGATGTGTCACAGCTGGGAGGAGGAAGGTGCTGGCAGCATGGAGGAAATTTTAACTACTGAGACTGCAGCCTTTTATAAAAATATTCAGGGAAGGGGCACAGGAATGTTATACAGTGGACATTTAATGGCTACCAAGCTCTCTGAGCACACCAGGCACTGCTTCTCAGGCTGGGTGTAAATGTGCTCCTGCCTTCAGAGGTACCAAGCACAGTGCTGACTGGGTGCCGGTCTGAGCAGTTCTGGGGGTGGTGTGAAATTGAGATTTTCACATAGGCCATACATTCGAGCTAGAAGGGGTGTTCCTGGTTCCTCCTGATGCCTTGAGAGCACTTGCACAGGTGGCTGATCAAGTCAGGTGGACTCAGCAGTAGCCAGGAAGAGGCTGCTGGCCCAGCCTTGGGTGCTTTCTGCTCTGGCCTGCCTTGGCTACTTTGGCTGCCAGTCTTGTAAAAACTTTGTCAGCCCTCTGACTGCTCTGGGCTTTCCCCTTCAGTGTATTTTCATAGCAAGTGGCTGCAGTTCCGTTTGGTTTGGTTTGTTTTTTTTTCTTTTTTCTATGGTTTGGAAGGGGGGAAGGATAGACTGCTGATCAAGTAACCTCAACTCCAGTCTTAATTCTTCTGTGTTTGCACTCCTGATAAATCCTGATGCAGATCAGAATAGGGGAAGCTGCTGCTATTCCACCCATGTGCCAGGGTTATCTGTCATGGTGCTTCCAGTACCACGGATCTGGGGTGAATTTTGGAGATACAAGGAAGCCTGTGTATATTCATTTTAAAACTTAATGTGTCCTTTTTCTCCCTCCTCCCCCTTCCCTCCAGGCTACTTCTGTTCTTGATGTCAGATATGCATCTGCTTCGTGAGAAGGTGCTGTAGCCTAGAACAATTTGTGTTGACTACTGTGTTATCCAGGATATCAGGTATTAGCAAACCTCAGACAGCCATCTGCATCATATCTGTGGACAAGCAGCTATTACCAAAAAAAGGCAAACGCTTCCAGTCCTGTGCTACATCTGCCTTAATCTCCCCTCATTCCTCCGTATCGCCTCCACTTCCTTTCAAAGCACCCAGGTAGCTCAGCTTTCCATTTCATCAATGTCCTGCTTAAGCATTGGGATTTCTAGAACCAGTAACACCTGTCTGTAAATTTTGACCAACCTGGAAAACGAGGAGCTCCTTAGCAGCCCCACAGTAACTACACATTAGGAGTTCTTGCAGTACTCAGTCCATAGGGTGTAAGTGCGTATTGCTGCATGGCCTCGTGGTCTCCGCTTCCTGTGTTATTCTTACGGTGACACTATTGTTAGTGAGCTTTCTATAAAGGGGCGGCGTGTGCACATTCCAGTGGTGTCAGGTTTGTTCTGAAATGACAGGACACGGTGACAAACAGTCTTGAATAATGCAAAGTGACAGAAGATGTTATTTCTAAGGTTCGGTCAGCCCAAGGCTGTGGATGTAACTCATTACACTTCTGGTTTGTGCAATTCTTTCCACTGTACCTGTATGTTCTTGCTTCATAGAAAGCTCCCTAATTGAGCATCTTAGTCCTGTATGTTTTAATGGCTTTTATTTAGTGCAAAAGGGAATACGTAACTATTTGATATGCTATTTAACCCCTGGCATTCAGCATTTGCATTGTAACTTGTTAAATGAGTGCTACACAACTTTCTTTTTCCTGATCCTCTGCGGGATTAAGTCAAAACAACTTTCTCTGGTGCCTCTCCTTTTGGAATATGTGCCTTTTTACATTTGGCTACCATAGATCACTTTCTGTCCCAGTGTCTCATTCCTCTTCAGAGCGTTGTTTGCCAAAGACATCACACTGCTTCTCCCGCTGAAAGTCTGGATGAGGGTTGGAGCATAAAATTCAACCTTCCAGGAGTTTTTGGTCTCTCAGAAGTCTACTGGAGAAGAACTGGGTTAATTTCATTGGCCATTGTAACCCTTCTGAAGCACACATCGCTTTCATGTTCTGAACCAAAATATGCAATTTAAAATCTAAGAGGTGCTTTTCCAAATACTTGGTGCATGCAGTTTTCAAATCCCCAGCCCTCTGCTCGGATAACCTGTGCTGTGGCCTGTCTAGCTGGCAAGAACTGGATCTGTTCTTGAAAGCCCTATATGGGGCTTTGCACTTTGAACGAGGCAGTTGCTGACTGCCGAGCAGTGTTCAGAGAAGCTAGAGGCAGCAGTATTACTTCTTGTCCAGTGGAAAGCTGCAAAATAACACTAGTCACAAAGCATTTTACAATGTTGGGAGAAACCATCAGGTGACCTCCTTTGCCTCTCTTCCTCTACAGAGATTTCAGGCCAGGCTGGCACACAGCAATGTATGGCAGCAGTCTTTTAACTCAGAAATCACCTAGTTCATGTCCTGACCTGCAGCTGGGGTGCTGCAGCTCGAAATCTAGCCCTGAAATTAGTGCTGAGGCTTGCGCTGCTATGTTGTGTGCTATGTTGTGTGCTGTGTGGGCTCTGTTCTCTGTACCTAAATGAGGTAGGATAATTCCAGCCAGGTGATAGTGAGTTCTGACTGCACCTTCCGTGGCGTAGAAAGAAAGGCAGAAGAGGTGGCCTCGTGTACACCGAGGTGGTGTCCTCCTTGGGCCTTGTGTGAGGAAAGCAATTAGACATCAGAAATGAAGCAACAACATACAGGCAAAAGAGCAGATAGGCATTACTTAGGGCAAGCTAGAGCGTGAAGCCTAAAAAGGGCATTTCAGCCACTTTGTAGCTGTTTCTGAGCAATTTCATTCTGGTAGCTCCAGAGACATCCTTTGAGGTCACGGTAGGGTGGAGGAGAGCTATTCTCTAGCCTCTCTATTGGGAACTTGTAATCTCAAGTTTGTGGCAGTGTCTCTACAGCTGTTGATGTGAACTGGCAGCTCTGATGGTGGCCCTGCAGATGTTGCCACAGTCCTGTGCCGGTTGGAGTTGGCAGTCTGTTATGGGAAAGGACACTACTTGTTAGCCAGTGTGAGTTAGGATTAAAGACCGGGCAAATAGCACTGTGAATTCAGGTGTCAGTTTGGGTGTAAGGCAATGCTGCTCATTAGAAGTACTCCAGTATTAAACCTCCTGCTGGTGTCAATGCATGGAGACAGGTCCTCACCAGTGCGAGAGGGTTGTGTGAGCTTGCATCCCTGCTGGTGAAACTCGCTCATCAGGAGAGAATTCTGCTGGCGAATCGTTACTTGTGAGGACTTCTCATTGGTTTTTGCCCTCAAACCTGTCCATCTTATGATCAGAAAAGTTGTGTTTTGGCTTCATCCCCAAGGAGTAGGGGGAAACATGTATAATTTGTGATATTAGGAAGAAAAAAGTTGTTAAATTACTTTTCATTTGACTGCTATCTTATTGTAGCTGATACATACAATATAATAGCACTGTATTTTAAACATTTAGGGTTTTTTTTACATTCTCTTTAACTATGTTTTTAAATGCAATAAAATCATTTTAGCATTTGAAAGTTTAAATGGTTTGGTCTTGTTTAAGTGATGATCCTATTTTCTCTTTTTAAATGGGTCAAGCATTAGGTACATCAACTGGTTGCATTCTGATTAGAAGGGTCCACAAAGATAACCGCATAAGATAGAATATTCTCACTTAAAATTTTGTTTCTTAAACTATCAATGTGAATGTCATAATTATATATATTTTGTGGAAAATGGGAAACTACTTCTCTTAGGTATAAGTTATTGTGCAAAATATGGTATTGTTAAACAAAATGATAGTTTAAGTTTTAGTTTTAGAAATCTTAAAGGTATAAAACTGTATTACATATACATAAATTTCATTTGTTCTATTTAATTTTATGTAGGTGTGTAAAGTGCTAGGTAACTTCTCGGGTTTTTTTTGCTTATCCATTAAAACAACCTTGCTACTTGAATATTTGTGTTAACTGGTTGGAAACAGTGATCAATTTTTGTGATACGATCTTATAACCAAGGGGGGAAAAAAAATACATGCCTCAGTTGTGCTTAACAGTATAGCGACAATGTACAATCAGATGCTTAAGATCATAGTAGCCATAACTGGTAGTGCAACCACAATGGTTGTCTTGATATATTTAATACCAATGGGGATAATGAACTCTTAATATATTTTTACAAGTTTGCAACCAGAAAGACCCCATAAATATCCACTTTTAAAATAGTTAACGTGGGACTAAAACTCTCACACTCTGAGAGCAGCGTCCTGACAAACCTTTTTCTTTCCTGCACAAATGCATCTGAAACATCATGAATTACAATGTGCTCATTGTCACTTTAAACTTCAGTTTTTATTCTCCAAATCGTTAACATGCTGTTGGTATTCTTGCACACCAAATATGAGCCAAACAGTGCATTACACTAACCCGATCACTGGATTTGTGAACGTAAATCTCCAAGTCAGTGAAGCTCCAAAATACCCTTGGCAATTTTTACTGATAAAGTGTTGGTTTAGGTTTTCTTTTCACAGCTGTAGTCAAACTACGCACAGCCCGTTCAGGAGTGAGTGGTCTGATATTTAGGCTTTACAAAAAAAAAAAAAGAGAGAAATTATTTTGTTTTTAGCTCCAGCTTGTCTTCAGCAAGTCAAAAAATCTGGCAATCTTGTGCAATGCCCCTAAAGCAAATACTTTTCTGCCACTCCCTGGATTAATGCAGCTTTTCCTGTTGATAGTAAAGCACAATTGCAGTGAAAGTTACAGTTCAGAAGATGGAAGGTCAGTATAGTCTATGCATGTTGTATAATAATGAGTGTTTACATTCATATTCTCCTAAAATTAAAATTTATACTGGAGTGTATAGTATTCCATTATGTAGATTTTATCAATTTTGTTAACTGCTTATAGATTGCTTAAAAGAAGTTTTTTCAAGATTTTAAAAGATGTATAAGGTTAAGTTTGCAAATATAATGGAAATGCTGTATAGCTTTTGAAGTGATAAAATACTCGTTGGGATTTTAAAGAAAGTATGTTGTAATAATGCTGTTGTAAGTAATATTTTAAATGTCTTTTTTGCCTGTTTTCTATTATTCAGCACACTTATGTGATGAATGTTCATAGCATTATGAAATTGCTTAGCCACTGAAAAGTAACATTTTGGTTTTGAGTTATTTTACTGTATGAGGAATTATAGTGGGGTAAATCCTTTGTGAAATTCTACATAATTCATTTTTCTATGATTTCCAATGTTTGCTGACATCAAATAAAATTTTTTCAAGCCATTGATGTAATAAAATATGTAGTAAAATCTTATTCATGTAAACTATGATTCTCAAATGTAATTCATCCACTACCTTTGAGATTCTGGTCAGGAGAACTGACCAGGGTCTGCCCTTTCCTCTTTTACATCATATGTGTGTAAGTGTCATTGGAGCGCAGTTACCTGCTGTGAGGTCAGTTGGCAGTCTCTGTCCCTTGGGAATCTGAGTGGCCTTCAGTGTGGAGCTATCACCTGGAGCTGCCTGGTGCAATTCATGCCAGCGGCCCTGGAGAGAATGACGCTCCCCTGCCCGTGACCATCCAGCTGCACGCTGCAGTTCTGCTGGCATGAGCACCGCCTTCAGCCAGCACTTACATTGGAGAAGTAGTGGGACTGAGGCACTGGCTGGTCTTGAGGGTGTAGAACCAGAAACTAGCTTGTAAGGAATGGGTGGAGACTGGTATCATCACTATTGTAATGGGGACCTGGAGAATAAACTGTTTGCTGCCTACAAGGGGCAAGCACTTGGCTGTAGTGATTAACGAGGTCATTGTATTTGTCCTGCACTGGAAAGAAATGTGTTTGCAGTGTAATGGAAAGGACAACTTCTACCCTTGGAACTTAGATGTTGCTGTCACAGACGCTCAAAATAACAAAATTTTGCACTGACGTTGAGCCGTGGGATTCTCAGGAAGGTTATTTTCTGTCCTCACATGCTGGGTGCTACTGAGCAGTAGACACAGAAGCATGGACAATGTGTTACAGGAAAACTGGGAGAAACTCCTTTATCCTGTCTTCTGGTGTTCAGCAGGCAGGGCACAAGCAGCACTTTGTGAGTCTGGGTGTCAGTGCAGGACGTGTGAGAAGAAGCTTTTTGTTTTGCTCACATGCATTGAAGCATGGAAGAATACAGCAAGATACTGCAGTGGTTTCCAGTGCTGTAGTGTGTGGAGGGCAGGAATTAGTCTTGTCTGTCTTTATTGGAAAGGGAGAGTAGCAAGAGAGAGGCTTTGGACTTTGGAAGCATTTTTAAGAGTTGAGAGTGTTTCCTTGCTGCAAAGTGTCTTTAATTTTCCTGGTGATGGAGAATATGGTACCAGTAAGATAGTGATCTGCTTTCATAGCAGAGCTGTTTAGCTCAAACATCTTTCAGGCCTTAACTTTTGATTCAAGCCAGCCCTTCATGCCTATGTGCCCCTTAGCAAAAAATCCCAAACAAACAACAAAAGAAGGAGCATCTTGGGATGGGTGGATAGCAAGTTATCCATGGCACAGCAGTGTGCTCTTGTGGCCAAGAGGCCAAATGGGATCCTGGGGTGCATTAGGAAGAGTGTGTCCAGCACATCGAGGGAGTCTCTCCTCTGCCTCTACTCTGCGCTGGTGAGACCCCCATCTTGAGTACTGCATTCAGTTTTGGGCTGCCCAGTTTTAAGAGGCACAGGGATCTTCTGGAGAGAGTCCCAGCAGAGGGCTGTGAGGATTGATTAGGGGACTGGAGGGCATGGCTTATGAGGAGAGGCTGAAGGAGCTGGGACTTCTTAGTCTGGGGAAGAGAAGACTGAGAGGGGATTTAATAAATGTTTATAAACGCCTGAGGGCTGGTCAGGAGAGAGGGGAGGGGAACAGGCTGTTCTCACTTGCTCCCTGTGATAGGACAGGGAATAATGGATATAAGCTGCAGCACAGGGGCTTCCACCTCAACACAAGGGGGAGCTTCTTTACTGCGAGGGTCACAGAGCACTGGAACAGGCTCTCCAGGGAAGTTGTGGGGTCTCCTTTTCTGGAGACTTGTAAGGCCTGTCTGGATGCGTTCCTCTGTGATCCTGGATTGTATGGTCCTGCTCTGGCAGGGGGATTGGACTCGATTATCTCTTTGGGTCCCTTCCAACCCCTAGCATCCTGTGATCCTCCCTTTTCAGTCAGGGAGCATAAGCAGCTGAGGAAGCTGGGCCTTCTGCCCCAGCACGCACATCTGAGGAATCTTCTGAGGAGTCCAGAAGCAGAGGTAAAGTGGTGGTAATGCTACTGCTTGTGAAAACACCAGTGCTACATTTCTGCCTAGTGATGGTATTTGTAAATGGGAATACAGTGTTGAATTAGTGTTGAATGGACTTTAAATGCTGTATTTGGTGTTCCTCCATAGCCTGTTTCCTATCTAAACAAATTTGCTATCTGATAACTTCCAGCCTTGACATCTTAAGGCTGATCAGCATTCCAGCAGCTACTGTGGTGTAGACTTTAAGATGTCACCTTAATTAAGCTTTGGCCCTTAACGAAGAACGGGAATATGTGTGCATAGGGAAAACTTGTTTTCTAGAGCACATGTATGTGTCACCCAGGCCTGTCTGCAAGCAGTAGTGTAGGAACTACTCAGCAGCACAAAGCACTTCTCCCTTAGGACGGGAGCTACCTTGCAAGATGTGGTATGAGCTGGGCCCCCCAGTTTAGAAGGGACATTGAGATGCTTGAGCGTGTCCAGAGAAGGGCAATGAGGCTGGTGAGAGGCCTCAAGCACAAGCCCTACGAGGAAAGGCTGAGGGAGCTGGGATTGTTTAGCCTGGAGAAGAGGAGGCTCAGGGGTGACCTTATTGCTGTCTACAACTACCTGAGGGGTGGTTGTGGCCAGGGGGAGGTTGCTCTCTTCTCTCGGGTGGCCAGCGCCAGAACGAGAGGGCACAGCCTCAGGCTGCGCCGGGGGAAGTTTAGGCTTGAGGTGAGGAGAAAGTTCTTCACTGAGAGAGTCATTGGACACTGGAATGGGCTGCCCGGGGAGGTGGTGCAGTCGCCGTCCCTGGAGCTGTTAAAGGCAAGGTTGGACGTGGCACTTGGTGCCATGGTCTAGCCTTGAGCTCTGTGGTAAAGGGTTGGACTTGATGATCTGTGACGTCTCTTCCAACCTTGGTGATACTGTGAGTTGCAGGCTCAAAGGGAAGAAGCGTTCATTGATGATTGATGGTGCTGTTTGTGGGCTGAGATCTTTAGTCTAATTCACAGGTTATAAAATAATAGTGTAAGCATAGATTTTATTTCATAAACCAGCTTCCAGTCTGAAAGATACAGTGTGATGTTTGAGACCTAGTATCTCATTACTCTGAACTGTGCTTTGGCTTACCCACTAAAATAGTCTTTGAACTAATGAGAGGAAATGTAATTTCTGGTCTTGCTTTTAGTAGACAGCTAACAAGATGTGCAAATGTGTTTGTAACACCAACAAGCAAGGACCCAGCCAGACAAAAACCATACCCCAGATCTCAGCCTTTTAAAGGGCTTGCTGACAATGGTGGAAGAATGGTTTGCCTTTGCTGCAGATTTGCTGTAAAATATTTAGAGAGCTAGGCTCTGAAGTCATCAAGGAGACTCTTGAGGACAGTAGTGTATGGGAAGTCTGAACTTTCACCAAAGATAGAGAAATCACCTGGAAGTTTCCCCTACTGCAAGGAGAGAAGTTTGCATGAAAGTAGACTGCAAGCCCAGCTGAACAAGGGCAGCAAAAGGCAGGGCCTTTTAAAGATAGAGAAAAACACTGAACAGCCAAGGAGTTTACAATGGAGAGATCACAGAATGAGAGTAAGGAAGCAGACATGTCCTGCTGAATTCTGTTTGTTCCTAGTCAGAGGGTGGTAGGGTAGAGGTTGAGATGTTTATTCTGGTTCTGGACAGTTCTCACTAATGTAGTTTGGAACAGAAGAAGGTGTGTGGAATGATGGAAATAAAAGGTGCACATGTGAGCTGGAATGAGCTTTTCCCCATCTGCATACTTTGGGGGAGCAGAAACAATTTGTCTGACACCTAGCATATGAAACGGTGCCTTGGCAAGACTTGAATAAGCTTTTAAAATGGAAAATGGTATGTGACTGACAAAACTAAACTGATTTCTGGAAGGAAAAGATGAATAGGAGATCTAGGTAGCTGCAGACATCTTGACACTGCTTTTGTGTATTCACAATTTAGAATAAGTCATGATGGAAAGGAGAATTAGGTGAATTAATAAAATAGAAGAAGGAGTGTCATGGGTCTGCCAGAGAAAAACTCATGCCTGACTAGTCAGTCACAAGGTACAGGATTCATCAGTGGCTATGGATATCGTTGCCTGAGCTCCTTGTCCAGAATCTGTTAGAGGGAAAAAAAAAAAGCTTTTCTAGGGTATAATTAATTTAATCCTAAATTAGACTCTAAACTGCTCTAATGTATTACATCCTGAAAGGGCTTATTTCTCTCATTATAGATTATAGGCAGAGCCTGGTGTACTCTCAGATGTGGAAACTGGGCATTAACTGTGTTAGTGCCATGACTGCCTGGGTGTAATCCCAGGAGGAGACAAGAACTTAAACCCCTCACTGTAGCACTGGGCACTGTACTTCTAGCTAGATGAAGAAACGTTGATGCCATCATGCCGATGTTTTGAAAAGCTCCTCTACAGTGTTGTGCACAATCCTGGGTTCCCTGTAGGAAAGACTGGCTTCAAGTATTCAGTTTATTTTGCTTCCAGTGGATCCTGGATGTTGACTTCACTGAACTGCAGAATAGCACATCCTATAGGCTTGTTTCCATCATTGGTAACTGAATTGCTTGACCTGCTTTCCAGTGGGATTGGGTCCCTTCTTCTGTCCCATGCTCTTTCCTCATGATGGAGGATTAAATCTGCTTCCTGCCACAAGATACAGCAGGAAAACTGGGACAGAGTTGGAAAATGCAGGAGGACCATCCTCCTGAGGGTCCCAAATTTTCATTGCTTGTTTGAAAAAATGCCTCTGATAAGAGAAGTAGCTCCCCTGCGACTTGGTACCTTTTTAAAGACTCTAGAAATGTACTGGAGCACCTCACGGGACCTAATATCTGTTCGTTTGGGCCCTGTGTCCCACCTCTTTTGAAGAGACCATTCAGGTAAGAAGTGTCATCATAATGTTCATATCATCATAATGTTTTTCTTATATATTTTATATTATTTTTAGCCTTTCTAGTACAACTTTGGGGACAGCTTATACCACAAGCAGCTTTACAGTAGCTTTGTCCCTGCTACTTGCAGGGGTGTTGGATAAGATGACCTTTGAGAGGGTCCCTTCCAACCCGATGTGATCTGTGAATCTCTGATCTGTATGTTGTGCTGTTAATGTTTGCCCCTTAAAAAAGGCAAGTACTGAAAAAAAAAAAAAGCCAAACCCCAAAGCAGTTGGGGGGTCACTCAAGGCCACACCTTGAGTACTGTGTCCAGTTCTGGGCTCCTCAAATCAAGAGAGATGTTGAGGTGCTGGAACGTGCCCAGAGAAGGGCAACAAGGCTGGTGAGGGGCCTGGAACACAAACCCTGTGAGGAGAGGCTGAGGGAGCTGGGGGTGTGCAGCCTGCAGAAGAGGAGGCTCAGGGCAGACCTCATTGCTGTCTACAACTACCTGAAGGGTGGTTGTAGCCAGGTGGGGGTTGGTCTCTTTTCCCAGGCAACCAGCAACAGGACAAGGGGACACAGTCTCAAGTTGTGCTGGGGGAAGTATAGGCTGGATGTTAGGAGGAAGTTCTTCACAGAGAGAGTGATTGGCATTGGAATGGGCTGCCCAGGGAAGTGGTGGAGTCACCGTCCCTGGGGGTGTTCAGGAAAAGCCTGGCTGAGGCACTTAGTGCCATGGTCTAGTTGACTGGATAGGGCTGGGTGCTAGGTTGGACTGGATGATGTTGGAGGTCTCTTCCAACCTGGTTGACTCTATTGTATTCAGTTAATTGGATATTCTCCTTTAAGCTAATTCCCTTTTGCTGCATGGCTGATTCTCTCCTAGCACAATCATGTCTCGTTGGTACAACTATTCTGAGAAGGTAACTTTTAAGCTTAATAAATTCTCCTTTAACGTATTTGTATAAAGATTCCAGTTTCTGCACTTAGTCACGGGAAGCCCTGGGTTCAGTGCCATGCCCTGCTCAGGAAGCAAACAGTGCCCCATGACAAGCAGCCTCTCACTTTGACTTTCAGTGCGTGTGACCCAGAACCGCAGTGGAATTCAGCAGCAAGAAAATAAGAGAATTCTGCTGTGCTCACAAGGCAGATAAACTAGTTCCAAACAATGCCTTTAGCCCGTGGCATGGATGGGTAACTTCTCTTCTTCCTGCTTTTGTTTTTGTGCATTGTTAAGCAGTGAGTACTGGGAGCTGCCCATGGCTCCAGATTTGTGATTCAGAATCCAGTGTCAAGCAGAAAGATCAGTAATAACTATGAAATGACTTGCACCTTCTCTGCCCTCCAATGTGTGCTGCCTAGAGCCTCCCCATTGTGGAATACACAAGGTCTCCTCTTGCCAGCCTGTCTCTCTACAGAGAAAATCTCTGATATTAAAAGGAGATAACTTGATTTTTATACACACACATATATGAATATGTCTCATGACTTCTAACTTCAGATTTCCCCAAGACATTTTTGTCTGCAAGTCTCCAACAGGTGGGTACCCCTACCATAGGCATTAAAGTTTGCCGATGACACCAAACTGGGAGGCTTGGCTGATACAGCTGAAGGTTGTTTGGCCATCCAGTGAGACCTGGACAGACTGGAGAGCTGGGCACAGAGGAACCTAATGAGGTTCAAGAAGGGTAAGTGCAGAGTCGTGCACCAGGAGGAAAGCCAAACTGCACCAGTACAGGCTGGGAGGTGATCTGCTGGAGAGCACCCATGTGGAGAGAGGCCTGGGAGTCCTGGAGGATAACAAGTTATCCATGGGACAGCAATGTGCCCTTCTGGCCAGGAGGGCCGATGAGATCCTGGGGGGTATTAAGAAGAGTGTATCCAGCAGATCAAGGGAGGGTCTACTTTGCCCTGGTGAGACCTCACCTTGAGTAATGCATTCAGTTTTGGGCTCTCCAGTTTAAGAGAGACAGGGATCTGCTGGAGAGGGTCCAAGGATGATTAGGGGACTGGAGTACTGCCCGATGAGGAGAGGCTGAGGGACCTTGGGCTGTTTAGTCTGGAGAAGACTGAGAGGGGATTTAATAAATGTTTATAAATAGCTGAGGGCTGGGTGTCAGGAGTGGGGACAGACTCTGCTCACTTGCTCCCTGTGATAGGACAAGGACCAATGGGTGTAAGCTGCAGCACAGGAGGTTCCACCTCAACACAAGGGGAACTTTTTACTGTAAGGGTCACAGAGCACTGGAACAGGCTCCCCGGGGAGGTTGTGGAGTCTACTTCTCTGGAGGCTTTCAAGGCCTGCCTGGATGTGTTTCTCTGTGACCCTAGATAGATTGTATAGTCCTGCTCTGGTAGGAGGGTTGGACTTGATTATCTCTTTGGGTCCTTTTCAACCCCGAACATCCTGTGATCCAAGCCTTGTTAAGTGCTTTTATGTTGTTTGTGGTAAGAGTTGAAGCAGGTGGATAGTAAATAACCTCATAACATTAGAGCAAATGCGGTTTGAAATGATTACCTGTCGGTCTCACATTAGTGTCTGGAGCCAAGGAGCAATCTGACAAGAAAAGATGTGCCTTACTAATGAGAGAACCCATCAGCACGCTGTGAGACGCAGCAAGATTTCAGCAATGCTCTATCGACTTGAGAGAGCATCTAGCACCTCTGAATTGCTTCCTTGCTGATTGGTGAACCTGCTTTGAAGTCTTGGAGGAGGGAATTATTATACTTAGTAAACTCTTTGCTTTTTATTTTGCCTACTGGAGTTGGTCATTTCATAGCTTGTACCGGTTGATCTCAAGGATTTCATTAGCAGTACCTGTTAACAACAGGGCAGTGCCTTCAAACCTGGCTGTGGTCTTGTTTTCTGTTGTGCAGTGTTTTCCTTTTAACTGGTATGAAAAGAGAAAGTAACTTGTAGAGTGAAGCAAAGAGGAGCTAAGTAATTTCTGTTGCTGCTCTTGCATTTGAAGGTTGCCAAAAGGCATCTCTTGTAAAGGTGGTGGTGTTTTCTTTTTCCAATTAGTACCTCAGTCTTGTTTCTGTAGCCTTGTGGGACAGAGAGGTCACAGAGTGGATAAATGAAAGCTGAGTGATTTAGATGGTTTCCAATGTTTTTACATTTTACTGAAGTGTTTAATGTTTGCTTAATCCCCTGTAAACAGGAGGCTACATCTTAGTTTAAAAATTCAGAGCCTACTGAATGCTTCCAGCTGCTGGTCACAGCACCACTGAGAGTTGTTGCTCTGCCCATGGAAGGGAGCAGCACTACTATCATTTCTGCCAAAACTAAGTCAACATTATCTCACCTGTGAGCTCAAGGCAGAGAGTAGTAATATCAGTGTGAAAGCATTGATGTCTGCAGATGGGAAGCTTTAGGATGTGTCCTTCCTATGGATAAGCAAGTCTTAGAATAATGTCCAATTAGGACTTGCATTGCCAGCCCGTGGGTGTCTGGGGGTTAAAGCCCTTAGTTACTGTTGCACAATTGTGGGGGAGAAATTACCCAAGGAAGAAGGCTTGGTGACACATAGCTACCAAAGGCTCTAGGATGCAATTTTGGGCACTGCAAGGTGTTGTGCAAAAGATTTGTGGTAGATGTTGTCTAGTAGCAAAGGGTTGGTTTTGACTTGGCTAAAACAATCCCTGTGGAAAGTCAATGCTGATGGGAAGGGGGCTGACTTGAGTAGCTGTGTGTGGTTTTAAGTGTAGCCCTGTTGGAGGAGCATTGCAGAGGCTGGTGTCGTGTGTATGAGTAGCAGACTGGAGAGATTGGTCCTTGGTTGAATGCAAGATGCTTCTGGAGGGAGATCTCAGTGCGGGCTTGCTTTCTGAAGTTCTCTGACAGACGAGAGATCCTGCTGGAAAGAGTCTAGCAGGGAGCCTTGAGGATGACTAGGGGAATTGAGCATCTCCCATGTGAAGAGAGACTGAGAAACCTGGGGCTGTTTAGTCTGGAGAAGAGAAGATTGAGAGGAGATCATATCAATGTATACAAATATCTGAGGGGTGGGTGTCAAGTGGATGGGGCCAACTTCTTTTTGGTAAGCAGTAAGACAAGGAGCAACAGCTACAAATTGGAACATAGAGGGTTTCACCTCAACATGAGGAGAGACTTCTTTACAGTGAGGATGATGGAGCACTGGAACAGGCTGCCCAGAGAGGTTGTGGAGTCTCCTTCTCTGGAGACTTTCGAAACCCACCTGGTTGCATTCCTGTGTGAACTACCCAGGGTGATCCTGCCTCGGCAGGGAGGTTGGACTCGATCTCTGGTGGTCCCTTCCAATCTCTAAAGTTCTGTGAGTCTGCGAAGAGTATTGCCCTTGATGTTGGCTTGCTCCTTGGCAGTGATGGTATTTATAGCACCTTTTCCTGGAAATGCCTAACTAGGGATAACCAAAGCACAGAGGCAGATTGGAGAGCACAGGAACATCTCTATGTGGCACACATGGACAAGGTTGCTGAACTGTGTTCCAGCTGTAGACTGTTGTGGGCATCCACAGATGAACAAAAGGTGCCTCGATCCTGTGCTGGGAGTAGTAGAAGCTCCATAGGAGCCTGTAGGGAAGCTGGGGCTTCAAACTACTACTTATGCTCTTCTTGAGTGATGGCTCAACACTTTGGTCTGTTTTCCATGCAGGGTCTGGCTGCACATCACAAGATACATTTCTCATTGCAACTGTCTATAGCAGGTTGTTCTCCTGGAGTACTTGGAGCTTGGAGGACACTGTCCAAATTTCTTCAGAACGTGACTATTTTTGTTGTAAATTAGTTGTTTTGTAGGCAGACCCCAAGGGCCACTTGCCTGGGTGGCTCTAGCTCAGCTTGGTTTGGTTTTTGTATGCTAATTATTCCTCTGAGATTCAGTCTGTGCTTTCTGTTCAGCTGCTGAGGTGTCTTGGTTGTGAAGACAAAGTAACATGTCACTTAAGTAAATTAATATGTGAAAACTGAGTGTCCTGATGTGTTTGATTAATGTTTACAGAAGCCTCTGGAAACCATGTGTTTGTGGCTGGAAGCTGGGCAGAGCATGTGTGCTGCTGTCTTAAATATTGCCCACAGCAGAAGCTAGGGAAGAAACTGCAGACCCTAGAGGAGGAAGGGACATGGATGTGTCCTCTCATTTCCTGTTCATTCCTTCCTAACATCCTTACAAGAAGATCTTCTGTGTGGGAAGCTTGGTGTAAGTCTGAATTGCTCTGACCATTCAAATGTACTGAAGTCTACTGCTAAAATGATCCACTCCTTACCCAGTGGTGAAGCCAACAGCAGGAATGGTGAGGGGCTGGAGGGAAGTGGTGCAGGTACTTGAGGGATGGAAAGAAGGCATGAAATACGGGCCATGTCATACATCCCTGAGCCAACAGGGTTTATTTCTGCAGGAAATGGTTTCTGGCCAGGGAGGGTAGACAGGTGGATGCTTCAGTTCCAGGCTGTGTGGTAGGGCTAGAAATTATCTCTTGACAAAGTCCTGGTAATGAGGCAGCAAAGGGAATTAATCATTAGCAGAGCTGAGTGACAGATGTGCTGCATTCTTTATAGCTCTGAAACTTTGAGTTTGGTTGTCTTTCTACACAAACTGTTTCTCAATAGCCTGTCTTCAAGGCAGGAGTGCCAGGTGGCACCTCCAGCCTATACTTTGCCAGAGTCAGTAACACTCTGAGAAGGAGAGGATGGGGAAGGTGTCCCAGTGGCTCTGAAAAGTGATTAATTTTGTGAGATGACAACTCAAGCAATACCTAGTCCAAAGGATTTGGAACTGCTTGAATAAATTATGAATCACAAATTGTTTGTTTGGGGAGTTTCCCTGAAGAGAAGTCTAGATGAGTATAATTTGAGGGGGAGGCACAAGCAGTGCTGGGATGCGTGAAGAACCCGCTTGCCTAGGGATAAATGATCAGGTGGGATGAATTCTTGTAGGGTTTGAAGACCAAAAGGACCCACAGCCATGTTTTGCATGCATTTCCCTATCACTCAGACTTTAGTAGCCCTAAAACATCTCAGAACCTGCTCGATGACCATTGCACCAAGACCATCTTCAGATCCCCAGGCTGGACATACTTGCAGCAATTCCATGGTGTTTCAGGGACTTGTCTAGGTCTTCTAGTGCTCTTGTTTCACATTCCCATCTCTCCAGGAATGGGTTTTAAACCTGCAGCTGCCTTCTGATATACTGTGGTAGTTCCCATCTGTTGAATGTCAGCTTGGCCTCCCCAGCTCTGCCAGGAGCAGAGGGTTCCCTCAAGGCAAGTCCACATTTGCTCATGTTAGCAAGAGCAGATGGTGCATGTGGAGCACATATTCAGCATTAGCTAATGGAGAGAAGCCTGGTACTCCAAGTCCAGCACTTCCAGTATTTAGCACAATGGTCTCATCCATCCTCCTGAGCTAAGCGGTGCTGGGTTTTTTATGTGGGGGAGGTGATCTCTCAAGAGGACAAGCCATCTATGCAGGCAATTGTGGGAGCTTGCCCCAATTATCCTTTCGTGCCCTCACCTCTCCCACGTTCTTCAGCAGTTCCCATCGGGTGAGGAATGCCAATTTATTCATAATGACTTCTGCTTGATGTGACTGTTTCCGCAGCTTTTATCATATCTCTGTGCCTCCAGAACATCAGCTTTGTCACACCTGTAATTTATTCTCAAGCTGTAACATAGCTCTTGGAAAGATGCCCAGGTTTGACTTCAAGCAACAATGAATTCACAAGGTCCCTAAGCAAGTTGCTTCAATTGTCAGTTACCTCTGGTGCCTTAATTTGCCCAGCAAGTTTTTTTTCTTCTTCTTTACCTACTTGGTATGTTTCATTGCATCTCTCTCTGCTAGGTTTATGATTATTATCGAACACATCTTCCCAAGCTGCTACTTGAGGAGACAGCTACATCTTGGTCTTATTTTGGATACATGGAGGAGTGTGAGTTTGCTGCTCTCCTGAAAAGTCAGATCTCACAGAACTGAAATGCCCTCCAACCCCCCGGTATTCGGCACCAGTAACACATACAGCTGGATCTCACTTCTGCTCTGTCTCTTGGAATAAACTGTTTGACACAGAAGTTGTCAGATAGGTTTCTGCTTTAGAGTTGCATCAAAGAGCCTCTGAAAATCAGGGAACCTCTTCAACCTGATCCCATTTACAGGGGTTTCTTATTTACAAAAGGTGATTTCCTCTCTTTTTGTTGCTCCATGTGCATCTACCACAACTTGCATGGGAAATAAATGTGCACATGTGGCTGCATTGCCTGTTCAAGGAACCTGACAAGAGCTCATCTCCCAGCATGGTGGAGGATGCTGAGTGCAGAAAGTGATTAAATGTTTGTCTAGCAAGCAGAGCAGTGTGTTTAGCTGCCTGGAGGAAAAGCAGGTTTGTGAGCTCATTCATTTTCTGATCCCTGAACTAATCTAACTGAAAAGATGAAATACAAAATGAGAGCAATTCTGCAGTGTCTGCAACTCTCTCTAATTGGTAAAGACTAGGCAAGAGGTCTCAGGTGTTAAGTTCCTGAGGAAAAAAAAAATGCGGTGCCTGGAGCGAACCAAAATCTTAAGGCAGGGAGCTGCATTTAGGCTCCTCTGGGAAGGGCATGGGGGCAGCTTCAGTCCCTATATCCCGTCGTGAGGATACGGAGGGGCACTGCGGGCCAGTTGGTTCCCTTCCTCCTGCAGCAAGGAGCTTTCTAGATGTTGTCTTTGACTGAGGCACCGCTAAAGGGTTAGTGTTTCCTGCAGCGCTCTTCCGTGCTGTCTCTCTGCAGCGTCGGGAGAGATGGGGAAATGGTTTGCTGCCAGCGAGCGCAGCAGCGCACCCAGGAGCCTCATTAGCATGCTGGGCAGGTCAGCTGCTGCGTTTAACTTGTCGTCTTCCTCCTCCTCTGTTTATCTCTGGTACTCACCTGTTGCGAGTACAATCAAAAAAAAAAATAGAAAAGGGGAGAGATGAGATTCTCTATATCCTGGAAAAGGGATTGTGGACTCCCAGGCAGGGGCCACATCAGCAAATATTGAGCATAGCTGAGGATTTATTAATAAGGCATTTGTTAGGCAGGAAATCCCGGCCCCATGGAGAGCCTAGTGCCATGGTAAGGACACTTGTCAGTATGAAGTAAGTGCTGCTCTTTAATCTTGCTCTGACCATGGGGTCTGTCTCAAGTTGTACCAGGGGAGGTATAGGCTGGATGTTAGGTGGAAGTTCTTCCCAGAGAGAGTGATTTGCCATTGGAATGGGCTGCCCAGGGAGGTGGTGGAGTGGCCGCCCCTGGAGGTGTTCAAGAATAGACTGTATGAGGCACTTAGTGCCATGGTCTAGTTGATTGGCTAGGGCTGGACTGGATGATCTTGGTTGGATAGTTTGGACTGGCTGGATAGGCTGGATAGGCTGGACTGGATGATCTTGGAGGTCTCTTCCAACCTGGTTGATTCTATGATTCCAGCTCCAGCAAAATGCCATTGGTTGAAATGGGAAAAGGGCAGCAGGATGCTCACTTCCACCTGGGAGTGGATGATGGTTCTGAGTTGAGCCTTCCTAAAGGTGACCTTCCCCCTCACAGGAGATGACATTCAAACCTCCTGTCTGCCTGGAAGAAGATTACTTTGCACCTAAGTTGGGTGCATGTCTAGCATCTGAAATGATGGAAGAGTTCTATGGGAAGAGGCTGCAGGAAGGCTAAATGCAACTACTGACGTTGCCCCCTGCTAGTGCAGTGCCAGCAGTGGTTCCATCAGCTGTTCAGGAGGAATGATTATGGAAATCCTTGATTGTGACCAAGTGGGGTTTATGGTAAGCAGCCTGCTGCTGTCTGCCAGCAACTGAGAAAAATTATGTTCTGCTCTGGGAGAGGAATTTGCAAAACCTAGTACAAAATGAGTAATAAGGGTAAATCTATTGGAGATGCACTGTGCTTATTCTGGGAACAGCAGAGCGAGCAGCACGGCACTTAGTTCAGTTGATGCTGTTAGATAAAAAGCTGTATTTCATAGGGAGGCATTTCCTGGTATTTCCTTTGCTTTCAGAAATAATGCTCTTGCTTTTGTAATCATGCTTCATTTCAGTGTTGCAACAAGAATAACAGTGCAAATGTGGGGTTTCTTCTTGAGCTCTGTCCTCATGTTTCCCCGGGCCTTGGGGGTAATCAGGGCCAAAGAACTGTCCAATTTACTGTAGCCAGGTAGGTTTACTCGAGGGCAAAGTATCTGCATTTAGTATCCTTCATGATTTCTGCTTGCCATATTGAGAGCCTCCCGCATCTGGTTTTGAGCTGTGCCTTCAGGAACATGCCTCTCCTACCATGTGAGCCTTCAGGCCTCTACTTTCTTTGGGCAAAGCTTGGATTCACCTCTTTCCCAAGACTCTTCCTATCCCTTCAGAACATCATTTCTCTCCATGGCTCCTAAGACAAGCTTGGAAGTATTGGAGCCCCCTTCTAGACACGCTGCCCTTGGAGCTGTGCAACCAGCAGATGCTTGTGGGAACACGGGAAGCTTTCTCCAAGCAAGGCAACCTCTCCAAGTGCTGTATTGTAAGTGCCTTTGCGTTAGCTTGCAAAAATTGAGCCTTCCGCTTTGGTTCTGCAGGAGCTGCTGTCAGCCCTTGGCTTCACCAAGACTGCTTCAGTCACCAGCAGTACAGAAAGGAGATTTAAATGGCACAGACATGATGCTCTTCAGTCTCCACACTTGTGGGAGATGGATTAAAATGATTGTTGCCTTTTTTTCCCCCTCTCTAACAGAGACTGTAATTAAATGTCCTTTTCCTTTATGTCTCCTATGGTAATTTGAGACAACTTATTAAAGGCTCAGTGACTGCTGCTGCTGCACAGCACTGCCACCTCCTGAATAGCACCCTGAGCAAGGTCAGGGGTCTGCTGTGTGAGAGGCTGCAGCGATACACAGTATGATGTGACTCTTGCTTTAATGACCTCCCTCTCAGTAGGGAGCTGGGATCTGTGAACCCCCAAAGGATGCCTTTTAAAATAATTTTCATTTAACTCGTTTTTAAGAGATGTTCCCTGAAAAGCAGATAAGAGAATGCTTTATTTCTCTGATTGCTTTTAAAGAGGAAGGGTGAACTGCTAAAAATATTTTAAGTGCCTCTGCCAATCTGTGCTCAGACATGCTGATGTGACGGATCCAAAGAGAAGAAGCTTTGTTGAGTGAAACGGTGTTGCTCAGTAGGAAATTTCCTATATGAAAATCTCTCCAAGTAACAGCAGCAGCATGGAAGATGAAGTGTCAACGTGAAGGTTCAGCTGTGGAAAGAAAACACATTACAGCTCTCAGGAGCAAATGAGAAGACATGCAGCATACTTTAACATGCACGCTTTGCTAGGGCTTCCACCACCTAGCCAGGCTTCTTCCCCTTTGAAGAAATAAAAAGATGCAGTGAATTAAAAATCAAACTGTCCCATGTGTATGACTTCAAGTGACTGGGCTGGGATTTTTTTTTTTTGGTAATGTTTACTCTATGCACTTACACTAATTGAAATTCTAGTTATATTGAATGAGTCTTTACAAATGCCCTGGCCTCACTGTATCCCAGCAAATGTCACAGGAAAAGGACATTTAATTACAGTCTGCTTCGGGGGAAAAAAAAATAAATCAAGATTAAATTAATAGTAATGTCTGTTTGAAAAATATAATGAATGTTAGACTAGGTGAGGAAGCATGAACAATTGTCTGCAGCTTTGCAGGGTACTGCTTTTGCAAATTCATGGAAAATTAAAGCTCATTAACATCTAGTGTACTTTGCAGAGGAGTCTTAGCAGAAGTTGCAGCTATTAGTGTGGCCAGCAGGTCGAGGGAGGTGATTCTCCTCCTCTACTCCACTCTGGTGAGACCCCACCTGGAGTACTGCATCCAGTTCTGGAGCCCCTATTGCAAGAAGGATGTGGAGATGCTGGAGCATGTCCAGAGAAGAGCCATGAGGATGATGAGAGGGCTGCAGCACCTGCCTATGAAGACAGACTGAAAGAGTCGGGGCTGTTCGGTCTGGAGAAGAGGAGGCTCAGAGGTGACCTTACTGTGGCCTTCCAGTATCTGAAGGGGGCCTACAAAAAAGCTGAGGAGGGATTTTTTTAGACTATGAGGGAGTGACAGGCCTAAGGGGAATGGAACAAAGCTGGAGGTGAGGAGATTCAGCCTGGACGTGTGGAGGAATGTTCATGTTCTCATGTTCAGCATGAGAGTGGTGAGAGCCTGGAATGGGTTGCCCAGGGAGGTGGTTGAGGCCCCATGCCTGGAGGTGTTTAAGGCCAGGATGGATGAAGCTGTGGGCAGCCTGCTGTAGGGTAGGGTGTCCCTGCCCATGGCAGTGGGGTTGGAACGAGATGATCCTTGTGGTCCCTTCCAACTCTGACTGATTCTATGTTTCTGTTCCCCTGCCATGCTGGAATTGCCCTGGGTGGCCTGCCCTCTGGCGCAGGCTCTGGATCATGCCTGCCTGAGTTTGGTTAGCTGGGGCCTTTCAGCTAACGGAGCTCCTGGTCAGGACAAAGGTAGGTTGACTGCTGTGTTGTCCTGTGTAGGGAAGCAGCAGCTTGGTGGAACAGCTGAGAAGGTGGGTGCTGGGCTGGGAGTCAGCAGTTTGGGACAGCATCAGTGGGTTGGTGTGGAAGCGGAGATGCTGGGGCTTTTAAATCCTGGTGAGAGGTGCAGGTTTTGTGTGGCTCCTAGCTATTAGGGACACAAATTTGTTCCCTTTGCAAACACTAAAACAATAAAATGTAGTGGAACAGCCAATCCAGAAGGCCTGTCAGCCTTTGGATAAGTTTATACAGGAGTTGATGTGTAGCCAAAGTGGGAGGACTTTTACTGCCATTAGCAGATGTCGGTGACTGCCACTCTAAAAATGAGCTCAGCTGTAAATCAGCTTTTCCACCTCTGCAGAATTGTTCTTTCTCTAGTTCTCACTGCACTCAGAACAGCATCAAATTCTTCTCCATCCACTTCTCCCTCCTTCAACCTCTCTTATCCCTCTGCCAAAAGCTAAAATCTCCCAATTTCTAAACAGAAACATTCAGAGAAGCTTTCAGCAAATCCTGCAGGCTGCATGGCTCTGGATGCAGAGCAGCTGCCAGTGACCCAGGCAGGATTGCAGCTCTGGCAGTGGCTGTTTAGTCCCCTCAGCAGCGCTGGCCTCTCTGGGACCAGCTTATTCCCCTTAATGAGCTTGGTCATGGAGGTATGGCCACAGTGCTGGGTGGAGATGTCCATGTCTTGGCAACAGCTTCGCACACGCTATGTGTGGGTGGTGGTGGTAGTGAGGAGAGCAGTTGACTGGCTTGGGTAATGACTTCAATGCGTCTTAGTGTAAGAGACAAATGAAACAAATATTCCTGCCAGCTGAAGAAAGGCACTGGCTCCTTGTCTCTGCCTGCAGATGCTTGCTGTTCCCAAAACTGCTCTGACTGGGATGGTCTGAGACACTGGTTCAGCCCCACTGTTTTAAGGCAAGGAAGGATGGACTCACACAGCATTGAAAAAGCAATTCAACAGGACTTGACTGTGTTCAGCACACTGACTGGAAGTCCAGTCACTGGACTCCCAGATCTTGCACACCCCAAGTGCCCCTGTGCTGACAACCTCAGCCCTCTCCCTGCTGTAGTGAACCCAGTCCCAGCTGGCCTCTCTTTGCAGCTTGGAGAACCAGGGCTGCCATCTCCCCTTTCTCTGGATGAAGCTGCTGAAGCCTTTCCTGTTTGTCTTACAGGTCTGGTCCACTCTACTGGTCACTTTGGAGGCACGAAGAGGGCGGAACTGCCCTCTAGCACCCACAGTGGCACCTTGTACATCGGTATGCTGGCTGGAACTGTAGACATCACTTTGCCATGAGGTAGTTAAGCTCGAGATTTCCAAAATGAGCCAAATGGCTTGCGACTCAGAGGAGTTTCTTCACAATACTTTCTTTTTTAACTCCCCAAACACTTAAACTAGTAACACTCAAGCTGTGGTTTGTTGTCTGTTGTTTCCACAGTTGTTATGCTATGACTGGCAGATAGACTTTTAGGCAGTTACTGGTTTGTAATCTTCAATAATGTTGCTGTCTACAACTACCTGAACGGAGGTTGTAGCCAGGTGGAGGTTGGTCTCTTCTGCCAGGCAACCAGCAACAGAACAAGGGGACACAGTCTCAAGTTGTGCTGGGGAAGGTATAGGCTGGATGTTAGGAGGAAGTTCTTGACTTCAGAGTTCTCTCCTTCAGAGAGAGTGATTGGCATTGGAATGGGCTGCCCAGGGATGTGGTGGAGTGACTGCCTGGATGAGGCACTTAGTGCCATGGTCTAGTTGATTGGCTAAGGCTGGGTGATAGGTTGAACTGGATGATGTTGGAGGTCTCTTCCAACCTGGTTGATTCTAAGATTATTTATGGGTTCTAAGAACAAGGACCCAAAATCAGTATCTATTTTCCCAGCATAAGCAGGCCCGTGCCAGCCTTGGCCTGTGAATCTGGCTTCCTTCAGTATCTTCAGAACCCTTAGCTTAGGGATTTCTTTTAATTCTGTCTCTTTTTCATTTTACATTTCACTTTCTGCACTGCCTCCACCTACTACTGGGAATTGGGATTTTATTTTGTGTTGGGATTTTTTTTTTGTTTGTTTGGTGTTTGTTTTTTTCCCATTTACTTCTGCTTTCCTTTATTTTTTTTTTTTTATCTACAAGATCCTGTCCTATGATATGAATTTTTATTCAGTGGGGTAAGTGAAATTCTACTCTGTTTTCAGATGATGCTGAGATATCTTTGTTGGAAAGCCTTCTTTTTATCTGGTGGAGAAGAATACCTATTTCTAGGAAATCACTCATCTACTCCTAAGTGAGATGTAAGAGAGATCTCTAAACTAGCTGAGATGAAGTGCATCCCAGAGATGTTTGTTCTCTTACTTTAACCCACGAGGGACTCTGGACAGGCAGTGCAGATGCAGACATATTGGACATCCTGAAAGTTGGGGGAGATGAACTCAAATTCTGACACTTAAGATGTTTTCAGCCCTGGAATAGGAACTTGTTATTTGGAACTCTCTTGGACACTTTGTTTTCCTCTGACATCTAGCTTGCTTCTAGCTATGACAGAAATTATTTTCTTAACCATGATAGCTGGGGTCAGCAGTGAGCACAATTACATTTTCCTTTCAACCCATTAGTGAAACCTTATCAAGTCCCTCACAGGAATCTTCAGTCTATAAGAGACCTTCATACTCACGCTGGTGTTTCACTTGCTGGGATCCTTGGCTTCTTGAGAAATCCCCTTCTTGATTTTGTACTGAGGCTATCTGTTCCCTGTAGGGATGGACTTCGGGGTTCCTTTCAGACTATGTTTCTATGGGTCATCACCATGTCCTTTGAAATGCTGTAGCATTGCATAAGTCCACATCTGTACTGGATGGAAAACACTTTGTGCAAGTATGCCAAGCTTTGCAAATCTTTCCTCAGGCCTTGCAGTTCTGGCTCTGTATCTCCAGTCCTTGGAGCTGGTATTTTCTCACTCAGTTCACCACAGTTTTCCAACCAGAATTTGCAGTATGTAAATCCTTACTGTGTCTTTTACCAGACTTTTTTCCAGCCTTGTGTCTCTGACAGCCCTTACAATTTGGCCCCAAAACAGGCATTTTGCTAGGCTGTGGGTTTGATGTAAACCTTCCATCTCAGACCTCAGAAACTTCTGTCTTTATGTGAAAGTGGTGTTTCTGCATTTTTTCCCCTGTAAGACTGTAGTGGAGTTCTATTTCTTTTGTAGTGCTGCTTAGTAATCATCTCTTCCCACTTAGCTATAGATTATTGAGCAAGACTAATCTTTTTGACTGTGAAAAATTATATTTGTTTTAGAGCCATGCTTTGATTGTCTTCCTTTTGAGCTTGTCTTCATAAAAATAAAACCTTGCATGAGCCCTTTTTGGATGATATTTCTGGTGCCAGGCACCTTCCTGTCTCTGATTTCCCAAAAATCTTGTGGGCAAGAGACAAGTGTTATAATCCATTATTTAATGTCATAGCTCATTTCTCCTTTACCCTTGTCGCTCTTATCCACTTGATGCCCTACATCCTCAAAGCTCCACATGTCAGTGCTTAACTTTCCCAAGATAAAAGCAAGAGATTACTTTTTTAAAGGAAAAAGCAGTGATTTCAGAAAGCCCCTTCACCTTGTTCTTGCCTAGAGCATGAAGCTTTGCAGCTGTAATATATCATTGTTGCAAATCCTGTCTGCAAATCTGGTGCGGCTTTCCTGTGCCTCTTCCTGAACTGGAGCGTGGGACAAGCAAAGGCGATGCAGTGCCTAGGAAAGGAGAAGAGCCTGTGGCAACCTCAGATATTCAGGTGCTTGGGAGGACCAGAAGGTTGGTCTTGACTCAAGAACATCAGGCTTGATTCTGTGTTTCCAGAGCTATGGGCACGCTGTTTTGGCAAACCCATTCTTCCTTGGCCTACCACATGTGATGTACCCCGCAGTAAACAACGTACCTTGACACGCTGGTGTTTGGTTTACCTCCTAGGCGATTTCTGTGAGCTACCCTTATGGGAATACAGTGATTTAAGCCTGCACCTGGATCCTCTGGTATGCAAAGTCTTGAAATCACAAATTAAGCTTTCAGAAAGAGGCGCAGTGTAATTTCAGAGCTGCTACAGAGCATTCTGTATACACGCTGTTCTCCTGCCTGATCACCCATCGTGGGTTATGATGCTTTTTCTTCCCCTCTCCTATTATGTGCAGTGAAAAAATGGATTATTCTGGGCATTTGAACACATAGTTGCAGCCCTCCTAATCCTTGGGAAAGAGATACTGTCATATTTATTAGTCTGTCAATAAGGATGCCTGGGGAGGAATAAAAGGAGGACTGAAACACAGAAAACAAACAAACATACACATCGTATGTATCCCTCACAAACTAGCAGAGCAGAAACAAAATGCTGTGTCCAAGGCTTAGAAATGGGCTGCTACAGTGAAAGGAAAGAGGAAGGTTATCCCCTAAACCCTCACAAAAATTGCAAATCAACATTTTCTGAGCTAGCCACTATAAAAGAGGCAGCTCTGCATTCCATTTCTAAATTAATTCATATAAAAGCAAAAGAACCCAACCAATCCCAACGCACACATGCCAAAACCCTGACAAGTATCCAGCCAGCTCCATTTCATGTTGCAGTGGAGATCACTGCTATTTTTTTCTGTAGAATGAGTTCATGCCAGACTGTTATTTTGATGCTTTTTACTTGGGCTGGAAGTGTCCTGCAGCTCTTTTTTTTCCCTCCCCTCCCTGGGAGTGAAGAGGATTGCTTCCCCTTGCTTCCATGATTAATTGTTTCACATCCCAGAAAACAGAAGAGAAGGTGGCAGGTAAGGGGAAAACAGTAATTCCTTGTGATGCTGAAGACAAGGTCATGGATGCCTCAGCAGCCAAGCGTTTCCTCACATTTGTTAGCAGCAAACCCAAAGTCATTGGTGGCTGTGTGTTGGATTAATGATGAGCCTTGTAGAGCAGCAGCAGCATAGGTAATGGGAGGGGTTTCTGGTAAGGATCTAATGAATGAAATTCTTACAATAAACTGAATCTGAAGAATACCTTCTCAGTGTTGCCTGGTGAAACACCAGGAATATAGGTGCTGCCAACTAAATTGCTGTGAATGCTATTTGATTTTGAGCAAATGCTGGAGGCAGAGAGCATGTGGTGCTGGTTTGGGAGGGGAAAGCTGGACACAGCTGGAGAGAGGGACACACTGTGCTCATTGTGCATCCGATGAGGGACTTGTCAATTTGGCATCGAAGCTCAGGCATCCACAGTGCTGTGCTCCAGTGATCCAGCTGAAGTCTGTCCTCTGCTGCCACAGGCATCTGCATGGAGTTTCCAAACCTAACCTCACTCAGGCAGTTTATGCCCCCTGAGACTGGTGGGTAAAAAACAGTGGAAGGAAATAGAGGTGTAGGTATTAGGGACCAGTTTCAGTGGGGGAACTGATGCTGCTTTCCCAAGTTAAAATATACAGCTTAGTTCAGTGCTGGGGGCTGCAAACGCTGCAGGCAGGATCCAGCTGGCTTCAGTGAGAGCCAAGGGAGGGTTCATGACCAAGGAGAGAGGAGGAAGAAATAAGCAGAAAAAGGTAAAGCAGAAACTAAGTAAATAAAAGGAAAAAAGAACAGAGAGCGAAGCAGAAGGAAGATCTTGTCTCTTGCCTCTCCTCTCGTGCAGTTCTTCCTCCTCGCTGCATGGCTGCCCTGCATGGCTGGACTTGTGCCACAGGTGCCAGAGTAGACATGACTGCCAGGCTGTCTTTGCTTGGCAGTGACAACTGAGTGCAGTGGGACACTTGAGCACACAGCTTTTCAGAGTGGTGAAACAGACAACGAGAACATCACGTGGCTTTGGGGAGTTTTTCTGAGTCAAGTTGCAGCCCCAGCCTGGAGACCTTGGTGCTGGCAAGGGGCCAGCTCCTGGTGAAAGTGGTGTGCAGAAGAGCATCTCAGGCCCCAACAAGCACAGAGCTTCAAATCTACCTCAGTAAATGGATCTCTTACTTGGAATTTGGACATCCCAAGTTGAGAATCCCCTGGGGCAGGCAACCCTTTACTGCTATCTGGAATGCCACCCAGCTGACCAGAGGCGTTAGCCTCCACCCTGCCTGCTCTAGTCCTTCGTAAATGAAGCCCAAGGCAGGCTGCAAAAAACAAGCCCAGCCAAGAGGCTTTCAGCTGTGACTTGTGATGTAACATTGGTAACTGTTGCTAACAAGAGTGACTTCATGACCTGATGGAGTGGTCCTTGCTTCATGGGAGAGAGTGGTGCACAGGAGTCCACAGGTCCCAGGCATGTCAGCGTTAGCCAGAGGCAGCTGAGTCTCTTCTTATTAGCTTCTGGACAGCTTGGCAGTCTTTGGGTGAGTCTCTTGCCAAATAGTGATGTACAGCTTGTTGCAATGCATACAGCAGATAGTGCTATTGGCTGGATTTGGCCTTCCCAGGGAATGTAAAATAGTCATTTTCAAGGGACTTTTTGTTTATCCAGCATGTCCTTTGTGTATGGAGAACAGGTGTACCTATTCAGTCTGTAGAACAGGTGGAGTTCCACAGGTGCACCTACAGCAGAAGTACCTGCTCTAGTGAAGGAGTATAGAATAAGGTCTCTAGCTTGTGTTATAAGAGCATAGCATCAGTTTTACACCATAAAGATAACTGTGCAAATAGCAAGTGCCACCACTGCACCTGCAGTGGCACATCAGGCATTGCCTGCAGTGGAAGAGAATGCAGACAGTAGGTAGGAAAAGAAAATCAAGTTTTCATTATCTGTGAGCCTGAAATGCTTAACATGGATGCTGAGTTCCTCCCTTGCTGCATTGATACACAATTTTTGGTAAGCAAATTCTGTGCATCTGTAGAGTCTTTGTAACTTTGGGAGGGCTCTTTCTTTCTGCGTGTGTAACAGAAGTTTTAAGTGATTTTTAAGCTAGGTGGCTTGTTAATGAAATGCTAAAGCAGTGCTCGAGCTGACTACATTTCATTTGGGTGTCTCACTTCTCAGTTCTGGACCACCAGCCAACTGTGACTCTGGTTCCAGATAAGCAGCTAGAGACAACATGCTACCATAGGCAGCTTCCTCTGCCATCGCGCTGCAGCTCTCCGAGCAGATGGTCCCAGTAAATGCATCAAATAATGGTATGCTTCAGGGTGCAATGATCCAAGACACTCACTCTTCGGGCTGGGTAGGAATCCCTTGCTTGCCATTACTATCTGCAACCCTGGAAGTGACTGTGCACATTTTTAACCTGGATGGTTGTGTTGCTACACGATGTGAGATGCCATATAGCTGACAAGTAGGAATCAACCTGAGCAGCCTAATTAATAGCCATGATTAGCTGAGGTCATTAAAGTGTCCTTGGGTTTAAAGTGGCTATGGTGTAAGCTCTTAGAAAGACGTTCCAATACTGTCTAGCTAACCAGGCAATGCTCAGTTTTGCTCACTGTGAGATTGAGGGGTGATTAAGTTTTCTTTCACATAATCTTTATCTCCTCATTTTTAGTGATAGCAATGGGAATGCAAAAGTAGCAGATCTGTTTTCTGCTGAGATGTGGGTGGTGATAGGAGTTGGTGAAGGGATGGAGATGCCAAGAGAGGCAAGGGTTAGAGGGCTTTTGTGATGACAGAGGCAGGCCATGGAGCGGTGGGACAGATCTGGGATGTGGCCTGAGCAGGAAGAGGTTGCAAAAGAGAGTTGTGACATTTCCTAGTGGTCACCATATGATATTTAGAAAGCAAAGGATGTATCAAAGTGGATCCTGGGCCAAAAAGCAGGCATACAAAAAGCTTCTTAAGGACAGAAAAACAGCCATCCCACTCCCCTGTTTTTGATGAAGGGGAGCGATGTGTGTGCTGAAGCCCTGCAGGCTGGAAGGCAGCGTGTTATGTTTAAGACCAGAGGTAACTTCATTAGAGCTGTTATATTTAGCCTGTCCTACAAAGACTCTTATTTCTATGGAATATTACATAGAAACTGTTACTATGTGCAACATGCTGGAAAAATGGTTTCTGTCCTGCAGAGCTCACAATCTGCCTCTGGAAATTAACTTTACTGACAAAGGTTAAATGGCAAAAGGAAGAGTATTTGAATCTGTGAATTATCAATACACAGACAGTATTGTGAGGGACTAAGTCTAGCTGGGAGACCAAATAGCCTGTGCTGCCATGGTCATACCTCTGAGGTGGTGAAGGTTTCCACAGAGCTGGACTGGGTGCCCTACCAAGGGCACCAACTTTATACGGAAAAGGACAAGACCTGGAGTAAGGGTGACAGCCACCAGCTCTGCCCCAGTTTTGATATATTCAGATGTTGACTCAGATTAAATCCTAGTCTGTGTGGATGTTAGCAGTCGTCAAACACAGGAACAGGACCCACAGAGACCACCCATGGAGATGTACAAAGGCTGGCCAAGAAACTTGTGATGATTGACCCTGCCCTGGGGAAGAGGTGGACAGATGGTCCCCAGAAGTCCCTGCAAGCCCCAGCCATCCTGGTACCACAAACTGTCCAGGCCCACTGCTCCTCTTGCTCCCCCGTCCTGCTTGGGGACACAACTAGTGCATTGTTGCCCTATTGTGAAGGTGGAGGACACCCTGAGCCCCCCAAAACATTAAGGAGAGGCTGCCCCAGGGTGTGCTGAGAGGTCAGAGGGTTAATTGTGAGAAGTGTATGCCTTTGAAACTGTCACTGAAACTCATCTTTCAGATCTCTGCTCCCCAGGGAAGGTGTGCAGCTGCCACTTCCTCTCGAACCCTAGCTCTACACCCTGGGGATGCCCCAGTACCCACTCCCACCTGTCCAGCCCAAACCTCTACCTCAAACCCTGGAGATGGTGCAAAAGTGTGGGAGGAACTTGTGGAACAAGATTCAGGCTTGGGATGAGGCAGAGCAAGCCCACAGTGACTTATCCTGCAACAGATGTGCATACTTGAGGAGGTGCTGAAGCAGCCATCCATCCATCCATGGATGCAAAATCTGTGCCCTGGGACAGAGGGAAGAGTCTGATGGAGGGAGTGGGTCTCCAGGCTCTTCTCACCACAAGGGAAGAAGTTCCCTGGAAGAAACTTTGGAGGCCTTCTGCGGAGAGTCTATGTCTAGGGCTCAGGTAGCTGCTTTCCAAAGCCCCTGGTGCTTTTGGACCATGAGATGCCTCCAGGATTCACACACAAGAGGCTCAGCAAATGCTGACTTGCAACACATCTTGCTTGGGAGAAGGCTGTGGGTGGCTTACTTGTGAAAAGCAAGCAAGCATCACTTGGAGAAGTGCCAGACAACTGTGAACTAGCATCACTCTGATATGGGTCAAGAACTGGCTGTGGGGCCAGGATCAGAGAGTGGTGGTGAATGGTGCCACATCCAGTTGGCAGCCAGTCACTAGTGTTGGATCAGGATCAGTGCTGGGCCCAGTCCTGTTCAACATCTTTATTGATGATTTGGACCAGGGGATTGAGTCCAGCACCAGTAAGTTTGCAGATGACACCAAGCTAGAAGCAGGTGTGGATCTGCTGGAGGGCAGGAGAGCCCTGCAGAGGGACCTTGGCAGGCTGGATGGGTGGGCAGAGGCCAATGGGATGAGATTTAACAAGGCCAAATGCAGGGTTCTGCACTTTGGCCACAACAACCCTAAGCAGTACTACAGGCTGGGGACAGAGTGGCTGGAGAGCAGCCAGGCAGAAAGGGACCTGGGGATACTGGTAGATAGTAGCTGAATGTGAGCCAGCAGTGTGCCCAGGTGGCCAGGAGAGCCAATGGCATCCTGGTCTGTATCAGGAACCGTGTGGCCAGCCGGACAAGGGAGGTTATTCTTCCCCTACACTCAGCACTGGTCAGGCCACACCTTGAGTACTGTGTCCAGTTCTGGGCTCCTCAATTCAAGAGAGATGTTGAGGTGCTGGAAGGTGTCCAGAGAAGGGCAATGAAGCTGGTAAAAGGCCTGGAACACAGCCCTGTGAGGAGAGGCTGAGGGAGCTGGGGGTGTGCAGCCTGGAGAAGAGGAGGCTCAGGGCAGACCTCATTGCTGTCTACAACTACCTGAAGGGAGGCTGTAGCCAGGTGGGGGTTGGTCTCTTCTCCCAGGCAACCAGCAACAGAACAAGGGGACACAGCCTCAAGTTGTGCCGGGGGAGGTATAGGCTGGATGTTAGGAGGAAGTTGTTGGCAGAGAGAGTGATTGGCATTGGAATGGGCTGCCCAGGGAGTGGCCATTCCTGGAGGTGTTCACAAAAAGCCTGGATGAGGCACTTAGTGCCATGGTCTAGCTAATTGGACAGGGCTGGGTGCTAGGTTGAACTGGATGATCTTGGAGATCTCTTCCAACCTAGTTGATTCTATGATTCAAAGCAGTACCCTGGTTTGCATGCTGGAAGAAGGCTGGGTGGGTTGCTGTTCTCCCTTATGTCCTGTGGGAGCTGCACCAGTATCCCACCAGGCTGTGCAGAGGGTATGCAGGTTGCACTGGTGTCTCTAAGAGGAGGGGCTTTTGGGAACCCTTCAGCATTGCTGGGTTCAAGGAAAGAGACATAAGACTCTGAGACTGACTTCTGGGTCAGGGAACTGTGCTTTATCTAGGTAAAAGTTGGTCCCACTGTTGACTGAAGCAGGAGCATGTTTGAAGGTGGCATTGCTGCTGTTTTGGCAGCACATTGCTACTCACATTGCAGTCCGGGCAGTGGGTGGGGTAGAACCATTCAAGGAGTCAAGTGATAAGCTAAGAAAAACTGCAAAGGAATTACTAATCTTGTCTACAAATACCCAGTGAAACTGTCATAAACTGCATGCAATGGCAGCACAAGGTGCTCCAAACAGTTGTTCACTCAACTACTGAGCAGGGCACCTTGTCCTGAATTACCACAGCCCCCTCTCAGAAGCTCCCCCCCCCACACTCCCCGCACAGATGGAAGGGAAAGTAACACAACAAAACCCAAAACTTTTGGGTTAAGAAAAAGAGTTTTACTGGAAATTATACAAAGCACAGTTTCTTTAACCTGTTTGCAGAAGAGTGCAGCAAAAGGTAGAGGCAGAAGCCAGTGACCTTCCCACTGCCCTGCCCCACAGCCTGCCCAGCAGAAAAGACCAACACCCCAAACCTGGAAACCAAAAGCAACAACTGGAACAGGAAACCTCTCGTGTTAACAATCTGAACTTCAAACCCCATGATACTCTGCACTTCCATTTTGAAGCTGGCATGACAGAAGCAGATTCAGCTCAACCCATGACACTCCTAAACCACAATTAACATGCAAATATTCTACTTCCAAAAGCCAAAATTGCATTCCAGAGCAGTATTACCTTGCTAGAATGTGCCTTGGCTGCTTTTTAGCTCTTGGCCATAATAAAGAGCAGGAGTTTTCAGGCTACATGAGAAAGAGCATCTGCCTGGTTGTGTGTCCCCAGCAGAGTCTGAATATTGCAAAGGAAAACTCCTTCACTAGCAGCAAGCCTATAAGTGAGGTGGGTTTAGATTTCTTTAGTGAAAAGAAGGGTTTTGCACGTTGTTTTCCATCAGGGCCCTTGTGGCAGTGTGACCCCTAATGAAAATTGAGGCAGAGGAAGAAGAGTAAGCAGAGGCTCAGGGATTTACTCCTAGAGGAAGTGGAGCCATATACCCAGCAGCAGAGAGGCAGCACATTAAGCTGTCACTAGTGATATGTGTATCCAGTGGTAGATGCCAGGGATTTCTTAGCTGAGAACCTCAAGTCTCAATGATGACTTTTGTTACCCTTCTCTAAGGTCTGTCTGTTTTCAAAGCTCTCCTAAAATAAGTCAAGGTTTGGTCACTAGTACCTGGAACATGCTACAGACTGGCACAATTATCTGCTTGCTTTAACTCAATATTTAGAGTTTCCTTCCTTTGTGCTGTGGTCCCCTACTTGTAATTAGAAGGTGGATCTTCAAAGCATAGACATTAAACAGAAGCTGCTTCAGATTCAGTTTCCTACTGTACATTTATCCTATCTGCCACCTAGATTTGTAAAGCAAGTGGGACACCTCCTTGGTGTATTTTATACTGAGAAGCACCTTTTCTGAGAAGAACCTTTGTCAATTGATTTCCAGCAAGTATTTGAATGAACCCAGATTTGAGGAGGTCTTGATTTATGTCTTGACACTTGGTTAGCTGGCATCTCCGGGCTTTGCATGGAGAGGTGCCCTATCCTGAAAATGATTGTTTTAATTTAAGTCTCACACTGAAGGTAGAGGATATTAGAAACCAAAGTCTTAATGGATCACAATGAGATATGGAATAGCAACTACAGATTACATTTATTATTGTCTCTTTCTTCTGTAAATCAATGTAATTGAATTTCTCATAACTTCTCCAGTATTGCATAGAGCCACGTACAATCACAGGGGACATTGCACAAAGATGAATAAGCACAACACCATTTGAAATAAGCAAAGCTCCCAGTAACCTCTCTGAAAGATTTCCTTTGCAGCACACTTATGTGCTGAAGCAATGTGGCTCTGTTCTAGTGTGAAGATTTCTTTCCCTGCAGCAGCAGTGACATTCTGCAATATTTAGAAGTAGCACATGGACTTCTCACTGCCAGGACTGTCCCAGTTCTATGAGTGGACTCTGCTGAGGAGGCTTTTCAGTGTCAGCGAATTGATTCTCAGGTGAAGCTTGTCTCTGCCTCAGTTTTCACAGCTGTGTGACTTTGCCAACTACCTGGCTTGTCACTTGACTAATTTATTTTCCATTGCCCAGGATTTCTGTTTTCTAAATTGCAAAAGAAACCCAAACTAAACAACCCTAAGGCCCTCTCTGTTGTTCCTGCTCCATAGCTGGTACATCTACCTGCCCCTTTCCTATTTTACAGAGAGGCAAGGTGAGGCACAAAGTAAGGCATCTTGCACTTGATCACTGGGAGGTGAAGGTGAAGCTGGAGCTGGAAATAAGAGATTGTATTTCCTGAGCTGCAGGTATGTGTTGTCAGCTCTGTTGCTTCTTGGTCACATGCCTTTTAGCCACCTTAATGGTGGCTGGAGGCAGGGGAGGTACAGAGGCTCATGGTTGGGGTGGCTCCTCCAGGCTGCTAAAAGCCCTTGGTTGAAAGAACAGACTATCCCACGGACAAGCCAATTTTTGTGCTTATCTGCATGCATTTGTAATTGCTTTAAAGCTCCTGGGGGACCTCAGGAGAGAGCAAACAGCATCTTGCATGCTGGGAATTCCCCAAAGCTATGAGCTAAAACGCTAGTCTTTCACTTTTCTCACCGTCTTCACAGCAGGACTGCTGATCTTTGCCTGTCCCTGCTGCTCCTGCCCATGAAGGCTGCCAGCAGCCAGCTCATTTCTTCCTACTGGGGCAATGCATATCTCCCCTAAACAGCAGCAGTTAGAGACTGAACCAGCTTTCCATCTGGATCTAGTCTTCACTGAGGTGCAGGGCAAATCCATTCCGATTTGGAGCACTGGTCCGCTCTTGAGCACTATAAAACGTTCTAAACGGCTCTGACGTAGAGCCTGTAGCTGACCCTCATCTTTAATCACAGCAGTGACAGAGATGAGACCTTAGCACTTCGGAAACAGAGCTGGGGCCGGCGGGAACCTGCCCCTGGCTGTGGGGTTAGCTGTAGTGGGCAGGCAGGGGTGCTGCACTGCAGGAGGGCAGCTGGTCCAGGTGGGACGGGAGAGCTCAGCTCTGCGGATCATCCGTGGAGAATCCAGCCCTGTGTTTCACCGGGTTGCAGTCATGCTAGCTTTTCTGTGGGGGTTAACCACGCCTGAGCAAGCTGCCTGCATGTGTGGCCTGAGACACAGCTGCCTCCACATATTGTGGGGAATTGAATCGGGCACCTCCTCCAGCTGGAATGGGTTAGAGCCAATGCCTGTGGAGAGGGCTTCCCGGGGACCTGATCCGCGCCTGGTGCAGAAGGGTGGGGCACGCCCAGGGCAAAGGCATAGACTCTTCTCCTGGCTCCTTGCAAAGTATGCTGATCCACTTATCAGTTGTTATCCTCTTCCCCACCACCAAGAAACCCCCTAAAAATCCCAAACCACCATAACAATGTGTTGGCAGGATAGGAGCAAGTCATGCAGTGATATTTGGAAAACATGATCTTGTTTTCAAAATAGGTTAGTGATGGGCCGGGTGCCTGGAAGTCTGCTCTCTCCACCCCCCTTCAGAAAAACTTCACAGGCAGGTCTGCAGTCCAGCAGGGTAACTTCCTAAAAAATAAATAAGAGTAGCTAATAATAACAGTGCCGCTGCTCCCGCTGCTAATAGCGTGCTTCTGGCTGGCAATGTCTGCACTGCTATGAGCCTGCTCTGAACCAGACGAGATGGGGAATGAGGAGGTCACAAGCGCAGTTAACTGGGCTCCACCTTGGCCGGGGCAGTGGCATGTCTTGACGGGAATTTAGTGGCAAGGTTAAACGACTGCTCCACCCGATCCTAATGCAGCCACCCCGAATGGGAGCTAATTTGACAAAACGAAGGCTTTTGCCTCATGTTGCAGAGGCCAGAGAGACGAGGTCTCTCCCCACAGAGCTGTGCCGGCTGGAGGTGCTTGAAAGAATCACACTGAAAAAAACACCTCGGATATGCCCTGGGCAGCCTTTTCACTACCGAGGCTTATACGGGATAAGAGGAGCAGAGAAGAGGTTGAGCACATTGATCTAGCAGAAATTCAGTCCTGCAGATGACCAGTGTCTGCACCCAGACCACTTTGACTGAGTATATCCTGGTCTAGTCACCCTGGTAAAATCCCACCCTTACAGCTCCAGCCTCTACTCAAAGCGTTCCTGGTTATGCCAGCCGTGTTTTATTCTGCAGCACAACCTGACTGGTCTGAGCACAAGCACTGCTCGCAGGGATTGATGCTGTGCCTTGCCATGAAGGATTTTAGCGACAGTTCCTGGGGATGCAGGGCAGAGCAGGGCTGGTGGCGGCAGCCCAGGGGCCGGGGGATTGCAGTCACATGCTGCTACTGCAGGGCTGGAGGAGAATTAGTAATATTTGCTGCAGGATTCCCACACCCTTGCAGCAGAGACTGGCACTGCATCTCGGGGGCCTCTGATTCAGCTCTTTCTCCTCTTGGTTTCGGCTGCCAGCACTACATTTTTATCAGATACTATGCACTATAAAATGATTTTCCTAAAAGCCACTATTCAGAGCAATTGTTCTCCACCCAACGCTATTATTTAATGAAATCAATAGACAGTGTTGTAACATGTTATGCTGTTTGTAAGGTATAAGCTCTCAAGCTAAAAATTGGATCAACATTATTCAAAGCCTTTTCAATTTGTTGCGTCTGCCAACTTATATGTTGATTGTGGTACTTTGCCCAAATAGCATCAACTTGCTAAACCGTAGGGAGAATTTTAGGTAGGTTAACAAGAAGGACTAGAGTCTGTCATCGAGGTTTACCTGTGTGTCAGCGGAAATGTGGCTGCATACACTTTGTTTTCCCTATCTGTTGCTCGGTTTGCTTGCCGTGCATGCGTAGCTACGGCACAGCCTCCTTCCAGGTGCTGTCGGACTGCACCATGCGCTGTTTGCTAAAACGAAAGCCAAGGTGCGAGCCTGCAGAGGCACCGGGAATTGCATCTGGGCAGTGCCAAAGCATCACCATCAGAGCTGTAATGCTGTTAGCGTGCCCTCACCCAGGGAAACACACCTGGGTGAATGCAGCAAGGCTGGACCTCAGCAGCTGCTGAAAGAACCCCTCCCCGCCAGCTTCCCCTTTTCGAGCTCCTGTTTTAAACTATACTTTTGCAATTGGTTTAGCACAGAGTTCAGTAGTTAACTTCTCTTCTCTTTGTTCATAGGCAGAAGATGGGAGGGCAAAGGAGCTTCGTTTAATAACACTATTGATGAGACAGTCCCAACTGCCCCATTAAGTTCATTGCTCATTAAAGGGAACAGGCTGCAGCTACGCTGTTGGCTTCTTTCAGCAGTGCCCCGCAGATCAAATGGCAGCACTGCAGCTCTCATTCCTGACATAGCATCGCTTTTTGCACAAAGGTGACGCAAAGCATTTTCCGTTGAAACAAAAGGGTTTTAGTTAGCGAGGAGATGCTGTCGGGTTACAGGCTCAGTGAAGTGATAAGTGACTGAGTGCATGAGTTGACTTGCAGCATCCGCTTCTCCCGCAGGTCCTTTGGGCTTGTTACACGAGACATTTTGGCTTTATCCACACGACAAGACCCCTTCCTTACCGAGAGGATCTGAAACTGTGTATATGGGGTGGCAGGAGAAAGTGGAGCTGGAGAAGGGGGTGCAGATGCTATCACAGATGCAATGGCACAAGCTTCTGTTTTGCCAGCTTTATGTTGGTCAGAGCAGTGACTTTTTACCCTTTTCTTGCCAAAAAATAGCTATGTAGGTAAATGTTCCAGTGTTGATACAGCTTGAATCACTTGAAAAGGATTTTGCTGGCATTATCAAGAGCCAATCTGAGATATTCCAGCCGAAGGATATCACAATAAACTACATTCTTGTAAGTGTGTTTGCTGAGAGATGTGACCTGTAGCTAGGAAAGGTGGGGGATGATCAGGAAAGAAAAAATGCAAATATATCCTATTAAAAACATCAGTCAAACACCTGCAAATGTGTATGCATTCCTGATTAAAAAAAAAAAAAAGGCAGTTTTTTGGGGTGCTCTCCTGAATGCTTTCTGAACCTCTGCAGTCACTGTGAGAGCCAGACAAATTGCAAACAGAAGAGAGGGAGTAGCTTGATCTTAATCAGAACAGCTAAGCCACTGGGCCCAAGTGCTCTGTCAGAGGAGTTGCAGGAGGTCTCATGGTGCTGGTTTGCAGCTTGATTGCCTCTCTAACCACCTCAGCCTTTGCTGGGTGTTACTAGTTATGTAACAGTGAATGTGAGTGCCTGTCTCAGTTGTGAGCAGTCCGTCTGGCATTAGTGGGCTAGCAGGAAAAAGTAGTAGTGGTTACTTGCCCACTTAGAAGTGCCCATCTGAGGCATGTGACAAACATTTTGCTGGGTTGTGCTTCTGTTCAGCATGCAGGAATCCAGCAAGAAGGTCCAGGCAGCACACATCCTGGCTCCCTGCCATTGGTTCCTGCAGAGGGATGAAGACCTGCAGCAGGAAAGAGGGATGTGACTTGTGCTAAATGGTTGCTATGAAAGTAACAATATGTCCTCATATTATTACTCTGTCCTCCTATGATTTTGAATTCATTTGACCAAATTAGACAAAATTTCCAGGACCTCAGAATTGTTAATCTCCTTCAGTTGCACGAATATGCAGACCTATTATCATTCCTAGGACAAGGAAGGAGCAACAATTCCTCCTCCCCTGGTTATCTGGGAAGAAACCACCCTCACCTTTAAGATGTTGTTTGTGGAAAACAAAATCTATTTTGCTATGCAAAATATTACTACTTTATTTGACTGATTGCATTTGTCTGTTTTACCATGTGAAGGTCCCAAGTAGGGCTCCATGATGCTAAGGCTCAGAGTTTGCTTAAAGCCTGCAGGTGGGCAGCCTCTCCAACATTTGTTTTGGACCTTGTCATGGCACAGCCTGTTGGGAGGTGAGTGGTAAACTGGAGCAACTGCTCTTCAGACATCCTTCATGCACAAGTCTTGCAAGAGAGGCTTTGGTGCAGCCTAAAGATGCTGACCAGTGCTCATTGCCTGCAGTGTGAATAATCAGGTGACAAAAGAGAAATGCCTCTGGGACTCACCAGGGTCAATTTGACTGCCTATCTCAAAACCCAGTACAATGAGTTTCAGAGGGACCCTTGCCTGGACCTTGACTTGCCAGTTTGCTTGGTGGGTAAGTCCATTAAGAGGAACGGTAACAGTAACCTGGATATGCCTGTGGAAGGAGCCCAATGAAGTCAAATCTGGATGATTATAGGTTTGTAGAGATGAGAGTGATTACAGACTATACTTTCCTTCTTGCATTTCAGAAGGAGGATGGGTGTGAGAGCTTGACACACAATTCATTCCAAGGTACTGAGACACCTTAGGTTTGTGCTCCAAGTCTGAGTCTGCCACAGCAAACCAGTGCTGGCTCTGACATGGTTTCGCTGGTGCTGATGGTGCTCAGCAGGTATTTCAGGGCTGTGATACCAGAGTGAGGCATGGCAGTATGAACTGGTCTCACAGACACGTGTACTTCTGGCACAGCATGGATGTGCTTCTGATGCTTACAGGGCTGGCACAAGTGTTGCAGGATCGACTGGTTACTGAATCATAGGGGTTAAGGCTGGGAAGGGACTTTTGAAATCCATCTGCCTGCCATCAGTGACACCAACAGTGCTATCCCTAGCAGCACTGGTGATAGTCCTCCCTTTGTCACCAGATGATCACAGGATGTTTCAAGCCCCTGGTGTAATAAAAAAAACCCATGCCAAATTCTCTGGATCCTGAACTCTTTATGGACTACAGATCCTATTTCTCATCTGTTTCAGCCATCAATATATAGCACCTAAGAGCTGCTCTAGCTTGAAGCAAAGTCTGATCTCATTGAGCTGAAAGAGTCCAGAGCATAGAATCATAGATTCAATCAGGTTGGAAGAGACCTCCAAGATCATCTATCCAACCTATCGTATGTGCTACTTGGGTGGAACGTAACCATGTTTACCTGAGTGTATTTCTTCAGGCTCTGACGACATAACTTGTTTTTCTTCCTGTTTCAGGATATAGATAAAGGAGAGAGAGGGCAAGTCCATGTCCTGGATCCTGCAGGAATCATCTAGCAGATGAGAAACGGATGAGGTACTCACATAGGATTTCAAGAGAGATGTTGAGGTGCTGGAATGTGAAAGAAGGGTGACGAAGCTGGTGAGAGGCCTGGAACACAGACCCTATGAGGAGAGGCTGAGGGAGCTGAGGTTGTTTAGCCTGGAGAAGAGGAGGCTCAGGGCAGACCTCATTGCTGTCTACAACTACCTGAAGGGAGGTTGCAGCCAGGTGGGGGTTGGTCTCTTCTCCCAGGCAACCAGCAACAGAACAAGGGGACACAGTCTCAAGTTGTGCCAGGGGAGGTCTAGGCTGGATGTTAGGAGGAAGTTGTTGGCAGAGAGAGTGATTGGCATTGGAATGGGCTGCCCAGGGAGGTGGTGGAGTCACTGTCCCTGGAGGTGTTCAAGAAAAGCCTGCATGAAGCACTTAGTGCCATGGTCTAGTTGAGTGGATAGGGCTGGGTGCTAGGTTGGACTGGATGATTTTGGAGGTCTCTTCCAACCTAGTTGATTCTATGATTCTATGATCTCCACCCCTGAGCTCCTGGCAACAGAGAGAAAGCGAAAGACAATTAGGGAACCAAAGAGGACTCGCCCTGAAGGTGCTGGTATGGGCTCTACTCCAACTACAGGGCTACACTCAGGCAAAAAAAATCATGAAATTCTATTTTAAATGGTGAAATTATGAAAGCAATCAAACAAAAGTTATTTCTTACATAGGAACTTTAAGAAAAATCCTCTCTATTAAAAAATAAATCCAGACAGATGCCCCAAGGTGGGGGGTGTGCTACGATGGAAACTGTTTTCCTCTAGTAGCACTCACAGCAAGATTCACATTACTGAAGTGTAATGTCTCAGTATATGGAACATTGGCACACATGACACTTTTGTCATAAATGAATCTTGTAATTGGAATGCCTTTTAAAATCATCCTTTGTGGTTCTGTGCCAGGGGTTTTTTAATTGTTTTTTTTTTGTGTGTGTGTCTCTTCTCTCCTGCTTTCCATACAAGAAGGAGAAAAAGCCCCAGCTCATGGGGCATGTGTAATGGGGTTTTCTCATTTGATGAAGGTACCTGCACCTCCCTGTGCCTTCATCAAATGAGAAAATCTCATTACACAGAGATTAAAAAATGCTCTGATGCCCAATGCAAACTGGTAGGCTTTGCTAATGCTTTTCAATCATTTAATTAAAATGCCTTTATTTTTCTGTTGTGGTCACTGGAAAACAAATGTTGAGGATATGCTCTATATCATCAGTTTTGCTGTTATTTTCATGTAAAACCAGCCATTTTATTTGCTTGTAGCCCCCAGCTGCTCTTTTCTAGAGTAAGAAGGAAGCTCTAAAGGAAACTGCAGTCATATACATCCAGAAAAGCATTAAGTGGAAAGACAAAGGTCAGCTGCAGCACTTGAAGTTGTCTGTATTTTCTAATACTTTCCCAACATCAGACTGAAAATATCCCTTGAAATTCACAAGCATCTTAAAATAAAATGAAAAAGCACAACCTTTTGTGCCTCAGAAGTTGCCTATTAGAATAGAATAGAATAGAATAGAATAGAATCAACCAGATTGGAAGAGACCTCCAAGATCATCTAGTCCAACCTAGCACCCAGCCCTATCCAGTCAACAAGACCATAGTCTTTTCTTGAACACCTCCACGGACGGCAACTCCACCACCTCCCTGGGCAGCCCATTCCAATGCCAATCACTCTCTCTGGCAACAACTTCCTCCTAACACCCAGCCTAGACCTCCCCTGGCACAACTTGAGGCTGTGTCCCCTTGTTCTGTTGCTGGTTGCCTGGCAGAAGAGACCAACCCCCACCTGGCTACAGCCTCCCTTCAGGTAGTTGTAGACAGCAATGAGGTCTGCCCTGAGTCTCCTCTTCTCCAGGCTAAACACCCCCAGCTCTCTCATCCTCTCCTCATAGGGTCTGTGTTCCAGGCCCTTCACCAGCCTTGGTGCCCTTCTCTGGACACGTTCCAGCACCTCAACATCTCTCTTGAATTGAGGAGCCCAGAACTGGACACAGTACTGAAGGTTTGCACTATTTGTGATTCATGCTAATTATTTTCCATGGAACAAAACCCACACAAAACAATGTTGGGAATTTTTTTTGGGTTGGATTTTGCAGTCAGCATTGTGTTTGTCTCTGCAGCTCATTTTTCCATTTGTTTTCCTGTACTTTCATAAATCCTGCTAAAAACAAGGAAGGATAACTGAGGATAAAACATTACCCACTTTAATGGCATTTTTTGTGGTGCAACTAATATGCACAGGACAGAGTCCTGTGCCTCAGAAAGGGTTTGTTGTATTATCTCACTCAGATAATCATGGAGGCACTGATGAACATTGCTTTGAAATAGTCAATAAGGTAAGGTGAAAACCTGAATTATCTTTGATTTCACACATTAGGGAATGCTGATAGAAAACTCAAGTAGCAATGCCAAGAAAAGTGCTATGCGTGTGTGTTTAGCCCCCTCAGTTCAGTCCATGGAGTCCAGAGAAGTGGTTATGCACTCAGTCATTCATCAGATGGCATTGGCTGGCATATTTCTGTACAAGAAAAGATGTTTGGATTGATGTAGATATGAGACTACTTTGTGACAAGAGCTCTTCCCTTACACCTGATGTTGCTCTGTGTGTATGCCGCAGGGCTGCAGAGCCTCAAGGGGTGAGCTGTAAAGAAGCCACAAAGCCAAGAGACACAACTGTACATGCCCATTAGCCACCGGCAGAAGTGATGAACTCCTGGTCTCACTGAAGTTGGTAGGAGTTTTCTCATCAACTTCAATGTGTTTTACTCTCAGTGGTCGGTTTTCTGGTTCCAAACCCCACATTTTTATCTCTTGAGCAAAAAGAGAGTTCCTGCAGCAGTCAGTATTAGTAAGTCCCTTCAAGTCAGTCACCAGGGAGCAACTTCACTCATTTGTACACACAAAGCTGGTGTAACACAGAGATGCCAAAAAGCAGCCAGGTCTGGCACCTACAGACAGGCTAAAAAAGTCAATTCTTATTGACTTCTGAACAGCAGCTCTGGATTGACTTCCAAAGCATTTTCCCTGCATGAGAACAGTGGGGTTTAGCCTGGAAATTGTTAGAAGCAGCTAAAGAAAAATGCAGTTATAGCTGATGATTATAGATGAGGAGTGTCTATCAGGATCCCCCTTCCTTCCCTCTCCACCCCAGAAGAGCTGCTTGGACTGAAAAGCAAGCAGCCTGTGGAGTATGACATCAGTTTAAACTTTGTCTGTCAAAGGTTGCCGTTCATAACACTTCATAGAGAGATGCCACAAGATCTGTTTGGTTTTGTTTGTGTGGGTTTTCCTTTCTTCTTTTTTTCCTTTCCTCTTGGAATAATTGAGTGTGATGACTTTTCAAGGAAATGAAAAACATATTTGAGTGATAACTAAAGAATGTTGCTGGCTGCTACGGAGTCAAAGGATGGCAAAAGTTCCTGTGCTTGCCAGCAAAGCTCCCCCTGTGCTGAGTCTGGCTTGGAAGAAAGAGTTCTATATGGTCCCTTATATCTATGTCTGTGTATATATATATATTCTCCTCTCTGTGTGTGCATGCTTATAAACACACAGGAGTTTGTGAAAACAAAAAGCTTAAGGAAGGAGAAAACACCTATCAGTTCAGATCTCAAAGGGATCAAAAAGTCATTCAGAAGTGCCATTTCAATAGACCGTATTTTGTAAGAGCATGGAGGGGGAGAAGGGCGAAGTTAAGTATCAACAGCAGGTTTTATGAGCACCATGGCAAATGTCTGAAGAGTGGATTGAATTTTTTGCTGGATTTGTGGTTTGGTGAAGGATTTTTGCTGGTGCTATGATGAAAACCTACTCCTGGCCCCATATTTTGATGGTGGGACAGAAAGAACTCTCTCTACGTCATTGGAATGGGCTGCCCAGGGAGGTGGTGGAGTCACCGTCCCCGGAGGTGTTCAAGAAAAGACTGGATGAGGCACTTAGTGCTATGGTCTAGTTGACTGCATAGGGCTGAGTGCTAGGTTGGAGTGGATGATCTTGGAGGTCTCTTCCAACCTGATCTATTCTATTCTATTCTATTCTATTCTATTCTACTCTACTCTATTCTATTCTATGAGCATTTCTGTCAATAGGGGTGAATTCTGACCCGAGAACAGGGAATTCTTTTACTAGCATGTGATGTAAGAGGGAAGGGGAGAGTAGTTTACTAACTTTGTGTACTTTGGCTCTTTTACATATACTAATTAAAGTGGTTTGATGATTGTTTAGGGATAGTATTAAGATCATCTGTTAGTCAGACTTCAAGTTAATTAATCAGCCAACCTGCTCACACTGGAAGGGGCTAGTGTATGATTATGAGTCACCCACTTGGGTAACTGATATTTGTTTATTTTTAGGCAGACTACGAGGCACCCAGACACTACAGCAGTGGGTCCCAGATCAGTACTTTAAATATATGAAATATACTGGTGATTTGGACCTTGCAGATGAGAGGAGTGTCTGCTTGCTCACAACCTCTCCCTTTGTAGATGATGAGGTCAGGCTCATCACATGAAGAGAAATTCCTTATCCTAAGTATAGTTAAGACTCATTCCTGAAATATACAGAAAGCATTATTTTGGGATGGATCTGTATGTGCCTTTGCAGCTCTTGATTTGCCATGTATTTCTAACTGACAAAGTTGCTCTTATATGTGTAAGAGTACAAATACATATGGCATTTAATAACTTCAAAATCTGTTTCATGCCTTTGTCCTTTATTCTCGAAGCATGGTGCTGCTGGGTCTGTGAAAGCATGGGAGGTTGGCAAAAGTGAGGTGCACAAAGCACAGTGGGCTTTGGGAACAAAGGTGGATGTCTTCGGGACTGTTGAAACAAGCTGCTTTTCTTTGCAGGTGATCACACTGTACAATCCCTTTAATTAATGTATCAAGCTCAGTTTCGTACTGAATTAAGCTCCTGTACTTTGTTGCCTTTCTTGCTTCCACCTTAGATGCATTTGTGGCCAGCTCAGGCCCATTTGTCCTTGTGCCAATGATAACTTTGCTTCAGTAGCTTTTGGGATAGGGCATGTCCATATTTGTTGTATCAGGAATATCAAGGGCCTGGCACAACTGTAAGGTGGTGGTGAAGAAGAATTTCTAGTGCTGGTAGCTCAGGTTAGTGCTCAACTTTTGACAGGGGTTAAATGTGTGCACATGCAGCCCAGACAGCCAACCGTGTGCTGGGCTGCATCAAGAGAAGTGTGGCCAGCAGGGCAAGGGAGGTGATTCTCCCCCTTTACTCTGCTCTCATCAGACCCCATCTGGTGTACTGTGTGCAGTTCTGGAGCCCCCAACACAAGAAGGACATGGAACTGCTGGAGCGGGTCCAGAGGAGAGCCACAAAGATGCTCAGAGGGCTGGAGCAGCTCTGCTATGAGGACAGGCTGAGAGAGTTGGGGCTCTTCAGCCTGGAGAAGAGAAGGCTCCGAGGAGACCTTATAGTGGCTTTCCAGTACCTGAAGGGAGCCTACAGGAAGGCTGGGGAGGGACTATTTACACGGTCTAGTAATGTTAGGACGAGGGGAAATGGGTTTAAGCTGGAAGAGGGGAGATTTAGACTGGATGTTAGGAGGAAGTTCTTTACAGTGAGGGTGGTGAGACACTGGAACGGGTTGCCCAGGGAGGTTGTGGATGCTTCCTCCCTGGAGGTGTTTAAGGCCAGGCTGGATGAGGCCTTGAGCAACCTGCTCTAGTGGGAGGTGTCCCTGCCTATGGCAGGGGGTTGGAGCTGGATGATCCTTGAGGTCCCTTCCATCCTAAACCATTCTATGATTCTATGATTCATCCCTGACATATCTTCAATTCTGTTTCAATGACACCATGATGCTTGGGGTCCTTAGCTTACCCCTTCTTTCTTGTTTATCTCTACAGCATCTTTCCTGGAACAGTCATGGTGCATCTGCTATGAGTGACCTCAGGGCTCACAGAGGAACAAGTGGCTTTCCAGCTCAGTCATGAACCTCTGCTGTGGGCAGCAGCAGAGAGAAAGGTGACACAATTTCCATTGCTTGTTACTTGCTTTTAGTTTTAGGGAAAGCATGAGGAAGGAGGCCATAAATGTAGTTGATACCTCTGCAGAAGTGACTTTGGACCGTGGAGGGTGACAGGAGGAGACATACCCACAGTTAAATGCATTCCTGGTAGCTTGGTCATATTGCTGGATACCTTGAGTCCTGCACATTCATCAGTGAACGTGAGATGTGGAGCATTACATAAACTGTGTGAATAATCATTTATTCTTTTTTACTCTGTGGTTGGATTCACACTTAAAAATATGCTGGAAATAAGATAACCTTCTGGAGAAGTGGCATTTCAGTGAGAATTGCATGAAGCAAAGAGCTGGCAATTTAGAATTCCCCTTTTGTGGATTTATGTAGCTTTAACATTGTTTTTGCTCAGTGTATTTTGTGTAAGCAATTGCCTAATTGGAAATGACTTTATTTCATTATTATGAAGAGATTTCCATATTTTCTGGTGCTTGTTTCACAACTGTAACTACACAAGCACAGTCTTCCCCTCAGTTTCATCTTCCTAAAATGGGATCTTTGAAGCCTTATTTTCAAAATTGTTTTGCTGTATACATTTCGTGTTTGGTCACTTCTGCAAGGAAATTTAAGGAGCTTTCCTTCTAATAGTTTCCAGTGCAACAGTACTGCAGCATGAGTCCTGTGATTTTGGGAATTGCAGCAAGGAAAGAAGATTTTTAAATTAATTCTTTGGTTATAAGAGGATTTGGGAAACAATTGTGGACAATTGTGGTGAAATTAAAGAGAGGCCCTGAGTTCAGACTCTGAGACAACATTTCATAGCAGTTTCATCCCAGTTGGTGGTGGTGGTGGTGGGAATGACATTAAGGGGATTTAGTACCGGGTGATCAGAAAGGAATTTTCTGCAAGACATGGAGGCCTGGCAACAGCAATGCGGTGGGGGATTTCTGCATGCCTTCTGGCTCTTGGCTCAAGCCAGTGGCACAGATCTCATGCTACTACAAACATTCAGTTAAATCACTGGTGTGTTTAACAAACAATTTAAAAATATCAGCTGTAGCAAAACAAACATGGAGATGACATAGTCAGTTTTGTTTTTAGAGGTGGTGGAGAACAGAACGTCCTTTTCTTGGAAATGCTACACCTCCAAGAGGAAAGCTGCTCCTTCGCATCACGTGTCTCAGCTTCTTCAGACATTGTTTGTGAAGTCTCAGGCAACACTGGACCATGGAAACCCATGTGCCATATGTTGGTAGGATTATGGGCTCTCCAGCTCTCCCAGGGACATTTGTTCTGTCACGTAATTAAACAATCAGTTATTCAAATTCCTGCATATAAGAGCTAGAAAGATTTGGTAAGAACCTAGGAAATAATTAATTTGGATAGAGAAAAATAAGTGCTTTGACTGACTCTAAAGCACCTGTCCATTTTGAAAAGCAGATGCAAAAATTATGCTTGGCCTTTGTTTGAAAATCTGCTATTTTAAGCTGATGACCAAGAAGTAGGTAGCTGCCATGCTTTTCCACTTAGAAAACTGCAGAGAAGTTTTGGCTGTCTGATGTCTGAGAAAGGAAGACCAACCTTCCACTTCAGGTCTCAGGTTCGTTGAAGCTTGAGTAGCTTGAAAACATACAAATGACCACTTGTTAAATAAAGGAATGGACTGAACCTCTCTCCAACACCCTAAACATCCCAAATAAATCATTTCTCCAAAGTAACCTTTCACAGTAAAGCTGCAGGTAAGGGAGTCCTCCTTTGTGTCAGTGCCCTGAAGGTCTCAAAGAACGTGTTTAGAAAGTCTCAAAGAAAGTCGTTTGGATGTGGTGCTTGGGGATATGGTTTAGGGTGAACCTTGCAGAGCAAGTTGGACTTGGTGATCTTGAGGGTCTTCTTCCAACCTGAATGTTTCTGTGATTCTGTGAATTGATTGATTTTTGTCCTCTTTGGGCTGACAGATGTGTTTCTGAGCAGATATGGAGGCTTTCATGTGAATTGCTCTGCTGCCCACACTTCATGCTCATTTACGAGGTCTTGAGAAGCTACTGTGCTGCTCTGCTGCTCTCTGTCTCCATTTGTTGGTGTGTTGGTAGAAATGCTGGTGCAAAGTGAGAAGCTTACAAGTGAGATCCTGAGGGTTCGTTTAGCACACAGCACAAATACAGCAGCTTCGGAAAGCTGCTCTAAATTGCGTGAGTGCTGTACTCCCAGCGAGTGTTGAGATAGTAGAGAAGTTAGAGGATGCTTCGCTATGTTTGGTTTTGCTCTTTATTCTGTCTGGCCTTAGCAGATCTTTTTGGGGTACAGATTTTCTTTGCTGGAGTCATCCTCCCAGAAAGCTTTTCAGTCCTCTCGCCTTGGCTTAGCAACTAAATATCCTGCAGTCTAGGAGAATCCTGAGGTTCTTTCACCTGTAGGGTAGAGCTGATCTTCCTGAATGGGCTAGATAACCACACAAGGGACTTTCAATCCCTTTCTTCTGTTTTCACACTCATCAAAGTGCTCCTCCAAGTGTTGGGAATGGGACAAAGGGTTGCCTAAGCAGTCAGAAGCAAAGAAACTTAACAGATATTTCCGTGGAAGGACAAGAAATGACCTGAGGACTAAAACAGACTATTGTCCTTCTGTGAGTGTTTGCAGTTAAACTCCCAGTATCACATGAGTGATTTCACAGTATCACAGTATCACCAAGGTTGGAAGAGACCTCACAGATCATCAAGCCCAACCCTTTACCACAGAGCTCAAGGCTAGACCATGGCACCAAGTGCCACGTCCAACCTTGCCTTGAACAGCTCCAGGGACGGCGACTCCACCACCTCCCCAGGCAGCCCATTCCAGTGTCCAATGACTCTCTCAGTGAAGAACTTTCTCCTCCCCTCGAGCCTAAACTTCCCCCGGCACAGCCTGAGGCTGTTCTGGCGCATTTCTAGGGGCTAGAGAAGAATCTAGAGAGACCAAATACACTTTAGCCTCAAGATAACACTCATTTAATTCTTGGTCTCTTTACCTTAAAAAATTGCATTAAAAAATCGGTTAAGATTAGGCTCTACTCCAGTGATGATTTATGTTTGTCAAAAATGACTGGTTTTGTTTTCAGGCCAGTCTGCTCCTTGTCTGCCTGTGCTCCTCAGCTTTAACGGCCCTTCAGCTCCTGAGGTTTCTCTTGAAGCAATGCTATGGTTAAAAATGAAAAATCCTGGAGTTTAAGATGTTAGTCCTTCGTGTGACTTCACGCAGGTGGGTCATTGTGTGATCACAGAATCATAGAGGTCTTTTACAACCAGAACAACTCTAAGATCACCAAGTCCAACTATTGACTTAATATCGCGATGGCCATTGAAACGTGCCCTGAAGTGCCACGTCTGCGTGGCTTCTGAATACCTCCAGGTATAATGACTCCATCACCTCCCTGGGCAACTGCAATGCCTGACCACTCCTTTTATAAAGAAACTTTTCTAATATGCAATATAAACCTCCCCTAGTGCAATTTGAGGCCAATTCCTCTCATTCTGTCACTTCATTCTAGGTAGAAGAGACCATCCCCACCTCACTACATCTACCTTTCAAGCAGTTGTAGGGAGCAGTGAGCTTTCCCCTCAGCCTCCTTTACTCCAGACTAAACAATCCCAGTTCTCTCAGCCACTCCACAAAAGATTTGTTCTCTAGACCTTCACAAGCTTCATTGCCATTCTTTGGACATGCTCCAGAAACTCAATGTCCTTTTTGTAGTGAGGGACCCAAAACTGAACACAGTATTTGGGGTGCAGCCTTACCAGTGCTGAGTACAGGGAATGTGGAGAGCCTGTCCGGCTTTTTTTGCACTCGTGCCCTCTCTCTCACTAGACCCATCAGCAGCCTCAGTTATCAGCTCATTTGCTCAGACCCTGGGCTCCAGTCTGAATAGGATCCTCCTGCTAATCCAGGGAGGTGGTTTGATCCTGCACTTCATGGAGAAGTAAAGGAAGCAGCGGCAGAGAACAAAAATAACATCACTGAGGTCTGGGCAAACAGTTGACTCTCTGGTGTCTCCAAGTTATTTTTGTTCAACATAATGCAGCAGAGGAGGCTTCCTCAGGAGACTTTAGTTCACTCTCTACATCAGGGTCGGTGTTTTAACAACTTATTTTTCCTCTCATTTGTACTTCTATAGTAAATATTTCTGCTAGCATGGCTCAGGTGGGACTGGAATTAACATCTGAGACTCTCAGCCTGTCACACTGCAACAAAATGAACGAAATGCCATGAACATACACACCGGGCATGGCCATGGGATCTTTCTTGGGTGTCTCTACACCCACTGCACAGGAGCACAGATGACAGCAAGAGGCAGGTCTGCACACCAGTAAGGGGCAAAACACCACCTTGAAAATCCCCCTGTAGCTAAAACCTTACCCAAGAAGCACCAAGATGAAAATTTACCTGCAGCTTGTGTTCCAACCCTAAAACAAACAGTGTGATATTAAGACCGTGCCAAAGCATCTCCCCATAAGGATGGCAGATGCCAGGATCCAGCTGAGCTCAACTGTATCAGTAGCTGTGCTCTCTTGCAAAACCAGGTGAGGGGACTCTTTGACTTTACAATATCTCTGCTGCCCCTTCTTGTGCTGTGACAAGGCTCTGCTCTTGTATGGGTACATCAACTTTGTGAGCAGCACTGTGCATCTCCAGGGGCTGGGGGAGATCAGCTGGTTTCTCTCCTGCGTTAATATATAGACTACTGTGCTATGGGACACAGTGGGGAGCTGCACTGCAGAGGGGCTGCTGCTCTCATGCTGGCAGAGGGAGGGTCCACCTGTCTGCTTTGTCTCTGGGGCAGCTAGCAGTAGCAGCCTGCTTTTTACCCTGGGGCCTTGCAATCCCTGGTCTGATGTTCTAGAGCAAGATGTTTGTTCAGGCACCAAGCATGGTGCTCATCCCTCCACTTTTGGGGCAGAATAGTGGCTGGAGATGGCTGTAGTGTCAGCCAGAACAATAACTCTGTGTGCTTCCTGCCTGAGCCTCTGGAAAGCACTGAAGCAAGATAGATGTGGTGCTCACTCTCTTCCCAGCGCTGGCTGTGGGGGCTGTGCTGCAACCCAGCCTGGCACAAGGAGAGCTTGTCCTACAGGAGGTGACCACTCTAGGAGCTTGCATGCTGCAGTGGATTAGTGTGACGGCTGAATCAGCTTCCCAGCAGTGCTGTGCCCACCCTCCCCAGCATGCCTACAGCAGGAATGGGAGCTGAGGATGTGCAGGACTGATTCTGGTTGAATAAAGCAGGGTGAGAATGTGGAAATCAACACCTTTAAGATATTTGGGGTTACACAAGACTGAGCTCAGTCATTCACACAAAGTTTTATGTTTTAGTTTGTTTGATTTTAATAAAAGTAATGGAAGTATTAAAAGGATGTGGAATTGATTAGAGCAAAAGGCCTACTGTCACAGGCTCAGGGTTCTGTAAAATCCACATGGCAAACTAGAAGGTCATTAATAAAGGATAAAATGAAGAGTGAGTGGGTTTCTGCCCATACAGGGTCTACAGCAGGCCAGATTGCTGGGGAAGTTGTTAACCATCAAAGCTGCCCAACACAGGCTTCTCTTGAACCCTAGAAACTAGTGAGTTACTAAGATGAGTGTCTTCTACTCGATCTCCAGAAAAATGTGTAGGAAGGGACCTAAAGAAAGGATTTGAACAGAATAGAATAGAATAGAATCAACCAGGTTGGAAGAGACCTCCAAGATTGTCCAGTCCAACCTATCACCCAGCCCTATCCAGTCAACTAGACCATGGTACTAAGTGCCTCATCCAGTCTTCTCTTGAACACTTCCAGGGACGGTGACTCCACCACCTCCCTGGGCAGCCCATTCCAATGCCAATCACTCTCTCTGTGAACAACTTCCTCCTAACATCCAGCCTGTACTTCCCCCGGCACCACTTGAGACTGTGTCCCCTTGTCCTGTTGCTGGTTGTCTGGGCTGAAATATTAATTTCCAACTGGTTGGGCTTCTACCTTTTCTCTCTCTCTCTCTTCCCCCCCTCCCCTCCCTTTCTCTTCTTTTCTCCTCTGCTTGTGGCCCTGTTTCAAAGTCTGGATTAGGCAGCCAAAACTGCATTTTGTTAGAGTACTGTAAGAGTGCTCAGAAAGGCTGAGCAGTGGCCTGAGCAGCTGAATGCTGGGACAAATCATCTCAGAGGAAATGATAAGAGTGTGCGCTGTGCCCTTTCTTTCACAATGAGACTGTGAGGAAGAGTCAGCACCACAACAGCCGCTGTGTTTTCTCCCTCTGCAGCTCTTCCCTCTCCCTCTCCATTTGTGTGCTGTCTTATTTTTTTTTTCCCTCTGGAGGAACAAAAGAAAACAACTGCTCCTGCCCATTTAAAATAACCTTTTCTCTTTTTACTAAAATGGACAGCTATTGTCACCTCCAGTACCTTACAAGAGCCAGCCAAAGAGTGGCTGTCCCTGATAGGAGGTAATTCTGTATATGGGAAAAATAATGAAGCCTGTTTCTCTGCAGATCTATGTTCCTATCACGTAAAGGGCAGTATTGACTTTTAAGTTAATTATACTCAAATCTGCTGTTATCTCTGCATAAAGCATAAAGGACGTCGTGCTCTGCGACTTCCATGTTCTTCAGCTGCTCTGCTTCCCTCACCTCTCCATGGTTGCTCTGCTGCCTCTAGCTGGTTGGCTTGCATCCTCCTTCCCATCTTCCCTGCACGTTACAGCTTCTCTGTTTTTTTGGTTTCTCTTGAGATTGTCATTTCCTCCTCTTTCTTAACCCATCCCGTTCCCTGATGTGTCTGTTCTTCTCTTTGCAGGGCTGTGCAAGCTGTCATTGTAACTAAATAAACGGAGGGCCATGGACAGGCAATAACAGCTCTCAGCGCTTAGGAAGCGTGGGGGCAAGGTGATAACTCACCCCACTTCCCCACAGCTGGTGATCTCCAAAGGTCTCTCACATGCCCATTAACCACAACAGAGCCTCCAGAAGTAGCTGTGCTCCGGTGACGGGAACCATCAACAGTCTTTCTCCACTGGCCATAATCCAGCTAGAGAATCTCTTTTTCCTGCTGTCTGCCATTGCACTGCAGGGACTACAGCTCTTTCATTCAACTCTAGACAGAACAGGGTTCATTCCAGCACATGGTATGGGGCTGTGATAATAGCTGTAATGCTGGTACCAGGGCCCATGCAGCATAGAAACTAAAGGTAGAAGAACTGAGCTATAGCTATTCCTCCCTGGTACTTAATTAGCCCTGCACACTGTGCAGTGCACTTCCTCAGTGGCTGCTATCTCCTATTATACATTTTTAATTGATAATTTTTCATCCTTACCCTAAGGTCATATGTTCATGGCAGTCACTGTCAGCACCCCACGTTCATTTCATGTAAAGCTATATTTAGACATTTCCCAGATGACATATCCCTAATGTACAATATCCTTTTATGGCTCATGTGAAATCAGTCTTCAGACCTTTAGAGAAGGATTTGGTTAGTCCTTGTCTGAACAATTAAGCCACACTGCTCAGGAGAAGCTTGTTGGTGCCACTGGCGTGCCACTTTCCTGGTTTGTTCACACTTTGTTTTGGCACTGCCTTAGCCTGCCACCTTCCCTTTACTGCCTGTCCTCCACCTGCTACCTGGGTGCATCTGGGAAGGCTCCTGTGTGGCCTTTGCCACAGTGGCACCACAGTGACTGTTGTGTACAGTGTGAGTCAAGGCATTGTGAAAGTCCAGCAAGGCACAATGCTTCCCGTTTATTTTCCCTTATGGCATTCCCTCTTCCTGAGTGTTTTAAAGCCAAGTGATATTCTAGAAATTGGGTGACAGGAGCAAAATTAGCTGAAGCTAACTTGGGGAAGTCCAAACCATGCTCCCTGCTTTCTGGTCACTATTTTTTAATAAATCCCATTGGAATTTAATTAACTCTGAAGAACTTTACTTGCTGTATTAAAATCTCTTGATATTGGCTAATAGGGGAAAGAAGATTGGGGCAGGAAGAGACATACATTGCCAAGCTGATCTCATAAGCCTTCTTTCTATAGAAAATTGGGATAAAAGCTAATGGAAAAGGAATAAAAAGTGTTAAAATGAATAGCCTTACTCAATCCTTTGCACATCAAGTGCCTTTACTATTTTCTCTCCTTTTCCATACGTTAAGGAGGATACACGGGGCTGAGGTGCTCTGTCTGAAGCTTCAGGCTTCGTTTACCAACTTAAAGTTGAGTTAGCACCTCTGAGTCTCTGGGACTGTGTCTTGCATCAGAAACAACACAGCTTATTATCACCCCTGAACTCTGCTCCCATCAGTTGCTGTCCTAGGTGATGCTAAGTGACACGTGGAGGAAAACAGGATCTCTTTCAGAATATGTGAAAAGACAGCTTTGACATAAGATTAAATCAATAAGAGAAAGATGGATGAGCATTCATTACATGTATTTATTGAGGAGACTGTTTTAAGAGAAGGGAAAGTTTACCTTAGGACATTTGTCCCCCTCCCTTTTGTTGTACAGCTGCTTGTCAGCAAGCTCTTTGGCTGCTGCAGCCAGGACTGTGTGTTTCAAGGTGAACTGTTGCTTATTTCAGTTTGCCTTAAAATGTTGCTTGGCAAACAAAGGTAGTTCAGGAGATGATTGATGAGCAATGAGACAAGCATGCAGCAGGAATAGGCTGAGATGACTTCAGGCACAGTCCAGAGCTGATTCTATCATTTAAAGGGCAGGACAGGGTTGAAACGAAAAGGGATGCTAAAGGAGAAAGGATGAGTAAAGGCAAGAGAGAGTTTCAAAGGCTAAGAGAGAGACTGTGGTATGGTAGTCACCATAGTGATGATAAGGAAGAAAGGCAGAAGACAGGACAAAAACAAAGTGAGTCGATAGTAAAAGCATTCAAGGTTCAAAAGACAGCCTGCTAGCTTTGTCTAAGGGTCCTGAAGACTGGGCAGGCGCCAGCTGGCATCTCCATGCCTTTCTGCTGCTATTGGGTTTATTTTGCTAAAGGTACGTAGAATGTTATTACCTGGACCATCATACGACAGTGGCAACAATGTTATAGTTAAAGGATACTGTCTTTTGATACAGGTGACTCTTGGCAAGGCTTGACTAACTTGGTGGTAAATTTCATATAGAGAAAAAAAATCCTTATGGCTCCCTTCCTGTCTATTACTTGCACCACTGAATTGTTATTGCATCTACCTGCTGTGAAGGGATGGTTGTCCTATTGGAACACAGCTACACCCCAGCCACAGCAGGATCTGCAGATTAGTGGTAGACCCATTGGTCCGCCAATGCATGGGGATGGTAAGGTAACACCAGAGGGGCATCCACAAAAGCCACTATGCTGAAATGTCACTTACAGAAAATAGTCCAAAGGAGGTGCTGGGAAGAGGAGTCATCCTTGGATATACACTGCCACTTTAGAAGAGGCTGCAGCAATTTAAGACATGGTCATCTATTCAGTTATTTGTGTTTGTCATGTCTCTGCTTGAGGTTACCATTTTCACAGCAGAACAGTTCACTGAAGTGCTCCTCACCCACCCCAGGGAAATGTCTGACTAGTTAGTTCTTGCACTAAAGCAGGTAAGTTATGTCAGAATCAACATTTTTCAGCCCAGTAGTTGTAGCTGATGGATAAGGAGCTAAGTCCTTATGCTGCCACAATTACATTTGCAAGAGGCCATCTGAGCTTTCAATCCACATCTTCCCGTGGCATACTCATCTTACTGCACACCACCAGGCAGTGCCTTTCTCCTTTCAAAATTCAAACTGCAGCTAGATGCCTGAATCTTTGCCTTATTGTGTTGTCTGTCTGTTGTTGTTTCTGTTGTTTCTGTGTCAGCTGCCGGAGATGACACAAGAGGCAAGGGGTAGAGCACTTGACAAAGAGATCCATTCACCATCAGCAGAGCATCCTGGCATAGTTGGAATTATGCTGGAAGACCCTGCAGACCTTATGAAGCTTTTCTCTGCTGCATGAAATAATTACAAATTCTTGAGAGAGGAGAAAGCAGGAGAATAACTGTTCCAGGTATTACGGCATCTATTTCTGAGTCTCAGCATCCCAGGCTACCCCTAATGATTTACCTAGTCATGTCTAGTCTTGTTCTGTCTTTATTCCCTCAAAACTTTATTCCAGACAGCAGGGTTTCTCTGAACTGTGGGAAAAGAGATGTATAATCTTGAGGCTAAGCCTCCCTGTTCTGCCATCAATAAGTATCAGTGAAGCCGTGATGGCAAGAACAGTGCTCTTTGCTCCAGAGTACCTGACATTGTAGTACCATAAGCAGATACTCCATTGGGTCAAGCAGTAGAAGTTAGTGGAGCAGATCTAAAGAATCTTCTCTTTCTGAACACGATAATAAGAATGATCCCAGATTATACATTTAAAAATGTATCATTTTTTAGCCTCTTCCTTACCCCAAACTAGAAACCTGTCTGTATGGGTGACAATGAGGTTGAATTTCAGGTGATTCAGGCATTCAGATGAATCAGAAAAAAAAGCCAGAATAAAGTCTGCATTATGATGCAGTCCTTAGCAGGATACTATTCTTTCCAGAGGATTTGAATTCAGTGCTCAAGACAGACAGAGGATTCCTTGTCATGTCATCTGCAGTATTTAATGTGTGGTCCTCAAATAGATTATTGTATGTTATTCAAATTTGTTTTAAAAGCCATCTGCTTCCTCTTAAGGATGACATATATTTGTTTTTCTCTGATACATGCTGCTTTTCTGCCCTTTGAGTTCCATCTAGATGATTCTTTTAGGCAGTAAATAGGATTTTTAAAATGAGTTTGAGAGATAGTGCTCTTGGCTTTGGAAGATTTGAGAGTTATCATGTAAGACCTCTACTCCCCTTACTTTTTTTTCAGTGATATGGCAGCTCAAGTCCTGAAATGTTCTCTGGTGCTCTTGAGGGCTTCCTAAAGACTCAATTCATCTCCATATCAGCCTGGCAAGGGTTTAATTTGGCTCTGTTATTTTGGGGAAAAGTTAGGTGGAGTGTTAGAAATCAATTTAATTATCTGTCTTTCAACTTGGATTATAAAGTGAATCTATTCAAGAAAAGGCCTTGCTAACAGCATGCTAGTATTGCAATGGGTAATGCTCTCTCATTATCGATCAAAAGACAGCAAGTATGATTGCTGGATTGTTTTCCTTTTGCAGGCCACATGTTTTTCCCTTCTTATTCAAGGTGCTATATGGACAGTGGGACAAACTGTCTTTGTAATCTTGGATTCCTTCCTAGATGACTATGCAAATCACTACTTTCTATAGGACTTGGTTTGTATTGTTCCAATCGCTGGGATTGTTTAGCCTGGAGAAGAGGAGGCTCAGGGGAGACCTTATTGCTGTTCAAAGCAGGATTGGACGTGGCACTTGGTGCCATGGTCTAGCCTTGAGCTCTGTGGTAAGGGGTTGGACTTGATGATCTATGAGGTCTCTTCCAACCTTGGTGATACTGTGATACCGTGAAGTACCTCTTTAAGGCTAAAGTGAAATAGAGATCTGAAAGGCAGAAGGTTCTCTTGCTGTACACTTCACATCTGAACCCCAAGAGAGTTTTCTGTTACTTGGAGAGACAGTGGATCCTGTGGAAAAGATGTGATCGTATCATTAAAGGCTTCAGAATTAATATTCACAAGCAGGGCAGAAAGGATATCAGCCAAACTGAAGCTGCACACACAGGCTTAATTTTAGTACTTCCTCAGTTCCTCTGTCACATTATTCTTACTAGATTTTGATATAAAAGCTGAAACTAGAAATGGAATGATGAATAAGCTTAGCAGAACTAATATCAATTCACTGCAAAATATATTAGTTGTGGCCAATAAAGTCAGATTATTTCAGTGGATTTTCTCTAGGCTTACCCTAGTGTGACCCAGAACAGACTGTGGTCCAGTGGTGTTGCAGAGGGGAAATTAATTGGTGCGAGATGATATTTCATACAAATATATAATTTATTAATGTTAATATTCTTAACTCTCACCACCCCCTACCACTGAATTGTAATATTAATATTTGTTCATTAGCACAGTTATGGAAGACATTCTAGGAAAAACACCAAACAGAACTATTATTATCTAGCAAACATTCAAACAATAAACAGAGAGAGCAATATGTTGCCTGGGGTCAATATGCTGCTTGCCCACTAAATGGGCTAAAGCTCTTTCTGCTCTATGGCAGAAGGCAGTACAGAATTACAAAGAGGCATTAAAGCATCTACTCACAGATTATTATTACCCTCGTGGGGGCTAGCCACAGTCCAGATGGTGCCCAAATGCTTTCAGGGGACTCTGTCTTGTTGGACGTTGAGACTTGAAGCTTATCGGCTTCTGGGGAAAGGAAGCAGACAATCTCTGATCTTATCTCCTGGCTTCCTCTGGATGATCTGTGTATATGGCCAGGAATTCTAAGCAGGACCTTCAGGTGCAGAAGGCAGGATGTTGTGCTGGGGGAGGTATAGGCTGGATGTTAGGAGGAAGTTGTTCACAGAGAGAGTGATTGGCATTGGAATGGGCTGCCCAGGGAGGTGGTGGAGTCACCATCCCTGGAGGTGTTCAACAAAAGCCTGGATGAGGCACTTAGTACCATGGTCTAGTTGACTGGATAGGGCTGGGTGATAGGTTGGAGTGGATGATCTTGGAGGGCTCTTCCAACCTAGCTGATTCTATTCTATTCTAAATAACACTGTTATGCAGTCTCAGCATGATATCACACTGGCTACACAGGCTGATCGCATGCAGACATCCAGGGTCTGCTCTGGTAACTCGTGGCAGTGGAGTTTACCAGGCAAGCAACAAGGCAGTGTGCAATAGCAGCACAGCTGGGCACAGCAGAGAGAGCACAGCAAAGAGCAGGGAAGCAAAAGCAGGTTGTTCACCTGCGTATCTCCTTTTATCTATGTAGGCCGAGATTAATTGCCCTTTGGACACAAGAATAGCCAATCAGGATGGCAGTTAGCCAAACCATACCATGTTAGGCAGGGTCCACAGGCTTGGCTTCCCCAAACATTGGAAGAGCACGGGCCTTGCACCGGGTAGGCCATAAGCTGGGCAAGTGCGCTTACACAACTGCGTTACACAACCTGGGCCCTGGGCAAGCCAGACTTTATGGCACCAGGTCTATTGTATCCCTTTTGTGTCCGTTTATATGTTTACCTCTGGTATGGCAGATAGGTAAACATGGTATGGCAGATAGGTAAACATTGCTGGAGGGCAGGGATGCCATCCAGAGGGACCTGGACAGGCTGGAGAGGTGGGCCCAGGCCAACCTCATGACGTTTAACAAGGCCAAGTGTAAGGTCCTGCACCTGGGTCGGTGCAATCCCAGGCACAGATACAGGCTGGGTGATGAATGGCTGGAGAGCAGCTCTGAGGAAAAGGACCTGGGGGTCTGGGTCGACGAGAAGCTCAACATGAGCCGGCAGTGTGCACATGCAGCCCAGACAGCAACCCTGTGCTGGGCTGCATCAAGAGAAGTGTGGGCAGCAGGGCAAGGGAGGGGATTCTCCCCCTTTACTCTGCTCTCATCAGACCCCATCTGGTGTACTGTGTGCAGTTCTGGAGCCCCCAATACAAGAAGGACATGGAACTGCTGGAGCGGGTCCAGAGGAGAGCCACAAAGATGCTCAGAGGGCTGGAGCAGCTCTGCTATGAGGACAGGCTGAGAGAGTTGGGGCTCTTCAGCCTGGAGAAGAGAAGGCTTCGAGGAGACCTTATAGTGGCTTTCCAGTATCTGAAGGGAGCCTACAGGAAAGCTGGGGAGGGACTATTGACAAGGTCTAGTAATGTCAGGACGAGGGGGAATGGGTTTAAGCTGGAGGAGGGGAGATTCCGACTGGATGTTAGGAGGAAGTTCTTTACAGTGAGGGTGGTAAGACACTGGAACGGGTTGCCCAGGGAGGTTGTGGATGCTTCCTCCCTGGAGGTGTTTAAGGCCAGGCTGGATGAGGCCTTGAGCAGCCTGCTCTAGTGGGAGGTGTCCCTGCCTATGGCAGGGGGTTGGAGCTGGATGATCCTTGAGGTCCCTTCCAACCTAAACCATTCTATGATTCATTCTATGATTCTATGTCCAGGCAAGTCAGAACACGTATAAGCCTATTTTAGGCCTGTGGGCCCTCCATGACAAGTGGGTATGGGAAAAGTTATACTTCAAAGAAATAATCTCATCTATTTCAAGTTTTATTTGCTTCTGTTTCTATTATGCCTTTCAATATATATATATTTTATTTGTTTTATACTGGGGCTTGACTTGATGAAAGCTCTAATCTTCATTGTGCTACAGAATTTCTCTAAAGAGTAGATGTTTTTTAAAAGGCTTCTAAAAACCCCAATACGTGTAATTGCTTATAGTGACCTTGCTCTTGGCTCAGTTTAGCCTTTAGCGTGACAAGGAATTTTATCCAAGAGCATAGTGAATCTATATGGTATTGCCAAATGGAATAATTTAAAAATCATGAATCAGATCTTCAAGAAAAAAAAAAAAAAAAAAGGACTTATACATGGACTTAAAATGTTTAGGAGTGAATGAATGTTCAACTCATTTTGTTTTGCCTTCTGCTTCCTGAGCCTTTGCAATATGTTCAGGTTATATTTTTAAGCTTTTTTATGACCATGAGAGCAAGAAAAGGACTGTTTTTTTGTTTAAATGAAAGAAAAATGAGAGTTCCTCACATAAACACAATAATCCAAGAACTAGTACTCTGAGGAAAATGCCTCAGATATCACAAAATTTATGATATAAATTGTGAGAAGCGGCAATTTGTAGCTCTTCAAAGGCACCTGAGTTTTAGATATGCCCTTTTTACAAATAAAGAACTTCCTGAAGTATATAAAAGATACAAAGCTATACTTTAGCAGCAGTATCATTATCCATGGATGGATATCCTTATCCATGGAAAGAGGCAGATTGCCGTCTTCTCTCCACAACCACCAAAATGGGAGGCCCTGGTAAAGACAAAAGAAAGTTCTGCTCTTAGATGAGCTGACAACCTGTTACCACAGTCCACATTGAGAACAACCCCAGGAAAGTTAATGCAAATATCACAGCTTTCAATTTTGGATCTAAGATCAGAGCGTTTCCTGATACCTTGGGGAAACTGGAGCAGGGAGGAATACTGAGTTTTCTGACTGTGAATTGTTTCAAACAGCCCAGGGGAAGTTTGAGGTTTCCTTCTACTGTGGATTACACCAATTTAATTCTGCAGTAATTGCACAAAGGCAAGTTAACATACCTCTGATAAGACTGAGGCCAAAGAAGGATTTAGCTTTTTTGCAACTTTTAGTTCAGTAAAAAATGGCATTAGAGGTTGTGCATCTGTCTGCAACAGGACAATATTTAATTCAGGACATGGAAGTATTCTTCTCAATAGCTAGAGCAGACACTGAAGACTGAACTCAGACAATTGTACAGGATCAGATATGGGCTCTTATCTCTCTTGGATATAATCTAGGAAGAATGAAAAAGTGAAGAAACTAGGAACTGCTGTGGCGTGACCTAGCGAACGGTGAAGTTCCATTGTTGTATCTCCCTAGGGATCCTGAGAATTCAGCTATTCAATTTGAGGCTGGAGATGGCAGCTCCTTGTGACGATATTTGTCTGCTATTATTAAAATGAGAGGGTTGCACTCACAATGTTCTGGGGTTGCTTTGGCTACATCTAAAATGACAAGTGACTGGGCCTGCCTGCAGTTTGACAACAGGAAGTGTTCTATTATTATCTGGGGTTAGGAATAAACACATGCACATCTCTTTTTGCTTTGCAAAGAGTCCTTGTTTTTCCACACGGACAGCAAATTATTAGGTGTATCCTGTAAAACGGCCAGGTGATCTTTCCATGCATCTTCTGCAGTTCCAAGGGCTCTTTATGGAGTTGCAGTCTAAGCATTTCTCCTGAGTTTCAAGAGAACTTTTTTTTCTTGTCATGACGGCAGCTACAGCAAAGTATTACCACCCACTACCCATTTTGTGCAGGGAGATGCCAGGGACTGATACACTACCCCAAGGTTACAGCAGATGACCACCACTGAGAGCAGTTACTCGCTCATTTCCTGTGGAAAATCTTCGAGTCAGTTTTGTCAGGCACACTCCTTCTCAATCATCCAAAGGCTGGAAAGGATTTTCCCTAATTCTTCTAGCTCAGACTTCTGCAGGTTCTGAGCTAATATTTCACCACTTCCACAAAAGGTCTTTCAACAGCTGGAAGAGTAGGAGGCACTGTTCTGTGGGGGATGTTGTTCTTGAGGGGGTTGGTGACAACAGAACTTGTCTGTTATCCCCTCAATATCAAAAAAAAACAGCCTCTACAGTGGGATAGTTCCTACATGCAATAGTTGAAGATCCAATGTCCAACAGATCTGTTGGATTCCTCCTGCTGCTTGGGCCTTGGTGTGGACCTGCACCATAAGTCTGAATAGTCTCGCATGATTGAGAAACTCAAGATTGTTACCCTATCAGGATTGTTCTCTTCCAAATGCTGTACGTGGATGATGCACAGCTCATTACAACTATCTGGCAGCTGACTGATGCTGGCCTTCTTCAGACCAGGGAGCTTCCTCCTTCCCTGCACTAGCAGCTCTGCTGTCTTATATCTCTCAGGTTCATTGGAAGCCTTACCCTGGAAAGTCAACTTGTTTTTTTCCTTCTCAGCTTTTCTCCCCAGTCTATATGCTCCTGAGTCATTATTCTTTTATGCCAATCACTGGAGCTAAATTCTTTCTAGTGCTCTTTAATTACTGTCTAGCTTATGTATACCCCCCCTTATACTGTAATCACAGAGATAGTAAAGATTATGCAAATGCTGATTAGAGAGTAATGTGGCTTGCAGAGCATTCATCATAACCACTGAGAGGGAAGAAGAAAGGAAGCTTGATTCTGAGGGGCTAAGATGAAATTGTCATGAGAGAGACTTTACCTATACTCAAAAATTGAATATATTTGATACAAAGAATACTGAACTCAGCAAGGAAAATATTTGAATATAATCTTGCTTCCCTGAAGATATTAAACTAGATACCTATTCTGGAATCTCACCTATGCAATATGTCGGCGAGTGCTAAGAACAGTCAGTTGTTTGCGTCCCAAGACAGCAGCTCTCCTCCTGACATGACCTGTAGCACTTTTTGTCACTTTCTTTGTATGCATGGGGCAGAAATCTCCCTGAACCCAATAATTATAGGAAAAAGTCAAATTATTCCAAGTATCAGTTAGTGAATCTTTCCTCTCCTAGCTCTGAAGACTCAGGCAGATAAGCAGAATCCAGCTAAGACACATCTTTAGACAAACAGAAAGGTAATTATTTTTTCTCTAGTTACCATATTTTACACATACTGTCATGAGGCAGGATGAATGGTAGCTGAGAAACCATAAATCTGAGTTACTGTTTACTATACCAGGTGAGAAAATTGCTAAAAAGAGTGGAAAGAACTGTTCAATGACAAGAGGCAGACCAATGAAGTACTACAAGCTTGATGGTAAAAGCTAGAGAGACCAGAAGATATTATACCATCATAGAGGTGTGCCAGTGTGTTGGACCAGTGCTTGTGGACTCACTAGTGGGCTGGGTGTATGTTAAGATATAAAGGTCGGCAGCAAGAACAACTGTGTAAGAACTAGAGCTGGAATGGAAGGTTCTTCAGCAGCACAACAGTATCTCTGTCATACATGCAGGGCAAGATCCACATGATCTAATAAAGGGCTGGTTTTACCAACTATAGCTCCCAAGGGAACAGTGTTGACAAGGGAAGTGTTGTTTTCCTCTAGGTGTCTAGAACAACTATTCTTTAGATGATGATTGCTCCTGGATAGATCATTTCCAGGAAACTGCTGGCATTACTGTGTAGCAAACACAGGGGTTCCATCTCACAGTAATCTCTTCAGTACTGAAGCCTGGTAGGTCTGTCTGGGTTGAGATGTGTGTGAAGTCAGGTCAGAATATTTCAGGGTTTGGAAATGCATGGTGTGGACACAGTTTACTTATAACAAAAGAAGACACAGATGCTCAAAAACTTCAAGAACACTTTGAAATTGCCATTTATAACTTAGTAGTGTCAATAAAAGGGGGGGGGGGAAGAAGCCTCTCAGCTCGTACAGCTGGAAATAAATCTGCTTTGATGCTCTAACAGCACTGCAGATAAGGCACATGGCTAAGCTGGGAGTCCGGAAAGTCATGAGACTCAATGACCACCTTCCCAGTCACCTCAAATGCCCCATAGCCTGATTCCTTTGTTCCTGAGCTTGATTCTCACAGGTTGGTTTGTGTTCCCATGACTACGTGCAGAAAGGGTTAAAATAGTTACATGACCATGAAGAAACAGCTGTTATTGATTACTGTAAAGAGCCAACACCAACTTCTACAATAATGAACAATTCTCAGTACTGCAAATATACTCATCTGGTCTTTCTGTCAATATTTCCCCTTAGATGATTGCAATTGTTGATTGAGAAAAGATCCTAAGGATATTTTCAGAAATAGATGTATCATCAGAAAATAAGGGCATCTGGATAAATCAATACAGCTGTTATATTCATGTCAGCCTTTTACTTTGCCAGGTATTTGATAGAATCCTTGCAGTTGTTAGTTACAAACTAAGACAGTAACTGATGGATTTTTGTCTGGGGAAAACTTTGGACCAAATCCTTCCTCGTGATAAAGCTGCTTTGTGCTGCTTAAAACAGCTTTTAAGATGCTTTTACCAGTCAGATTCAGATTCAGCTGTCACAGGGAAATCTCCATATGGTGGAGAGCTGGTCTTGCTGAATCTGCACTCTTGCCATCACAGCTCCATTTTTGGAGCCGTACTGAGAGACAGAAGCACAGCTGAACCATTGCTGTGCTCTAGTAATTCCCTGATGTGGAACTGTATCTTGTCTCTTTCCCCAGGTAGAGCTTAGAGTTCACGCGAATTACTTTATGGGCCTCTTTGGAAATCCACCAACATGCACTCAAAAATTTCATTTGACTCCAAAGTCAATTTGGCACAGGCATGATGGCAGTCTTGATGGTAAGGGAGCCTGGGGACCTCCTCAATATATTTTTAATAGTCTCAACAAGAGAGCAAGAAAGCCCTAAAATTCTTGAGAAGCAGTTGTGATATGCCATACTACATGAACTGGATGGGTGGAGCACTGCTGGGTAAGGAATTGGCTGGATGATCGCACACAGAGAGTGATGATCAATGGCACAATGTCCACCTGGAGACCAGAGCCAAGTGGTGTCCCTCAGGGCTCACTACTGAGACCAGCACTGTTTAACTTCTTTGTCACTGATATGGGCAGAGGAATCGAGTGCACCCTCAGCAAGTTTGCAGATGACACCAAGCTGTGTGGCACAGTCGACTTCCTAGAGGGCAGGGATGCCATCCAGAGGGACCTGGACAAGATAGAGAGGTGGGCCCAGGCCGACCTCATGACATTCAACAAGGCCAAGTGTAAGGTACTGCACTTGGGTTGGCGCAATCCCAAGCACACATCCAGGCTGGGTGGTGAATGGCTGAGAGCAGCCCTGAGGAAAAGGACCTGGGGGTCTGTGTTGATGAAAAGCTCAACATGAGCCAGCAGTGTGCATGTGCAGCCCAGACAGCAACCGTGTGCTGGGCTGCAGCAAGAGAAGTGTGGCCACAGGGCAAGGGAGGCGATTCTCCCCCTTTACTCTGCTCTCGTCAGACCTCACCTGGAGTACTGTGTGCAGTTCTGGAGCTCCCAACACAAGAAGGACATAGAACTGCTAGAACAAGTCCAGAGGAAAGCTACGAAGATGCTCAGAGGGCTGGAGCATCTCTGCTGTGAGGACAGGCTACAAGAGTTGGGGCTCTTCAGCCTGGAGAAGAGAAGGCTTCAAGGAGACCTTGTAGTGGCCTTCCAGTATCTGAAGGGGATACTACAGGAAGGCTGGGGAGGGACTATTGACAAGGTCTTGTAATGGCAGGGCAAGGGGTAATGGGTTTAAACTTGAAGAGGGGAGATTTAAACTAGATGTTAGGAGGACGTTCTCTACAGTGAGGGTAGTGAAACACTGGAATGGGTTGCCCAGGGAGGTTGTGGATGCTCAAGGCCAGGCAACCTGTTCTAGTGGGAGGTGTCCCTGCCTATGGCAGGGGGTTGGAACTGAATGATCCTTGAGGTCGCATACAACCTAAACTATTCTATGATACTAATGTTTCTTGTCAATTCTCAAACAGATCTATGAGGTGACTTGGGAATTACAATTAGCTTGAAAGAAAGGAAAAATGTCACATAGCGTATTCATAAAGCCATACACAACTAACTTCTGGAAGTCTTGGGGTATGTTTGACCTTAAATGTTTGTCATTTAGAAAGCCTTCACTTTCTAGGAATCTAAAGTAGAAAGTCACCACTTGGGCAAGGGAAATCTTTTTTATTCCCCTTAAACAAGTGGGCTATTGCATTAGACATTGTTGCTTAGTAGCAGTTGAAATAAACCCTGGAGAATATTTATGTAATGTATAGGATGCAATAAACGAATGTGTATTCCAACGATGCAGATCCTCTTGGGCTGTGCTTCAGCAATAAAAAGTAATACAACTTTAATCATTTTATTACTCTATTAATAAGCATTTTCAAAAGATAGGATGAGGAAGTTGGAGTCAAGAAGTTGGCTTAGTGCTAGAAATGCAGGAACTGGGCCCTACTAAGGACTTATTCAGATCCACAACAGGTATAGCCACCTTCTGCAGAAACTGTGGAGAGGGCATTCTCAATGCACACAAAATACAACATTTAGAGTTAGCATTATGTACAAAAGGAGTGCCAAACTGCACCTGAGACATCAAATGAGGATGTACTGTCAAACTCAATCTTTTCTGATTGCAAGTCACCAGAACTGGACATAATTTTCCAAAGGTCCTGAGTAAAGCCGTATTAATACTTCCCTCTCTACTAAAAATACCCCGCTTCACGCATCATAGACTCACATAAGCCTTTTCCACAGCTACTCCCGCTGGCAGCTCATAGTCATTGTCTCATGGAGGAATTCTCTCACATAGTGGGTCAGATGAGCAGGCCTAAGGCTACCAGAGCATCACCATCTTCCTCCTTTTACTGTAGAGAGTTTCAGGCACAGAGAGCTCCTTCTAACCTTGAACAGACTCTTACTTTCACAACTGTAGCTTCCTTTGCTAGCTTCATTCAGTACCTCTGGGTAAAAACCATCTTTGTGTTCCTGTCAACCTCACAAATTTCCTCAGTTTCTCCAATATTGCTGTTCTGTGATTCCAAGCCTTAGACAAAGTTCTACATTTGTCCCTCTTGCAGTCTATCTGGATTAGTCCCTGGATTAGTCCCTGATCACTCAGTTCAAATTTAGTTTAAGTACTCTGTCCTTCTACAAAAATCCTTGCTGTTTGTTAACACCAGGCCCAGACCAGCAGCTTCATGGATTCACTCCATTTGCTTGAGAAATTAAGTTTCTATGATGGTTTAAACCCTACCTTTTCCCTGTGGTATTTTCCAGCCTGTATCTGAGAATTTAGACTTTCTCACAATTACCTTATATTTACTCCTTTTTATTTTGCCACAGTTTTTGGAGACAGCTTACCCTACCCAAGTTTGTAATGGATTACCAGCCTTCTCTTGCTGGACATTAAAAACAGTCTTTCCTCTCATGTAGCTTTCCAACGTAATGTCTTAGAATCAACCAGGTTGGAAGAGATTTCCAAGATCATCCAGTCCAACCTATCACCCAGCCCTATCCAATCAACTAAACCATGGCACTAAGTGCCTCATCCAGGCTTTTCTTGAACACCTCCAGGGATGGCGACTTCACCACCTCCCTGGGCAGCCCATTCCAATGCCAATTACTCTCTCTGCCAAGAACTTCCTCCTAACATCCAGCCTAGACCTCCCTCAGCACAACTTGAGACTGTGTCCCCTTGTTCTGTTGCTGGTTGCCTGGGAGAAGAGACCAATCCCCACCTGGCTACAACCTCCCTTCAGGTAGTTGTAGACAGCAATGAGGTCTGCCCTGAGCCTCCTCTTCTCTAGGCTAAACAACCTCAGCTCCCTCAGCCTCTCCTCATAGGGTTTGTGTTCCAGGCCCCTCACCAGCTTTGTCGCCCTTCTCTGGACACGTTCCAGCACCTCAACATCTCTCTTGAGTTGAGTGGCCCAGAACTGCACACAGTATTCAAGCTGTGGCCCGATCAGTGTTGACCTATTACTTTTATTTCTTCAAACCATTTAACTAAAATAGAGATTTATTCCATGGTCTTCACCATTATTTCTGTTGTTCTAAGTAGCTACCCCTCCAACAATTACATTCTAAACATTACTGCTAAGCAGTGGTGTGCAGCATGCAGCAGCAGCATTGAGACACAGCATTTCAGGCCTCAATGAAAACTTTGCTTACAACAGGAAATTCCAGACTAGTTAAAAAGAAGACATTGGTGACATATCTTGCTGCAGTAATTCTAATAAAACCCTTTAAAATCCTGTGGACATGATATAGAAAAAGAACAGAACACCAAAACACTTGAAATGGTAAATATTGCATTAGATCAACACCATCCTTCTAGTTACAGACATTCTTAAAAGTGGGAAAGCTGCTGACATATTTTAGACGGTGTAAGAATTCGGTTTCTCTTTTGGGGAAAGACTACACTAGTACAGCTGCTAGAGCTACACAGGCACTGGAATCCTGTTATGTTTCTTGTTCGTTTGTTTTTTAGAGCAAGACAAGAGGACATTTATACACTAGCAAAAAGAGTGGCAATGAAGGAAACTGCAGCTGATAGAAACTTATTTGCAGCTCGGCTCCTGGAGAAATCAGGGTTTGGTGCACAGTCCTATCCTAGGTCCAGAGCTAAGCAATCTTGAACAAGTGATGGGAACATTTAAGACATCGTTCTTAGATTGTCTTTCTGATTGCAGGTTCACGGCAGTTGTCTTCACAGCTAAGCCTGCCTCTTACTGGGAATAGCTGCAAAAGGCGGGAGAGAGAAAACAGAGAAGTGGGATAAGGGAAAAAACATCATACGAGGAGGGAATTATCAGTGCGAGCCAAATTTGGTATTTTAGGGTCTGGTGAGGACACAGCTGGAGCTGAAGATGTTTGGTTTTACGGGACAGGTTGACGTGGGTGTTGCAGAGATCCGGGGGATGAAGACCGAAGAGGGTCAGGATGGATTTCGGAACGCGGAGATGCTGTAAGCGGGAGCTATGACGCAAAGCTTGTCCGTTCAGGATCACGCATCCAACGGTTCCACCCTCGATAAACAACGTCCAAAAAGGATGGTGACCTCATCCCACTGAAATTAGCCAAATACCACACATTTCTCCATGTTCAGCTCCGCACATTCCTTATAGATTCGGCTTTCCCGGCTCCCTGATCTACCAGCACCATCGCTGCACTCGGCTGCGATTGCTCCTCTGCGGCAATTCCTTCGACCGACCCTAGCCCGCGCTGCCGCCAGCGCTGCTCGAGTCCCCCGGCTCCGGCTGAGCCCCGCGTGCCGCTTCCACGCACCCCCTTCCTTCCCAGAAGCCCGGCGAGGACGCGGGGGCAAGTCGCACAGCATTTCCCCGCTTAGAAGCGGGGCTGTCGGTATCTGCCGAGCATGTCTCGATCAGCGGACCCCGACACAAGCATTATGCAACAGCTTCTATGGGGTGTCAGCCTCGCACGCCTCCCTGAAGAGGACGGGTGCCTCTCGCGCCCTGGGACGCCGGGGAAGGCAGCACACACATCACCGCCATCCCCTGTGCCCTGCCATCCACTGACTCGGCTTCCTGCCTGCAGTCGTCTGCCCCCCCCCCCCCCAAGTCATCGTCCTCTTCTGGGAGTGAACGGCTTTGGTTTGCTGCTCTTCTCTTTTCCAGACTCTTCTCCCACTGCTCTTCCCGCTCTCCGGGCGGTCTCCCCCCGTTCTCTTTATCCCTGTGGCAGGTGGCGTTTTGTTGTTTTGGGGGCTTTTTGTTTTTTAAATAAAGGCTGTTGTGTTCGAGCGACCCTTTGTGCGGGGCTGGTTCGCACCTCCCCTGGAAAGCCGAGGGCAGACAAGTGGCTCTTCGCTGCACCAATCCCTCTCCCGGCCGCCAACACCCCTGCTATACCCAAACAGTTGGGCCGGCGCAGCAAAGCCTGCCCTCAGGCCGAGCCCCCTCAACGGCGGAGCGAGTCTCAGCACTGCTCCCCGTGCTCCGAGCAGGACTCGCAGTCTCCTCATAGCCCAACCCGCACCCTTCTGCTCCGTGCTGAGTGCCGGCAGGTGCCGAGCGAGACGGGCTCCGTTTGCCAGTTGCGGCGCTCAGAGTCCCGTCACCATAGTCTAGCCCCACCACCCGTGTGAGGAGGTGGTGGGTATCAGAGGCATCAGGTGCAGCTGGGGCAGGCCAGGCCCCCGGCTGCCGCCTGCGCGCTGAGCGGCTGAGCCGGGCCCGCCCCTCGGTGTCTGAGGAGGAGCAGGGAGAACAGCGGGCTTTGCCGGGGATTTCCAGCCTGAGCGGGCGGGAGAGGAAGTGCGGGGCGGGGGGAGACGGCGCAGAACGGTAGGGACTTTCCGTCGGGCTGGCGGTCGCCTTCGCCGGGCTCCAGCTGCCGCCCGCCGCCTAGCACCCCTCACACGCTCGCAGGTAGGACGTCTATGGGGCTCTGCGAGCCCTGGGGAGCGGCACAGTGCAGCGGAGGAGGCCGTGGGCAGAGGGAAGGCGCGCTTCACTGCCGCCGTGGTGGCGGCTCCCGCTCAGGGCTCTGATACCGGCCGGGCTCGCCTGCCCGCTCTCGGGTTCCCTAGACAGAGGAACGGGGCTGGGCGGTTGGCAGGAGCCGGGGCGGGGGGGGGGTGCTTCTGCGGAGCCGGCGTGGGGCAAGACGGCTGCGCGAGGCTGATACGAAGCATCTGCTACCAAGCAGGGGCCGAGCGTGCTTCACTCGCAGCCTGTTGCCGGGACGTTGGCGGCGGCGGCTGGTGCCCGGGGATAGATCAGCCTCCGACGGGGGCGGCGTGGACTCTGCTTATCCGAACGCACTCACACTCCAGGGCTTTGCAGGTGCCCTTTTTTCACTTGCTTATTTCTGCCTCCCCTTTTCCCTCCCCCCCACCCCTTTCTTCCCCTCTTCTTTCCTTCTCTCCCCTCCGCCCCGCGGTGTGTGTAGGGGAGGGAAGGAAAGGCAGGCCGGAGCGGTGCCGGGCGGCGCGACGGCGCTTGCGGCGTTTGATGTGTCGTTTGAATGCAGAAACCTAGCTCGGCTCCTGGCTCCCTCCATATGCAGTGCTGGGGGCGGGCCGACGGCCTTTAAAGGGGCACTACCGGCAGCCGCCGCGCCTGGGCGCCGAGCGCGGGGCCCCCCGCAACTTCGTGCTTCCCGAGGCTGCTGCCCTCTGCGGCGTCTCGGTGCTGCGCCCGCCAGCGCCCGGCTGCCGGGAAGAGAAGCCCTTGCCGTTGGTACGGGGCTGCCCGTGCTCGCTGCGGAAGGAGTTCTGTTTGTATAAAGTCCTGTCTGCCTACCCTAGCCCTGCGCTGTAAGACCGTCTGCTAGCCGTGAGCGGAAAGAAAAGTGTTTTGTTTTCACGCCATTCATTTAGGCGCTGATTCGCGACACCACGTTTTAATATGTTAATTACCATGTTGTAGGCTAGAAAAAAATAACGAGTATTTAAAAGTTTATACTGAGTCATTCCTCTGCAGATGAACCGATGACTGACTCATAATCTGAGAACTGCAGTGGCTTGTAGAATAGGAAGGTAAGGCATTTACAGCTTGATTTATTTGTATCAAGTGCCTAAGATCTGAATTATCTGCCGAAAAACGAGAAATTACGTTAATGCTAAGAGGCATAATTTCATGTTCTGCTGATCTGAGCTTGTGTGTGACGTGAAAGACTGTGTGTGCACCTCCGTTTAGGTCTTCACTGGGCGTTAGAACATTTTTCATCTTTTTCTGCTTCTGTAGTAGTAAAATGTGGGAAGTTCCATGATGCAATTTGAAATTTGCGATTGCTCTGGGTCAGTGGCTTCTCTAGGTTGTTGAGATCTAACCGAGCCTTCTGCGTTGTAATTCTTGCATTTTTTTATCAACGGAACTACATTTTTCCCTGCAGGTTTGTCCCATAGAAAGCACATAGCATTACTGTGCACTCATCTGAACTTGCATTCATAGTCTGAACAGGACTTTAGTGTATGATTTCAAGGTACACTAGTGTATTTAGCCTAAGACAAGTGAAATAGTATAGTTTGAAATAGTAAAATGTGTATTTAAAATAGCTACTGACTTGTGTAGGAGCCTGGCTTTAAAGGCTATGCTGATTATTAGTTAGAACTGAAGACATCATTGCTTATACCATATGTGGTCCTTTGAAATGAGCCATTTTGCTAGAAGTGTCTGTAAGGTGGCAGTCCTTACCTTCTGTGGATTAACGTAGATGTTCTTTATTGTGATTAGAAGGAAGGTTTTTGTTTTAAGATGAGAAATACTTGAACAGTTGGGACTGAACAGTTTTTTTTGTCTGAACTGGGAAACCCCTTGTTATAAAGCTTGATAACGAAAACATGGATGTGCCATGATCTTGGGCATTGCAAGCAAACAGTACTATGAGGTTTTAAAAGTTGCATTGTTCCAACATGAAAATAGTAGGTGTTTTACTGAAATGTGACGTGCTGAGAAGTTTCCAATAATAGTTGGACCTAGAATCTAGAAAGGTGAACTGCATTCAGTGGCAAAGCAAATTAATTCTAATCAAAAGAAGGTGCTGAAGGATTCAGTGTCTAGGCTTTCCTGAAGTCCTTCTGTAATTAAGTTTAACAATACCAATTTGGAGGAGCCGTTATTGTGTAGATTGAGAGAATTTGGTTGTCGTGTAATCATCTTTGCTCTTGGTTCCTTGAAATACTGTGTAAGGTGGCAGTAGTTAGCATCAGTGGCAGAAAATTCTTTATGAAGACTTACTGGTCCATGCCAATACAGTTTCTACTAAATGATTTAACGATTGTCTTGTATTTTAGGTCTTTATGTTGTTCTTGTCCATAATGAAAAGTTTAAGGGAGAGAAGACTAACACTTCTTTCCAGTGCTGAAGTCCAACTGTTCTGTTAGTAGATATGACAATGATGAAAATATGAGAAGTCAGAAATCTTAATTTTTAACTTTTGTTGTCAAACTGCTGGAACGTAAATGGATTGATAAGTAAATGATCGTAGTACTTCTGCAAATGAAAAAGCAGTTTAAAAATAGCAATTGCTTAAATCTCCTCCAATACCCTGAACTGGCTTTATATGAATAGGTATTGTAAGAACAACACATTTTGATATCTTGTATCTTAGATGATGCAATAACTGGATTTCGTTAGTTTTTTTATTGTAATAGTGTTTCTTAATTGAAGGTACCAAATCTTATGATGTCTGAAGACTGCTTATTAGAGATTGGTTTCAGATGTTTGTACTCTTGTGCACAGCTCCTTTAAAGAATTGCCAAGCTTTTTTTTTTTTTGTTTTTTGTTTTAAATGCCTGTGGGTGGGTACTTTCTGAATATGATGCTCATACTTGAGACCTGGCATTTTTGGCATATGGCTGAGGAACACTGAAAGTTGATTTCACCCTCTCCCACAAAGATTTCAAGATGTGGTATGGGGAAAAGAAGCCACAGGAGAGTTGTATATTTTATGCAGGACAAAGGTGTGATTGTAGTACAAGAGATGGTCCTGTGGTCATGCTAGGTTTTATCTTATACTTTTTAACCTGTAATAGTGAGGTAATGACACAAACTACAGCAGCAAAGGGCTGAAATAGAGAATGTAATTGGTTTCCCAGCTCTGCTTGTTGGAAGCCCATCCCTCCATAAATGAACAGTTTTAAGATAGTATATGTTTGTTTTAACAAACCATAAACACATTTATTTCTTCTATGCCTTTTTTTTTTTTCTCATTTTTTCAAATAGAAAGTACTAGAAAATTGTGAGGAAAGTGGTGCTGGGACATCTTGAAATGAAAGATCATTTGGTGTCTGCAAAGTAGGAAGAAGTGCTCTCTTTAGTACTCTCTTCTTTCTAATGGGAAAGAAGAGGAAAGGACATAAAGACAAAAAAGATCCCTAGATAATAAGGAAGGTATACACTATAATGAAGGATAAAATAAGACAAAAGCATACTTGGTGTTGGGAATTGCTATATATTGTCTTTGAGGGTGTTTTTTGTTTTCTTCCTAGAGATCTTTTCTACCAGAGCACTTGACAGCAAAATATTGTTGCCACCGTGACTTCAGTTGCTCCTGCCTGTTGGCTTCATAACTAGGTTAACAGGGCAAGAGTCTCTAAAATTATGTACAACTGTAGGTCACTAATCCTCTCTACTCCCCCCCAAAATGTTAAGCCTTTGATTTCCATGCTATTGTTCTTTCCCTGCTGTGTTACTCAGCATGTGTTAAGTGTGATTTTGGTAGAATTCCAAATCCTGCAGTTCTAGTCAAGGGCAGCATGGGAAGCAAAGTCTCAACATGTTTGTGGATGTAGAGCTTCGGTGCTGGATTTATGATGGCTTCCATCCCTGACTCCCTCCTTGTTCTGAAAGTTGATATGTTGTGTACTTTGACATCAAGATTGAATTTTTGCAGATGCAGGCTTTAGAACTGCAGTGGGCATGACAGGAATGCTTTAAGTTGGGATGTTTCAGTTCTATCATTATTTATGTAGTATCATAAAATGATGATTTATGAAATTTATTTCTCTGATGCATAGAAGAAACATTCTGTATGATAAAGTGTGAAATGGTATGAATTGTTAGTAATTCTGTAGTGTGGTTTAAATGCTGTGAACTGAATTTATCCTTTCACATGCTTCAGACAAAAGCACCAAAGTCATGAAACTTCTGTTTTACATGCTTTGACTATTCAAGCTCATAATTAGAAAAAAAATAACATTTAGAGTAGTACTCAACTTGTGTCTGACTTTGTGGTTTCTGCATTAACACGAAAAACATTTTTTGGTAAATTAAGATATGCCTACTCAAGCTCAGAATGCTGTGAGTCTTTGCAGCTTTTTTAGGTGTCTAGCAAAAAAAAGTTATTTTGATTTGGCCTGTCTTGAAAAACACGTCGCTGATGCTACTGTAAGATAAGTGCCTTCCTGGTTGCCACTTCATTCCTGCAAATTTTCTCATCTATCAAGAAAGTGAAGATGGTCCATTGAAGATACCAGTGTGAATCTAGGAGACCTGGCGGCTGTTTTTCTTTTGTTCCTGTAGATGTGTGTACTGTAAAACATTAATTTAGGGCCAAACTGACAAGGGGTTTTGATGTTGCAGTGCAGAGTGATGTGACATCATGCTTGAGTCCCCGGGGCAGAAGGGGGATTCCAGTCCAAGTTTCCTACTTCCCTGGGGAGTATTCTCATCATTAAGCCACAGGCCAGTTAAGAATAGTCTCACTTCCTTCTCTTGAAACTCTTCTGCTATGCCAAGAATAATCAAAACTTGGTGTGCTTGAGAAACAGAGCAAGAGGAAGCATGATGTTTCAGTCAAGTGGTTAGGACAGTTACCAGGAGGAAAGACACAGTCTGCTGATGTGTCTTTCAGTGCTGTTTTGTTGGTTTTCTGGGGCATTTGAACATGATGTTAAGGTGCTTGCTGGTGTGATCTGCCTTGTCAAGACCGAAGTTTTGTCAAGAATAGATGATGTGCTGTTACCGAGTATGGATACTTTGGTGCTGTTCAGGTTAGGTGACAGCTGACTAGGACTTCAGAGAATAACTTTGATGCAGCTAGTGGCTTTTGTATGTCTGGCGTCTGGCTCCATATACAGTCCGTTTTCCTGGTCCTTAATAAAATGGCAGCAGTGGTGCTTTTGTACAAGCAGAGGACATAAGTGATGACCTGCTGAGCCCCAGCAGGGCAGTACAAACTTGATCTGTTGATTAAATGAAATGAATTGCAAGTGCTGTGTGGAGGCATTCTCTTCTCTTTCCACTGCTGTGCTGTACTGTTCTGCACCATCAGCATTGTGGGACAGGAAATGGCACTGGTTTCACACTCTTCCATTGTTGTCTGCAGTGAACTTGCAGTGTTCTATAAAACTGAATCTACATGACAGAATTGGTCAGTGGTAGCTGTTCTGGTGCTTATACTAATTCCCACCTTTCTGCTTTGGATGTTCTAGATAAGTAGCATTTTTGCTCTTATTCTGTGAAACCATAGAATCATAGAATGGTTTAGGTTGGAAGGGACCTCGAGGATCATCCAGCTCCAACCCCCTGCCATAGGCAGGGACACCTCCCACTAGAGCAGGTTGCTCAAGGCCTCATCCAGCCTGGCCTGAAACACCTCCAGGGAGGAAGCATCCACAACCTCCCTGGGCAACCCGTTCCAGTGCCTTACCACCCTCACTGTAAAGAACTTCCTCCTAACGTCCAGTCTAAATCTCCCCTCTTCCAGCTTAAATCCATTCCCCCTCGTCCTAACATTACTAGACCGTGTAAATAGTCCCTCCCCAGCTTTCCTGTAGGCTCCCTTCAGATACTGGAAAGCCACTATAAGGTCTCCTTGAAGCCTTCTCCTCTCCAGGCTGAAGAGCCCCAACTCTCTCAGCCTGTCCTCATAGCAGAGGTGCTCCAGCCCTCTGATCATCTTCGTGGCTCTCCTTTGGACCCGCTCCAGCAGTTCCATGTCCTTCTTGTATTGGGGGCTCCAGAACTGCACACAGTACTCCAGGTGGGGTCTGAGGAGAGCAGAGTACAGGGGGAGAATCACCTCCCTTGCCCTGCTGGCCATACTTCTCTTGATGCAGCCCAGCACTCGGTTGGCTGTGTGGGCTGCATGTGCACACTGCCGGCTCATGTTGAGCTTCTCATCGACCCAGACCCCCAGGTCCTTTTCCTCAGGGCTGCTCCATCTTACATGATAAATGTTTCTAAAATAACTTCCTAACAGCAAAACTTGGCTCATAAAGCAAATTTTGGTAATGTGGATTTAATTTTGTAAGCTCATGCATGTATTTGAGAAAGGGAGATAATTAGGACAGTTCTTAGAGGTTTTTATAATGAAGCTCTTGTGTACTGCCTAGGGCAGTGGTGGAATTGTCATCCTTGGAGGTATTTAAAACTTGTGTAGATTCTGTGCTGAGGGACATGGTTTAGTGGTGACCTGACAATGTTGGGTTAATAGTTGAACTCTATCCTAAAGGTCTTTTCCAGTCCAAATGAATCTGTGAAGCAGTGGCAAGGATGGTGGCTGTGTGAAGGAAGAAGGAATTTGAACTTCATCTAGTTGACGTCCTTGGTCACTGCAGGAATGTTGGACTAGATGACATTTAAGGGTCCTTTCCAACTCAAACCATTCATTGAGTCCTGTATCAGTTTGACTATATCCTCCCTACATCTTTCCACAGAGAGGAATGTTTTGAGAGTAGATTGCGTTGAGTGTTGTGGCTTCTAACTTAATGATTCTTGGATGTAGGTCTTGATTTTTGCATGGGAAGTGTAGCCTTAACATTTTTGTTCAACTTAGTCTTGTTTGAATCTCTTTTAAACCATCCTAAGTGACTCTCTTCAGCTACTGATGGAATGCTCTTGCTTCTTTTGCATTTTCTTGTTTGGACTAACAGTATAGAAGTAGATTGTTTTGAACTACCTTCATTCCAGATTGCTTGTGATTTTAAAGTTGTTATGGGATGATTTTTATTCCAATGTGGTTTCAACCTTGCATTTGAGCAAAGTGACTGCATTTTCCTCTTTAGTTTACTTCTGTTTATGTAAGTTTTGTCTACAGGCTTGTACTTGCGTTTACAGCTTCATCTGATAATTTTTACCTGCAAGTCTGCTTTTCTCTGACCTTTATGTAGTTCCTTGCTTTTTTTCGTTCCCTTCCCATCCTACTTCCCACTCCAGGTGAATGAACAGGCTATTCAATGTATTATTCATTGTCTGAGGAGCATGTGCCTTAAAGTCTACACATACTATCTCATTCCATCCTCTTCACTGTCCTCTTTTCTGCTCACAGCATCCTTGAGAGAGGAGCATTGTGCTTTTGCCTGGGAATGCTTTTATTGTTATGACTGCTGTGGTTTAACCTGATTAGGATACCAATTCAGTAGGTGCCAAAGGTAAAGTGCTTGTGGTTGTAAATGACATGTTCTCAGAATGCTACAATTGGACTGACAGTTTGAGTAGAAGGAGGTTGGATGCCAAAATAACTGAGGGCTGCTGAATTCCATGTGCACATTTCTAGCGGTTTTGGAAATCTTTGCAGTAGTATTTCCATTGCCTTCTGAAACTTAGTGTTTTGAGGGGAGGAAGGTGGGTGGGAAAAGAGTGTTTGAGGTAATGTCATTTGATATGAATAATATGTAGTATCAGTTGAAGTGAGTAGTATCTTCTTTCTCTGTTTTCCCTAAGGAGTTGGATCATGCTTTTACCTACAGAACATGAGCATGCTATATTTCAGATTAGTGAGTACAGTTTAGTACTTGCCCCTGCTGTCAGTTTGTAACAGAAATAGCAATGGCTCCTATGTTGTGGCTCACCACGTAGGTAGTGCTGTTCTGTTTCTCATACTGTTTGGCAGCATATTTTTGTGTTGTATTTTATAACAATGTATTTTTACACTTATTTTAGACCATATGCAGAAGAATGATCTTGGCAGTGTTTAGGAAGATGAAACAAGTTTATTGCCCTTGGTGTATTGTACTTGACCAGCTATTTCTCAGTACCTAGAACCGTAATTTTCCTCAATTCCTCTTTCCTTTTTACAAATTCCTGAAAACTTCGCTTTCATTCTGAAAAGGATTACATAGACATGCAAATAGTTGTATTTTGGCCAGTAAGATTTTTGAGGGAGTTTTGGGGAATTTACAGTGTTGGTTGATTGTGTGTGGGTTTTGGTGGTGGTTGGTGCGTTGTGGGTTTTGTTTTTTTTTTCCACAGAATTAACCAGGTTGGAAACAACCTCTTGGATCATCTAGTCCAACCTATAACCTAACTCTTCTAATTAACTTAAACCATGGCACTAAGTGCCTAATCCAGTCTCCTTTCAAACACCTCCAGGAATGGTGACTCTCCTACCTCCCCAGGCAGCCCATTCCAATGGCAAATAACTCCTTCTGTGAAGAATTTCTTCATAATGTCCACCCTAAACCTGCCCTGGTGCAGTTTGAGACTGTGTCCTCTTGTTCTGTCACTGGGAGCCTGAGTATACCTTTTTTGAGGGTCTTTTTTTGAAAGAAAGATGTAGGGCAAGCAAATAAACAGAATGAAGTGGGTCTGTATTTTTTGCTGAGATTATCTCAAAATAAATGAGGAAGAAGCTTGGATTTTCCTGTTTGTGTAAGTAAAGCTATTGGTACAAATAGCCAAAGTATGATGCTATATTTTTGCAGAATTATTTACTAAGGTGTTTGGGTTTTGTTGTTGGTCTGTTTTTGTTTGCTTTTTTTTTTTGTTGTTGTTGTTTTGGGTTTTTTTGGTGGTCTTGTTTTGGTAGTTTGATTATTTTTTTTTTTTTTCAGTGGTGATTGTTTTTAAAAATATGGGTTCTCAATGTAGTAGTTGACTTTTCTGAGATGATATGGGGCAGACAGGCTTTGGTAATCCTTTGGGGAAAATATATATATATGTATATATAATATATTTTATATATATGTAAAGGGAATTATTCCAGAACAAGCATGCCTATCTGCTGCATTAATTGGGAAAGTGCAGAGTAGTTGAACCCTTGTAGGAATTTGTACAAAGAACAAGGACAAAATGCAGTGAGGAAACCCCCAGTATTTCTTATAGATTCACTTTGTATAGAAGTTCTGTCATGTTTGTTTGCTTGAGGAAATGTTGATGAGATAAATAGTGGAAACTGACAACAGTCGTGCTGCCTGCTTTACTGGTGTTTATAATTTACTACCCATCTCCTGTGGTATGTTTGTAGCAGAAGTGTAAGCTGAAGATGTCTTAGAATGCTTAACTTCATCTTAAGCAGTTGTAGGTAGTGACTTCTGTTGCTGTGGTGAAGGTCCAGGTTGGTCCATACTCTTTAAAATGTAGGGGTACTGCTATGTCTTTGCTTTCAGAGAGAAAATTTAAACATGCTTAAGGTACATGTATTTTCAAGATGGCATTGATGTTTCACAGTTACTATTTTGTTTGGGTTTCCCCCTGCCCCTTTTTAAAGTATTTCTCACTAAAATCTTATCTGCTGGTTAAATAAATGAACCCTTGTTGTACTTAATAAATTTGTGTGTGAATGTAATGTTTGTGGGGAGAAAAGGACTGTATCATTGCAGTCTGTGGAGAAATCACTTGGCTTCTCTTGTAGCTAGTCAGAGTTTATGGAGTATTAAATAGGCCACGTGTTAAAGTATCAGTTGTTAACACCTCCAAAATAAAATATTTGTCATATTAAAGTAGGGGAAAATTAATGAGCTCTCCATTAGATGGTGCTGCTGGGATTGAAATATTTATATACCTAATGAAAGCAGGGTTTTGCCCACAAATGTTTTCATGCCATAATTTAAAGAATCAAAGCAATTGTGACTAGCTAGCAAAAAGTTCAGTAACATTAACTAGCACAGAACAAGAAACATAGGAGACGAAATCTTATGGAATGGTTTGAGTTCTTGTTGTTGGTTGATTTTTTTTATTATTATTTATTTTTTTTTGGGGGTGGGGGGGGTTAGAAAGCTTAAATGTTTCAGCTCCAACAATAGGAAGCCTATCTTAGCAGACTTGGCCTGAATTTAACATCTGTTAACACTGTGTGCAGCAGCCAGTGGACTCCGTGTAAATTTTCATGCTTAAAATTAAAGAAATTGAGAATTTTCAAAAATCTTTGAATTTCTAATCTTGATCATGTTTTAAATGTGTTATTGCCAGGTGCTGTTACTTTCCTAAAATCTTACCAGGTTGAAGTAACAGAAGGATGATTTGTTTTGGGCTTAATTGTACATCTGAGTAATTGGTATTTTTTTCCTATTTGAGTTATGTGATAACTGCAGAAATGGATATTATTGTGACAGAGACCTTTGACATCAGTATTTTATCAGTTTGCTAATAATAACTTACAGCTTCCTAATTTTAAGATATTAAAAGATAGTGGTTATGATGTCAGCCAGCCATATGACTTCAAATATGAACATACTGTTCCTCATTTTTGTATGATTGGTTTGCTATGTGCGTCTGAAACCAAAGGTAAAAATGAATTTGGCAGAAAGAAAGTTGCGTTTGGTCATTTTGGATAGAAAACATTACTTTTCACATTAGCATAGGATGCTGGTAGTATTCCAGACTCTAGCAAAGCCTAGCCTTCCTTCTTCCATCTTATCCTGACTTGCAACTGTTTAGGAGACTACCTTTGTATTTGCAGCCTAAGACTCTGCAGTTAACAAGATTTGTCGTTGTGTTTTGTGGTGCTTAGACTCCGGCTCAAGGAATAACAATTGTTCCTATGGCCAAAATAGTATCAAGAGCATATCCCACAGGAATGTTGATCAAAGAGGGCACAGTTATGACATTCAGGGAAGAAATGACAATGTATTTTAGTATATTAAGAATTTATAAATTTAGGTGAAGAAAGTCTAGGGAATAAGAGCAATAATGTAATAAACCCACTCTAAATTGATGAGGTGGTGAAACTTACTGTTCTACAAAAAAAAAAAAAAAACTAAATCATCTAACAACCAAACATGAGCTTTGGTGTAAATGAAAGATTTTATCTGCACAAGTAACTTTTGAGAAAGATATATGGGGCATTGATTCCTGTGCAAAACTTTCATAGAACCATAGAATCAAGCAGGTTGGAAGAGACCTCCAAGATCATCCAGTCCAACCTATCACCCAGCTCTGCCCAGTCAACTAAACCATGGCATTAAGTGCCTCATCCAGGCTTTTCTTGAACACCTCCAGGGATGGCGACTCCACCACCTCCCTGGGCAGCCCACTCCAATGCCAATCACTCTCTCTGGCAACAACTTCCTCCTAACATCCAGCCTAGACCTCCCCTGGCACAGTGTGAGACTGTGTCCCTTTTTTCTGTTGCTGGTTGCCTGGCAGAAGAGACCAACCCCCACCTGTCTACAGCCTCCCTTCAGGTAGTTGTAGACAGCAATGAGGTTAGCCCTGAGCCTCCTCTTCTCCAGGCTGAACACCCCCAGCTCCCTCAGCCTTTCCTCACAGGGTTTTTGTTCCAGGCCTTTCACCATCTTTGTCGCCCTTCTCTGGACATGTTCCAGTACCTCAGCATTTCTCTTGAATTGAGGAGCCCATAACTGGACACAGTACTCAAGATGTGGCCTGAGCAGTGTTGAGTACAGGGGAAGAATAACCTCCCTCGTCCTACTGGCCACACTGTTCCTGATACATTCCTGCTGATGTACAGGAAAGCTCTTGATAGTAAATATGGATACTTGTCTTGATTTAATGTTGACAAAGAAATGAGGAGGGAAGTGGTGAAAAAGATGGGAGGTAGCTTGTGAAAGATTAAATTGAACTGATAAAATTCATTATTTCTAAGAAATGAAGGAGGAAGAACAGAAAATAAACCTACCAAGTATTCAGAAATTTTGTAGGTAAGATGCCATAGGGAGCATCTTAGAATCTAAGAGGAATTCAGTAATTATCTTTTTTTTTACAGAATAAAGATCTACAGTAATTTTTACTTTCACTGACACACAGGAACAGACTATTTTGGCTAAGTCATTACATTGCTAATGATCTGAAATTGGAGAATAAATTGTATGAAGTTATGTGATGGTGTTAAAGATGAGTAAGAAAGAATGGCTCAAGTGTTTAGAGAGCTGATTGGAGTGTTTGAGCCATAAACCGATATCATACTAACATGAGAGATGAAAGGATAATGAGAAAATGTCTTGAGCAGTAAGGGAGTATTTCCAGTAGCCAGTATGGATGGAAAGTGGCAAAAGTCAATGCCAGGAGAACTGAATGAATTCTTTCTTCTGTCTTCTTTAGAAGAATTAACTGATATAATCCAGTTAAATGTTAACCACTTTCACATCTGTTTGGGGTAATTGATTTGGGTTAAATGCAATCGAAGTTTTTGTATTTGATCTTGTGGTTTGTTTTCTGTGATACAACTGCTGTGAATTTGAGAAATGAAATTTATATTTCAGAAAAAAATAGGAAAAAATGGTGTTTTTTTTTTTTTTTTTTTTTAAATAAGCATGTGCAAGATAATAGAGCAATGGTAAAGGTTGTTAGAAACATCTTGGTAGTACTTTATCACGATCCTTTCTGTGTCCTGAGGTGGATTCGAGGTGACTGAGGAGAAACAATCTGGTTTAAGGAAATAGCAGCAAGGGTAACATCCAATGAATTGGAAAAGTGAGGAGGAAGATGCAGGTAACTGTCATCATTTTGGATAGTGTTGTCTAGACATGCTCCGAAAATAGTTAACATTTCCCACAGTGACTTAAAAAACTGATTAGAGAATTAATTTAGTACATTTATAGGTGAATACCAAACTGGGAATCTCTTTTAAGTATTCTAGAGAACAGAACTCTGGTTCAGAATGAACAGGCCTTGATGGAGTCAGTGGCACTGGGTAGCTCACTGCTCTTCAGTTTTCATATCGCCTACGTTTTTTTCTTGGAATGAAGAACATAGCTTCAATCTCTCTCATTCTCCTGATTTCAAATACTGTCTCCATTTCAGTGTTGGTATCAGCAGCAAGACTGGCACATGCATCTAGTCTTAGTATCTGGTTTTAGCATTTAATTTAAGATAGTGTAAGAGGCTACAGGCCAAGAAGTTCTTCACAGAGAGAGTGATTTGCCATTGGAATGGGCTGCCCAGGGAGGTGGTGGAGTCACTGTTCCTGGAGGTGTTAAAAAAAAAAAAAGCCTGAATGAGGCACTTAGTGCCATGGTCTAGTTGATTGGACAGGGCTGAGTGATAGGTCGGACTAGATGGTCTTGGAGGTCTCTTCCAACCTGGTTTATTCTATGATTCTAAGTACATGTTGGATTGAAGTCTTGGAGAAGACACAGGGCCATAGTGTACTGGAACTCTGTTTGTACCTGTGCTACCAGTGAACATGAACTTTGTGTTGTGTGATGTTGTGAAGTGAACTGTAAAAACCAAGAAGCCATGCTGTGTTTACCACAAACATAGTAAATTCCAAAGAAGAGGTGGGAAGGGCAAACAGAGACATATCAGTGTCTAAATGGCTGTAGTTAGTCCCCAGGGCTCAAGCATCAGAGCCTGTTGCCAGGTATTCCGTACAATAAATAAAACATAAACAAGTGTTTAGAGAGTGTTTTAATGATACGTATTTCTATATGGACTTGTTCCCTAAGCTTGTTTGATACTGTCCTTAAGCTGCTGTTGTCTTTCTGTTCTTCTCATCTCATTTTCCTGTAAACAAACGTTTTAAAGAAATCTTTGTTTTCATACAAAACAAATTTCAGACTTCAGAGATGCTGCTTCCTTCCAACCTCTGAGGAATCCACCCTACATATCCAGATGTTCACTGCAAGAATAAAGAAGCCAGTGTATAATGGCTGTAAATAAGTACAGAATAGTTCAGCTTCCCTTGTTCTAAGTGAATGTAGGATATTAATCTGTTTTCAATAACTAGGATAAGAGTAAGTAGTGACTAGGTCATTCTCTCTCCAGATACTCAAAAGTGGTGAGTCCTCTTTATGACTATTTCAGCTTTCTATGACTGTGTCAGAACTAGTTAGTGAACTCTGGAAAAGCAAGAGGGATGAGAGTTGATATCAGGCTGATAAATTTTCAGTGTCTTGTTAACTGATAAAACTGACCTACTACAAATACTAAATGAGGTAGAAATGCATAAGGGAACTAGGTCTTGGAATGTTACATATTTTAAATCAGTAATACCATTGCCTACCATTTGCCTAAATGTAATTTGTTTTTCATGGCTGTCTGAATACAGAAGGCTTCAGGGTTGTCTCCAGTTCATACTATGACTTGTGGATAGTTGAGCTAGAAGTATAAAGTTTGGGAAGTCAGTGTGCCAGTAGATAACTCTTAAGTGGTGATAAACAGTGATGTGGGGAACTTCATTATACTATGCCTACAAGCAGAGCAGAGCACTCAAAGCACTATAGAGCAGAAATCTTCACAGCAGGATGAAAGGAGTCTTCCAGGTGCATAGTGTTCTGTCTGCCTTCATCCTCTTCTTTTTGCCATTTACCAGAGCACTACATCAGAGGCTGGACTATAGACTGAAACACAGCTGTTTGTTGTTGCTTTCAGTTAATCCTTTGCCTTTGGTCCAGGTTGCTGTTTTTTTGTTGTTGTGGTGGGGGCTGTTTTTTGGGTGTGTGGGGTTGTTTTTTTGGTAATTTACAGCGTGTTGGATTACTGTACTGGGATCCACACAGAGGTGCAGTGCTGGACAAGAACAACTGAAGCTTCTATAGCATTACATTCCTATCTGAACTGAGAGAATTGTTTTCATGATGTGACCTTAGCTTATGATAGTCGCTCCAGGGGTTCTGATCTCTGTAGGCCTGTCTTAAAGAATTGCAGATTAGTCTTGCTCCAGTGTGACTTCCATGTGCCTAAGCGCTAGGAAAAGCTGTGCTTACTCTTGTAATTTGAAGTGTTGCATTTGCCTTAGGTGGAAAACCTAAGGCAGGCTGCAAAACCAGTATTGTTCTGGCTGTGTTTTTTTGATACAGCATATGGAGAGTGCCGCCTGCCAATTAATGGAGGGCATTCAGCACGTGGATAAGGATGATGAGGTCCATGTAAGTTTAATGCCCTGAAGACTGACAGGAAAAGTCTAGTTCCAGGTGAGGAGTGTGTATCTGTACTGGGGAGTTTAAAAAGAGGTGTATTTTCTGGTTTCTGTGTAAACTGGTAGACATTTTTAGGTCCTCAAGATGGCTCTGAGAGATTGCTTTAGTCATTACAATCTGGAGATGATGTTTTTCATTTGAGCAATGCAGCTGTATTGCTGGTCTTGCCTGTATGACCCAGGCATAAAATTTAGGCCTTCAAATGAACAAATACATCACCAGACAATGGAGAGAAACATGATCTTTATTTTCTGATTTGCATGCCTTTTTATTAATCTTTTCAAATAAATACAAGTTGGTTCTCTTGTACAAAGGAACTCAACTAAGCTTCCATTTGAAAAGGAGCATACAGCTACTGGAGTCAGAGGGCATTTTTAATCATTCTTCTGTTACCATCAACTAAGATAAAATTCTTATAGTCACAAATGTGGCTTTTTGATGACAAATATACAGGTAAATTGTCCATATGAAGAAAAGCGAGCTTTATAAAGGATTTCATAGAATCATAGAATGGTTTAGGTTGGAAGGGACCTCAAGGATCATCCAGCTCCAACCCCCTGCCACAGGCAGGGACACCTCCCACTAGAGCAGGTTGCTCAAGGCCTCATCCAGCCTGGCCTTAAACACCTCCAGGGAGGAAGCATCCACAACCTCCCTGGGCAACCCATTCCAGTGTCTCACCACCCTCACTGTAAAGAACTTCCTCCTAACATCCAGTCTAAATCTCCCCTCTTCCAGCTTAAACCCATTCCCCCTCGTCCTAACATTACTAGACCTTGTCAATAGTCCCTCCCCAGCCTTCCTGGGGGTGACTTGCATGAGTGAAAGTAACATAAAACAGAAATGGTTGTTTATATGTTGCATTATGGAGCCCTAAAGCTGGGACTGAAAAAAGATGATGAATTTAAGCTTCTAAACTATATCACCCCACCCCCAGCTTTGTGGCCAGTTAGGAAAGTTCTACTATGCTGTCATGGTACAAAACCAAATGTGATCTTTGTGCTTTTGAGACTTTACATAGTACAGTTTAGCTTATGATCAGTTTTGTAACTTAAAGTTTTAGAGCTTAAATCCTAATACTTGGGCTTTTTGATCCACAATGTTAATTCAAAGTGTTTATTCAATTCTCAGCTTTCAATAAGTTGTGTAATTAAAAACTACTTGTAAGTGTCATTAAAAAGTATCATGTTTTAAAAGCAGCACCTAAAACACAATCTGAACAATCTGTAGTTTTAAACTGATTGTTTTTAGCAGAGTAAGAGGAATATTTTTGCTGTGAAATGTTTGGGATTTACTCTGATTTTTATATATAAAAAGCTGTTATCTGTTATCACCCCTCAGAAAACTGAGGAAAGATTCCTTTGTTACAGCTACTTTGTGTAAACAGGATTTTAAAATATAGTTTTGCAACATAATCTCATTGCTAAAATAGAGAAAGAACACCTTTCAATCCATTACTGACTCTCTAAGGATTCTTGGCTCTCTTGTTAGCTTTTACTTCACAGTTAAGTGACAATGGAAGGAATAAGATGGTATCATGCTTTCTTGTGAATGTATTTGATGACTGTTTTGCTTGCACTAATTTTCTGCAAGAATAAAATTGTTAGCTAAAACTACTACAGTTCTCAGTATCACAGTTCAGAAGTGATGATGATGTACTGGCCAGTGTTTTAATACCATTTGGTGGTAGTATTAAAACTACCTGTTTTTTTAGTGTTTGTATTTCTTTCCTTTGATAGCAGAGCGTCTTTTCTATGCTGAATAGTTTGAAGTACAATAGCTAGTAAAATTAGACCTGTGTTGTGAAATGGAGCATGCATGTCGGGTAGTTTCTTTTCTTGGTTTTGGTTTAGATTAACAGAAGTATCTTTGCGTCTGCAGTTTCTGGAAATTAAAGAATGCTGTGAACCTCTGGCTAATAAAAAATGTTCCCATTATGTAAAACATTCTTGCAGATCAGCTTGACTCACTAAGTGGTGTCAGTGGTGACTTCCTCCATGAAGTACATAGACTTTTGCAATTAGTTTTATGGTGAACTAATCAATCTCAGTGAGGTTTTTTGATTTGATGCAGTTTTATGGTTTCATGCAACCTTAACTTATTTCTGCCTTCAGGCTTAAGAGAATTGTTTCTGTATATTAATGGGAGATACTTGAAACCTATTTTGCTTGTTTGTTTCCCAGCAGGAAAGTCTGAGTGCTTAGGCTTGTAACTGAATCAAGACCAGCTCTCAGCAGTGGGAGACAGTATATTAGTCCATTGGAAGCACAGACTTCAGTCTTGTGTGTCACTGTGGTTTATGTTGTCTTTTTTTCATGTAAACAGGTAGGTAGCAAAAGTTCTTCTGCTGTATATATTTTTGTCATATATACATTTGGAAAGCTCATGACACTTGTGTGAGCTGGGGCTTTTTGTTGCTTTTTGTTTTAGTTGGTTGATTTCTTTCTTTTTTTTTGGGAGGGGGGTGGGGTAGGCTGGTTTTGAGATTGGTTTTGTTAGTGGTAGTATTTGTATCATGGCATGAAGCTGTAAAGTACATTTGTTTTCACATCTCCTTTGTTTTTCACATCTTTGAGTTGATGGTATTAGTTTTACAAATTGTTTTCAGTGCCTGGGCTTGCTTTAGTTACGAATGAGGGTGATATCTAAAAAAATCAAACAAGTTTAATTCTTATTTCTGCAAGTAAACCCTTTTACAGCTTTGCTCTTTCTTGTGTCTTTCACACAATTAGAGTGGACTGTTTGGCAAGTTCTTCTGCACTCTTTGCCTGATGGAATTAAGCTGCCTGTTAGCGTATGGAGGGTTTTCGTTTATATGTTTTTGATTAATTTTACAATTCTATAGTATTGACAAGGAGGGTAAGCAAATTGTCTTTCCTTCAGTTGTTCAATGAAATGGAGATTATTTTTAATTTGAAATATCTTAAGAACATGATTAGAATTCATAAGTGGTAGCCAGCATCCTCAGTCAGCCATTGCCGATTTTGGGAAACTACATTACACCACATGGCAAGAGGAGAAAATATCCTGAATTCTTTGAAGTAACAGATTAAATGTGTTTGAGGTTTGCTGCCCTTCCTTGTTACACTCTGCTGTTCTGGAGTTTGGAAAGAAGGGATGCTTCCCCATTATTTAGTTGGTAAGCTTTAGTAGAAGTTAGTAGGTTTGCCTTCGGCTTAAGCTGTGAATTAGAAATGGATACAGAAGTGAAACATGCTCCTTTTAGCTTCTTGACATGAACATAGGAGATTCCTCAGGTGAGTAATAGGGGTTGTGTCTTTGGAGAGTAGCACCAGGTAATGCTCTGGAACTATGCTGTGAGTTGTTCCCGGAGCAGTGCAGCTTTATAAAGCTAGGAGCTCTTTCAAAATTTTGCGTGGGAAAAGGGGTAAGAATAAGCTTCTTGCTACAATAACTCCAGATGATATCTTAAGCACTATGACTAAGAACTTCATTTAAGTAATTATGCAAATTAATGATGCTGTTTATACACAGAAGTTCATGTTCTTGTCACAATAAATTTTCTTTGTAGGTTCATGTAACAGTATAACAAGCCCTTCCTAGGTTGTGATCTAGACATAGCATGTGAAGGGTGTAGGAGGAGGAAATTGTCTGCTAGAAAGTTTGGATACAACCTTAGCTTTTTCTCTTTTTTTGTCTTGCCCTCCCACCAAGAGTACATGGGACCTTGAACAATGTGTGAAGCAGACTTGCTATCTTTCAGTAAGATTTTTTTTTTTCCTTGTCCCCATCTCTAAGTTAATGTTTTCTTTCCCCTAAGAAGTGCTATGTACATCCTTGATAGCGTGAACCCCAGCCAGAAAGCAGCTAGGCTGCATATGACTGTCTTTAAGTCATTCTCTGTGTCCTAAAGTAGAACAAACTTGAAAGTGTCGATATGGTTCTAGTTTTAGACTTAACTGCAGAAATCAGAAATTATGTGAAGATCTTTATGTTTTGTTACCAGGAGAAAGGGATATTTTTGGTCCTTCTTTCCCCCAACTTGACCAAGATATAATTATATTTGTGTTTCTTATTTCTAGTTATTTTTTCACTTTGAACAGTTCACAGTTTAAGACTGAAGTCCTGTTATGCAAGGTAATATGTATACAAGTATGGGATGTGATGGGAACTTGGTAGAGGTTCAGGTAAGATCAGAAGAATGCCAACAGGCCTTTTCTGTTTTCAAATTCATTACCATTTAAAAAAAGTGGTACATGATGTTTGGCCTACAAATCAATGAAGAGATCTGAAAATGAAGATGACTTTGAATGTTAAATTATTTTTATTAGAGAAAAGCTTAAGATAAAACTTACTAAAACTTTTTGTTTGGGAGCCTAAACTGGTGATGTCTATTACAGGAATTTTAATTTGAACTAAGCTGTGTTGGGGCAGGGGGGAAAGGTAAACTTGTTTCAGAGCATGGAAACTCAGGTGTCAGCAAAGCACTTAATGGACAGTTGTGAGAAATTAATCTTTCTCCCAGCTGTGGCTTAGGGAGTGAGTAGGAGGTATGCTCATTAGATCTGTAAGTTTTTACCTATGTTGCCCATTACCTTTTTTTAAAGGCCAATGTAAAACTTGGTGAACCACATCACTAAAACACAAATCTTTTTCATTGCTCTGAGCCAAAACTCAAATGGATGCATCTATGTCCAAACTCTCCTGTTTCCTTTCTGTTTATCGCAATGCAGCGTATACTGAGTACTGGCTACTGCAGCCTCTCCTGACGGGCTGCAGCAGAAGGTAGAGAGGTGCTGAAGATCTGCTGTAGATTTGAGCTTTCCGTGTCCTTGTCTGCGTGTATTCAGCCCTGCCTAACGTGCCAGTGAGGGAAAACGAGAAAAGGCTGGGTAGGATCCTCCCACAAGGAGGATCTCGAGGGATAATAGATTGCTGATGGTAGGCAGCTGGGCTGCTGTGGGCTAAAAGATCTGGCCTTGAGCCTTGCTGTGCAGGATGCAGAGGGAAGGAGGGCTGGAAAGCAGTGATGAGCCTATTGTTGCAAATGAGCCAACCACTGACTGATTGAGCGCTCATTGTTGCTCCTTTTGCTCTAACTGTGCAGCTGTGGAGAATGAAGAAGTGAGGTGGGGGTGAAGCTAACTCAAGTTAGCTTTGGACACTTCTATTGTCCAAAGAGGTAATAGGCATAAATTAAAAAAAAAAAATTATACAATTCTGTCTAAACACAAAAAAATCCATGGTGGGCTGTGAAGTGTCCAAGCACTGCAACAGGTTGCCTGGAGCAGTAGTAGAGTCACTGTCTTCTCAGGTACTCAAAGCCTGATGGGATGTTGTTCTGGGCAGCTGTCTCTAGCTGACCCTGAGGGCTGGACTACATGATCTCCAGATGTCCCTTCCAACCTCAACCCTTCTCTGAAAGCTTCTTTAATATTCTGATGTGTTCTTCAATTGCTGTTTTGAAACACTTGGGAAATAATTACAAATGCCCCTTCTGGGCATTTATCTCAAAATGTTGCTGCTGTGTAATCATGGCAGTTTTAATTGTACAGGGAAAGCATCCAAGTGTTACAATAGTTAATTGACTAAGCTCCCTGGCTTAAGCAGCAAAAGCAAAAAAAACCCAGCTCCCCCAACACAGAAAACCCCAAACCATTCCAAATATTCAAAAGCTATTTTTGCCCTTCATTTTTTTAAACCCTTAAACCTACATTTTATTTTCATAACCACTAATATTTTAATATAACTTCTAAACAATGAAGTTGCTAAATATAAGGAACAAACTGAAAACATTGTTTACCTTTTTTTTTTTTTTAACCCTCCCTGCCATTTTCTTCTAGTTTTGCTGCAAAGTCCCCAAATTATTCTATGAGAAATGAAGGAAGAGAAAGCCAGGAACATGACAGGGAGAACAACAGAAAGAATCCTAAAAGATCCCACCAAATTCTGCAGTTTATTAACTTCATCCCACAACTAATAGAACATGAGATAATTTAAACAAACTTTTGTGTATTTCTTTCCTGGGCAGTTTCAGTCTTCCCTTGTTTCATTTTGCATAGCCCTCAGAATGCAGTGCAATAATTGTCAAGGAGGGAATTTGCTAGGAGGGAAGATCAAGCTCTGGTGGCTCCTCTTGTGGTGTTGTGTGGCTGAGATCGGCGTTTTGTAGCAGGAGGAAATGAGCAGCTGCCTTCAGGATTACCGTTTGGGGTTCCGACTGCTTGCAAAAAAAAGGCTGCGGATAAGTTTTCAATAAGTGTCCCTAGTGTGTGCATGGCATGCTGTGCAGACATTAAGTTTATTGATGCATTGGTTTGTGGGGTTTTTTTTTTCCTCTTATATGAAACACTTGAGGCTTCAGCCTAATATTTTGTTTTTAATTCTCTGTGCTCAGACAGTGGAGAATAAGGTAAGGTACTTTTTATTTCCTAGAAAAGGATAATAGAAGTAATTTCTGCATGTTGTAGCAAGCAGTGATAACTGTTCTGTGGAAAAGTACAAGTTTTGATTGTCTTTTTTTATTGCTTGTACCTCTTTGAAATTCCAGGTAATCAATTACTTAGTATATTAAAGCTAACAAATGGTTATTTGTATTTCATATATACAATGATGTTTTGTGGAGTCCATTTTCACTATGGCTATCCAATACAGCAAGGAATTGTTTTCAAGAATAGTGTTTTGGGAATGTTCCTCTTTTCATGTGCATCATAAGAGCTAAAACCCAAGTCCTTTCTGTATCTGATCCATGTTTTTGGATGCTGTTGTTTTTTTTAATGACAGGATTTTAAGAGAAAAGCATTGCCATAATGGTGTTTTTTAGCTGTAGATTGCATTTGCTTATAAAGAATCAGGTGCCTGAATCCTCTGTAAATGAAGAGGTTGGATGGTATGTTGGGAGGGGAAGGAGAGGCTGTACCAAATTGAGCTTTATAGCTAAGAATATGAATGAACAGTGACCAGGGCAATCATAATTGGTTTCTTAACTCAGAATGAGAGCTTATAAGAGCTTTAGAACTTACATTTCTTGGTGGATTACTGTATAAATGTTTAGTACAGAAACTTGTACTTCATTTATGCTATCTGTAAAAAAATATTGGCTGATTTGCAATTTATGTGCTGTTTTGGTGTGGAAAATGTTGTACAGTTGCAGATTTCCTTTTCATATGAGTAAGTTTATCCCTGTAGCTGTATATGGATCTCTGTGCTGGCCTCTTTTTCCAGCTACCATCTATCTAGAACGAGCCAGATTGGGATTTCTTTGGCCAGATTGTTTATTTGGCCAGTCTGTAACTGCTTGTTATCCTGATCCTTAATATGATTGTGGTCCAGAGTAGCATTGCTAGCTTTTCCTTTCTACTTCCCAAGACCAAAGGTGAATCGCAGAGCATGACGAAGACCTAAACGCTGGAAAGCCACAAAACCCCCTCATCTGTAGCTGTGGAAATTGGTGGTATTTCTTCTGACTAGAGAAATTTTATCTTGGTCTAGTGTAACAGAGTCTTACTTTAGACATGATAACGGAAATGAGTGGCCAGTACATTTAGTGGCAGGTATGCAAATCTGTGACTGCCTGAATTACCATAACTAGCTCTGTGTAACTGTTGCAGCTGATCCATCTTCACAGCATTCTGTGTAGGATGACAGCTGGAAACATGCTCCTGCGGTGGGCCCTTGGTGCTGGTCTGCTTAGCGTCATCTGGGGACATCGCTGCTCTGGTGCTATGGAATAGCTGCTCAGATTTGTCAGAGTTCACCGGCACTGTTGGACTCTGTGGTAGGTGGCTGCATTGCTTAATTGACAAGAACTAAGAATTCTTGCCAAACTGATTTAATTGCATGTATAGTAAATGGTCAGGTGGGGTTGTTGCAATGTGGTTGTAAAATATCATCCTTGAAGTGTAAGTATGAGAGAGCCTGTGGGGACTTCAGATTTAGTGTACTGGTGGCCTGGCTACTGTTGTAGTGTTTGTTGCATCTGAACTTTGCTCTTGATGTTTGTCAACACAGACAGAGACTGATGGAGATTTTTATTATGCTTTCATAGTATTTTGCTCTTTGTGCTCATAAAAATTCCAGGATCAAACAAGCTTCCCTGAACCAGGTTGCTTTCTTCTAATGATCACAGGATGTTAAGGGATGGAAAAGACCTCCACAGATCATGATCTGTTTGAATTTATCATAGGGTGATTTTTTTTTTTTTTTTTTAAAGAAACACTCTATTGAATAATTAAAATACTTTCCCAGAATTGGGCTGATGTTTCTGAAAAGCATTGAACAGATTGTTACAATGAAAATGACATTGCTCTGAAGGTTTCTTGCAGTCTGTAATGACATGTAATGTATGTGGATGGAGAACTTCGTGTGCATGTGAAGGCAGGAAAAATTAGGCGAGATGTTTACTTTGTGCATCCCTTTCTATAATGTTTTGTTGAGAGTCTTCTGTGAACAGCAGTGGAGGAGAGGAAAATGCTTTTAAAATCATATGTTGGTATGCCATTTATAATGTTCTTTGTTGTTTTAAGAATTTATCATTAAAACTTAGTTTGGTGCTCCCTCAACTTTGTTAGACTAACTGCAGAGCCTGTTACAGGGTTCCTGAATAAAGGTACTATAACCCTTTCTTGAGGGAGGAGAAAGAAACGAGGCAGACTATAACAAAGTTCCCTTATTGCTAAGAGTAAAGAAAACCCTAACAGCACTGAGGAACTCTACTCTCCTTTCTCCTTAAGCTGCAGATAAATGAGATTCAGAGAAAACGAAGGAAATGTAAGCAATCAAAAAGTTGAGTTTTCCAAATCTGGGTGTTAGTGTGTGAAGAAAAGAAGTGTGCAGATTTGGTCAAGAAAACTGTTACAAGAACTTTGGAAATGAAGAGTGGTCTGGTTTTTTTCTCCCTTTTTTTAAACTAGCAATTATCTTTTTAATGTTTCAGTCTTTTCAGTAGTCTGTAAAGAACTATTACTTGAGGAGGAGTATATAATTTCCAGACTGATACAGAGTTTACTTGCTAGCATATAGCTAGTGAAGCACTTACAAGAGGCACTGAGTAAGAATAAAGGTTCAGCTGGGGAGGAGACAAGAACTATCAAGGATTTCAACCTTTGTTTTGTTCTGACAGCAGCTGATACTGATGAGGTGTTTAAATGGAAAAGGGTCTTGTAACCTGTTCTTAAGGCAGACCTGTTCTGAAGAGTAGATTCTAAGAAGATACATGTATTTTATGGAATCATATTACCCCTACTTTGGAGACTCATCTTGAATCTTCTCATGGTTGTAGCTTGATTTGTAGGTTACTTGAAATTGTATTCATATCTGTGTCATTTTTTGGGTGGCACTGCCACTGCTCCGTGTGGCTATGGTATAGTAACATTCTTTCTGGATGCTTTTGATTTTAATACAGCTTTTTTGGCTTCTGGAAAAAGTCTCCTATTGGTCGAGCATGAAAAACCTTGAAGGAGAAAGATTTGGAATCGCAGGTTGATGTACTTTCTCTTACTGGTTTATTTTGCTTTTTTATTTGAACGTGTGGCTGAACTGGGCTGTACTCAATCCAGACTTTGAGTTAATGGTTAGGAGACAAATTGTGTTGGTAGTTTGTTGGTTTTTTTGGTTTTTGTTTTTGTTTTTTTAATTCTGTTTTTTTTTTTTTCTTCTAAAGCATGAATGTTTGTATAGACAAGAATATTTTATCTGAGCAGTCTTTTTACTCCATGGAAGTAGGTGGTTAGGACTCCTGGAATGTTTTTGTACTTATCTGCCGTCTTAAACTTTACTGGGAATTCTCTTGCTTGTCTTTAATTCAGCATCTATTAATTCAGCATCTACTAATACACATAATAATTCCTTCTTGGAACGGGTTGCCCAGGGAGGTTGTGGATGCTTCCTCCCTGGAGGCATTTAAGGCCAGGCTGGATGAGGCCTTGAGCAGCCTGCTCTAGTGGGAGGTGTCCCTGCCTATGGCAGGGGGTTGGAGCTGGATGATCCTTGAGGTCCCTTCCAACCTAAACCATTCTATGATTCTATGATTCTTACATTGAAAATTTAACTGTTTTTTGAGGATGAGCATTTATTTTGATGACTTTGAGAAAAAAAACAGCGTGAGTTTACATATACTTAATAATGCTTTTCCCCCTGAGTATCTTAAATTGGAAGGTTAAAATGCAAAACAAAACCAGCCAAGGATGAACCGATTTTTGACACTGTATGATTAACCTACTGAACTCACTGATCTGAAGTAACAGTAGAATTTTTTTTCTGCTCTTGGCCTCAAGATAATTGCTCCTACAGTTAGCACAGGTATAGATGAAAGAAGAATTATGCTTAACATGTTCTGGAGCTAATTTTTTTTATTATTACTGGTTTTGCATGTCTTTTTCTTTTAACAGTTGTATGTTGCTAGAAAAATGTCAGCTATGTCTACTGAAAACAAATACTACTAGGATTGAATGAAATTGTGACAGGTTGCCTGCCTCTGCTATAGGCCATAAGCCTGTGTCTAGTGTGTTGTAAAGAATGTTTAGTGACGGAAAACAACCCCAGGATGTGGATTGTGCCTAGTTTCATGGATGTATACTATGGCATTTTGGGACTTTATTGTAATAAATGCATTTATACACGTTCTTAATTGCATTCTCTTTGACACTTTGGGGTATCTTCTAAAGGCAGTAGTACAAAAGCTTACAAAATGATGTGAAGCAATTAGAAGAATTATTCAGAGACGCTTTTATAATGTTAAGGTGATAGTTCTCCTTAGAGACAAGGGTACCTTGACCTCCCTGGCGTTTTCTGAGCCTGAAATTGTTTCACGTGTATTGTAAAGCATTGGGCTACAGCTTACTTGGAAAGTACTGTGGAAAAAAAAATCTCTTAGGAGCCTAAAAACGGCAGGCAAGTGATGATTTCTTATCCAGACTTCTAGGAGGATTTAGTCTGGTGAGAGATCTCACTATAAGGGTCTAAAAATAGTAATTCTTACCCAGGTAGAACATTTTAGGCAAGGGATGCTATGAAAGGTTAGTGATACTGTGCTTTTTTTGCAATTTAGGAGAAAACAAAATAGTAAACTCTAAAAAAATCATGCAGCCCGTCAGTAGAAATGGTGGAAGCAAATTTCGACCCACTGCTGTAATATGAAGCTTCATTGCCTACATACAAGTTTTTACCAAAAAGTGAAGAATCAGCATTCTCTGTCCTCTGAGTAGTCCTGTGTAGTACAACATCCTTTCAACTCAAATCCTGGGACTTAATCCCCTTGCTCTCTAACAGTGTGTGTCCTGTGCATGCTTTTAAATCTGGCACTTGCACCAACTGGAAGTTATTTTTTGCATTCTGCATATCTAAATTGTGCCAATATGGATCTTTATAATGCAAGCTGATAGTCTTTATCAGCATTAATTCTCTAAGGAATCTCAGAATATTCTCATTCAGTTTCTACTGCAACACCTGGAGACATTCAGGTTTGAATTTTCAAAACGGAAAATATACATTTAAGTGTTAGATTGTGTGCTAGTTTGAAGCTAGCTAGCTAAAGTGGGGGGGGGGCAGGGGACACCCCAAACCATCACAGATTGCTATCAATAGATTAAACAAAATTGCTCTATTAGTGTTTGTTTGGTGGTGTTGAACACAATTTATTTAACATTAACTGGAGGACCCCTCTGGCTTTAAGCATGCAGACACTTTCTTTTTCAGCTAGAACTGGCAACTTCATGTTCCAAATCTGAAGGTAGAAATCTTTCTAAGGTGGTGGGGATGGTGTGGAAAGCAGCAGTTTTTTATATGCAGTAGCAGTAGTGTACGGTTCTACCAGAAGTTTCTTTGGAAGGTTGCTGTCTCTTCTATGTTAAAAAGTTTTGGCTGTGTGATAGTGATAAGTGTGTGCTTTTGGGCAATGATGCAAAATTAAGTCAGGGAAAAAATCGTGAAGTACTCTGACAAGAAACTTAAATGTGAAGATTCTAAAAAGTGGGGCATACTAATGGATTGTTTGTTTGTTTGTTTGTTGTTAATTTGCAAAATCCAGTGCAAAAGAGTAACATACAAAGAGACCCACTGGAGTTTTTTTTCTGTTCTCAGTAGTATTTGATCTGAACTGGTGATATGGAAATGGCTTGTTCACAAGATGTCAAAAATACCTGTTGGTCTGAAACTGTGTCCAGTTCTGGGCTCCTCAATTCAAGAGAGATGTTGAGGTGCTGGAACGTGCGCAGAGAAGGGCGACAAGGCTGGTGAGAGGCCTGGAACACAAACCCTGTGAGGAGAGTCTGAGGGAGCTGGGGGTGTGCAGCCTGCAGAAGAGGCTCAGGGCAGACCTCATTGCTGTCTACAACTACCTGAAGGGAGGTTGTAGCCAGGTGGGGGTTGGTCTCTTCTCCCAGGCAACCAGAAACAGAACAAGGGGACACAGCCTCAAGTTGTGCTGGGGGAGGTCTAGGCTGGATGTTAGGAGGAAGTTCTTGCCAGATAGAGTGATTTGCCACTGGAATGGGCTGCCCAGGGAGGTGGTGGAGTCACTGTCCCTGGAGGTGTTGAAGAAAAGCCTGGATGAGGCACTTAGTACTACGGTCTAGTTGATTGGAAAGGGCTGGGTGCTAGGTTGGACTGGATGATCTTGGAGGTCTCTTCCAACCTGGTTGATTCTATTCTATTCTGTTCTAAACCTCCAGAACAGTTGATAGAAACCCACAGGCAGCAAATACAAGGCTTAAGGTTGGCATGGCATAATAATATATGATATATATGAGCAAGTAATCACAATCTGAGACAGAAACTAGGAGCGTGTATGCAGGTTCCAGGTAAAAGAATCTTCTAGTGAGTCTTTGCAGCTGTAAGAATGATTACTGTCATACACCAGAAGGAATTTCTTTCTTAGGTAGAGTTGACCTTCAATTACATGTTCCCAAAGTCTGTGTTTTCTACAAGAGGAAACAAAGTTCCTTACTTTGTTTCCCAGCAATGTAACATGTTTTGTGAATCTTAATCTTCAGTTACAAAACCCCCTGCTTCTTCTGTGAATACCTTTATGAAAGGCAACAGTATTTGCTTTAGATAGAACCAGAACTTCTTAGTCACCGCTGAATATTCTGCCAAGTCTGAACTGAGAGTCTGACTTTTTCAAAACCTTGTTTGTCCTCAGAAAGACGAATTCTGTAATATATATTAACTAGAGATATAGAAACTTTAGTATACCTAGAAATACTAGCATAAACGTTTTAGTGGTTTGGCTATACTTATATTATTATTTTGTGTTTGGACTTTTCCTTTCAGATTCCATTTACAGACATTTCAGTAATTGGTTTTTCTTCTCAGATAGGAAAAAAAAAAAAAGACTTAACAGCACTTCATGCCATCCCACCAACCTCTCTCACTTTCCCCAGACTTCAGGATGTTTGTCACAGAAAACACAATTTAAACTGTGAAGTATGTAGTATGAACAACAAAATTACTGAACTTAAACTTGTTATCGCTTCATTAAGCGAATGGACAATGGTTTTGGCTTCCCTCCTGTACTGATGGGTAATGGTGAGAGAATTTCTTGAGAAATGGTGAGAAAACCCCTCTTTTGCTTTAAGTGATGATTTTAAACAAAGCTGAAGACATCATTTAGAATGGTGGAAAAAATTACTTAGTGTTGGTGAGCGGTTGAGATCTGTATGAGAAACATAATGAACAAGTTCTCTTTTGGGTGTATGTGATCTGACGTTACTGCTTCTAACAGGTGAGCCAATGACTTCTGTACTGCCCAACCAAAATAAAGTTTGCTGTAAAATGAGAAGTGTAGGAAATCAGGACTGATAGAAATAGCTTCCCATGAAATTAGGGTATTCAGAATGCAATTATAAGGTGGTTTTGCCAGTTCTCTCTTCAAAACTTGTATAAACCAATTCTATAAAATGAAATTGCCTTTTATTCAAAATACTATAGTTATGACACTTCCCAGAATATTTGAAATGAATATTTTTCTTCTGTGATAGACAGAACTTCTCCTTCATAAACAGAGCCAGAAGTTTAAAAAAAATACATTGTTGATCCACTTAGTCCACAGGGGACTGACATATGTATGTCAGTCATGGACTTCCCCTGAGCAGCAGCGGAAAAGATTAAATATGCTTTATCCTGTGATCATCTGATTGTCTTTTGATCTTTCCTATACTTCAAATGCTTCTACTAAAAACCTTGTATAGAATATGCTGATCAACTTCAAAGATGCAGTAGCCTTTTCTGTTTCTTCTTTCCTGCACTCACAGACAAGAATCCAAATTGGAATTCAAAATGCAGAAGAGAAAACTCGCAGTGAGCTGGAACTGCATGTCTCTTATCTGTTGTCTTGCGACCAGGGCTTTCAAAGCTTAAGATGGCTTTTGATTTCTAAAGGAGGCTTTTGATTTCTTGCACTTCAGACGACTTTGTACTAGATTTTGGTAGCCCACCGAGATTACAAAGTAATCATTGAGAGCCGTAGATAGCAAGAGTAAGTCAAAATACAAACACTTTGTTTTTACCACTGCCTCAGGCTGAATCTTGAAGTGATTTTGCCAGCTCATATGTCATTATTTGGAAGAACAATATTAACTTTCAAAGTAGTAATAACTCAACATAGTGTGACTTAAAAATCATCCTTCCTTAATTGCACTGAATTAACTATTAAAAGAACAGTAGAAAGTAAAATTTAATCCCTTCTATAATTTTTATGTCTCCCATCAGTGTCATATGTATTAAGTTGAATGTTAATTTGATTCAAAATATTGTTGTGTAGTTACCAAAAGTGCTACCAGTCCTTGACCTCTTGGATACTCCAAACTATATTGATACTACATTACTTATAAATATTCCCATCTCTTACTGCTGTCCTTATTTAGGACATATAAATTGTCACGTCGTGCAGGATGGAGTATATCTTAGAATGGATTTAATGAAATTGTGCTCTAACAGGCTTGCTAAGTTGAGCTCCCTGCACTGGCATGCTATTTGTTTGATCGTGTAAGGCACTTCATATGAATGGGTAGACTCATTGTCGAAATAAATGGAGTTAAGAAAAGTTAAGTTAAAAGGCTGAAACAATGTAATACTTAGATTACCGTTCACTTCCACTATTTAGGCATCTTGCAAGGTAGAACAAGAGAAGTATACAATCTTCACAACTCAGCTGACATGTACAGTTGTTCTTTTCCAAGAATATCAACATGTTTTTTTGCTTATACTTGTGATTTTCTAGTTCAGGTAGGAAAAAGGGGAATACCATGTACTATGCAAGCCAAAAAACAGTTTTAGGTTTTGTTCAGTACTTTTTACAGAGTAGAACCCTTAAATGTTACGTCGAAATCTAGTTTAATTGCTTAGGAACGTAGCGCTTTGTGTATCACAACCGTTTTTTTTCCCACATAAGAAGATCACGTCATAATTGTCTACAGTAAAAACACCTCACAGGTGTTTTAACCAATGGGCCAGGTTGCTTGGAGAGGCTGTGGTTCCTTCATCCTTGGGGCTTTTGAAAACTCAGCCAACCTGATCTAACTTACAAGCTGGCCTTGCTCTGCACAGGAGATTGAGCTAGAGATCTTTTCCAACCTCACAGCCTCTGGGATACTGCACTAATAAGTGGCTGTGAAGAGCTTGCAAAGGGCAGAAGCTTCTTGTGAGGAGAATGCTCACTGTTTTCTGTATGTTTTCAAGTGCTTCTGTCCTGCTTGCTTATATCCAAGTGGTGATTTTTCCTATCCATTTTCATCTGTTCTGTTATATGTATGATCTCAAGGTGGTAGTCACAGCTGAAGTGCATTAGCTTATGCAAAGTTGATGAATGCTTATGCAAGTATAGGGCAAAATTTAAAGCAGTTAAAAGACCTAATTGGTTTTTACACAAGAAAATGCAGGTTTTTAATATCAATGCTGCTTTTATTTTTGTACAGGAATTAGTATTTGAGGGGTTTGCCTAAAGGAAGTTGAGGAACAGTCTCATCTTTTTTACTGTGTAAAATTACATCTAGCATTGGTGACTGTCAACCCTTCCTCATCCTCTCCTATGCACCTCAGAATTTTCTCGTAAAGAATATGCTGGAAATACCTCAGCACTGGTTGGCTGATCCTGTAGATGTTGTCTTGAAACAGTGACTAGGCTTTTAAGCATGACAACTGCATGGAAGACAGAAAAAAATGCCCCTGTAGAAATGAGGAGTGCAAGTCCTAAGACTGCTGACCTCATACGAGGCAAAATCAATGGATGGCCATCTGCTTTCAGACGCGCTACTTCGGTCACTGCCTGGGTATTTTTGTGGAGTGATTCAAGCTATTTCCATTCTATTTATCAGCTGTTATTCTTTGTTCCTGTCCACGCTCAGTGGTGGGGCATTTACCAGCCTGGCATGCTGAATGTTTTGAGAGTGACCCTCTGCAATAAGACACCTTCATGCTTAACAGCCTCACTGCTCAGCTTTAGTTCTTTTGTGGTGTGTGCACCGAATAAATAGGTAATGCATTGTCACCACTATATTACTTTCAGCTCGTGTTATTGTTTCAAGCAGTCATCAAGATTATGACAGGATATGTTGCACATCATAATAGCACTCAGAAGTAGACACAGAACTGAGTCGGAAGATTTGTCTAAAAGACAGTGAAATATGTACATTCTTTTCAGTAGATTATGTGCTAGGAATTTTTAAGGAGCTGTGAAAAGCTGAAATAGAAGAAAAAGTTTTTAATAATTTTTAAATAAAGATTTCTTGGTGATAATTTGAAGCAATAATTCTTTGTGAAAGAAAGCACATGGCCTGGAAAGAAGACTGTAAGGTTGGAAATAGCAGCCCAGGTGCCTGATAAGATGGCTCTCTGAGGGTACAATAGCAGCCTGGGTGTCTGATAAGCTGGCTTTCTGAGGGTACCCTATAAAGCACAGAAGACAATTCTGTGAAATGAAAGGGATAAAATCTGAGCTCTACATATCCTTTTTTACTATCATCAAGGCCCCCATCAAAGGCAAAAGTAAAAAAAAATCAAACAAATCACAAAACAATCCAACAAAAAAAGAAATCCAAACAACAAAAAAACCACACAGAACAAAGACCTGCAACTCATCCCCATTGTAATATCAGAAGAGACCAAGACCATGAAATTTTTCTGGACAGGAGGGAGCAGGTGACCTTGGTTGGTTTGTTTATGGTTGTGTACAAGACATGGACCTAATGGATTGGGCCCAGAGGAGGTCCACAAAGGTGAGGGGAGGGCTGGAGTACCTCTCTTTCGAGGAAAGGCAGAGAGAGCTGAGGTTCTTCACTCTAAAGAAAGGAAGGCTCTGATGAGACTTTACTGTGTCCTCAGTATCTAGGTGGCCTGTAAGAAAGATTGGGACAGTCTTCAGCAGAGCCTTTTGCAACCAGACAAGGGGTAATGGCTTTAAACTAAAAGAAGGGAGATTTAGACTAGACATAAGGAAGAACTTTTTTACAATGTGCACAGTGAAATGTTAGAACACATTTCTCAGAAATGCGGTAGATGCCCTAGCCCTAGAAGCATGTTGGATGTGGCTTTGAGCAACCTGATCTAGTTCAAGATGTCCCTGCTTACTGCAGCAGGGCTTTTAAAGGTCCTTTCCACCACAAACCATTCTGTGGTAAATAACAGCCTATGCAACCAAAAAGATCACCTAGGATGAGGCACTGAAATTTGTGTGGTTTTACACTTTTTAGGTAAGAATACGTCAACTACTTCAAGAGAAAGGTTGAATCATCTCATTGGTCACTTTTCTGCTGTGATCTTCAGCTCCCTGTCCAACTTCAGGTTTCTTTTTCTGAGCTTAATTTAGGCATTGTGCATGCAATGCTGTTCTGCTGTCCTGTTCTATTGCACCGTTCTCAGTGCAAATTGCAATTTGATGGAAAAGCTTTTCTGTCCTAAGTAATAACTGAATTAGGTTGTGTTTTCTTTTATCCTCCTCCCGACAGTGTAACAAAGCCACTGATATCAAATAAATTTGTGACCTTTTTGAATTCTAAAACTTTGTCAAAAGCTGATTTGCATTGTAATCTCAGTGTATGGAAATAGGCTTCTTGAAGAGTTTGCTGTATTCTGAATCCTGTGATCCTTTTAAAACATTGAAAAAAACCTCTGATTGTAAGATTATCTGAGAATTTTTTCTTGTATTAGATGCACATTTATTTATTGATAGAAGCTGTGTTGTATTTCTACATTGTGAATTGGTGTGATTCCCAAAGAGCAAATAAAAGTAAATATGGTATGATACAGAACACTAATGTAGGTTTCTGGGATGTTCATCCTCTCTGCAGTGAGAACAACATCCTTACTTAAAGGAAAGAGAAAATGCTTTTGGTTTGGAAACTCCTGTGCTTTCTAATTCCCGGAATATCTTTGTTGATAAATTCACTTTTGCTTCCAGTTTCTAAGCCTCTGTACTAATGTTCGTGAGGGATAAGTGCTGACAAATTGTACAGACCTTTATTACAGTATATACAGCCTGAAGTATTAAGTGGGTTCCAACCTCAGGTACTCAAGTACCACTTAAGTTGAGCAAGAGTAGTGACAAAAGTGGAGCTCAGCGAGACCTGACAGACTGGGGCAAGCAGTGTCACCCATCTGATGACCAGAACAGTGGGCTTCTGTTAGGCCAAAGGAGTGTGAAAGCATGTGCAGGCTGCAGGAGAGATGGCTGTGAAAGAATGTACTCAACAGTGTAAATAACTGACCTTGGTGACTGCACCTTTTTATGTCCCCATCCGTCCTGAAAGGTGATTGTCTGAAATCTAAGTTTTAAAAGATGTCTAAAAGCCATATTCTTTTACTGTAATGATTTTTACTAAGGATAAGAAACTGGAGCTTAAGAAATTGCTAGTAGTGAATTAAGAGTGAAGATTTATTTTGCGGAACAAGAACTGCAACTTTTTGACTTGCCATGCCTTTAGGAATGGGAGGCCCCCATCAGAACTAACCTGTCTTGAGTGTTTTAGCCAGGCTTCCTGCTTTTTGGAAGTGTGTAATCTTCACTGCTGTAAGTGCATCGTGTGTGACTTCAAAACTGCTTCTTGTTGGCAGTTTGAAACATGATTATGAGGGTATAATCTGAGTCCTGCTGTTAAAAGGTTCCTGAAAGGGAAAAGAAGACAGTGCAGATGACATGCTGTAGTGGCATGTAAACCATTGTAGGAACTTGTTTACAAAAAGGTGGCAGCTGAAATGTTTGCATTATCTGCACTTGTGTTCACCATTATCCCGTATCCTGATGTCAGAGCATGTAACTCATGTCCATGAGCACATAGCTCTGTGTATGCAGATTTGTGTCTGTGCTTTGGTAGACATCACTTCGCCCCACTCTTTAGTAAAAGCAGCTCTTCTGTTGTAATAAGGTGTTGGTGTTAAGCTCAATTCTCTATTGTATTTCATTGCAGTACTTTATGAATTGCTTCCTAATTGTGCTGCATAATTAAATGCAGGCAGTTCAGAGTATCGTGGAAGAAAATTCCTCATCAGCTGGCTACTCTTAGTGTCTTCTGCTTGTGTTCAGCTTTTCTAGTCTGATGAACTTCTTCATAAAACAGAAATACACAAGCTGAGGCACACAACTCTGACTGTTAGACATATTGTGTAGTAAATTGTATTTATCAGTGTGCCTTCTTGTTGATTTCTGTGCCAAGATACTCAGTATGTCAGTTCCAAAAGTGGAAGTCATGTGGAGCCTTGTGCAGCTTATTTTTGTGTGAAATCTCTCTTGCCAGCTGACTGTCCAGCTCCTGCGTAGTTTCTTATCTCTCTGAAACCTTTACTTGCTGCTTATTTGATATTTGATACTCTTTCTCAGTTAAACCTTGAATATTTTCCTTTTTACCCCTGCTCTTTGTGATTAGTTATTCAGTTTCCGTGAAGAAACCCTGCTCTTGGATCCTACTCTTCAAAGTAGCTTAATGGGGAAGAAAATACTCAGTTGTATGACTTACAAGTTCAGAAACTTTGTTCTCTCCTGACTTGCCAGTTCCCCTGTCAGCATCTCTTAGTGCCTCTTACGAATTTCTCCTCTGGGTCAGATTCAGAACATGCCTTGGTTTTTTTTTGTCATTCTAAGGAAAATCACTTTCCCTATGTTGTTCTTAAGTCAATATGCTTAGAAGTTAGTGTTTGCCTTCAAGAATGGAGAGAATGGTAGAGGTCTTGAATATGATTCAAAACAAAGAAGTTGGATAGGAGGAGGCTGAGGGATGACCTCATCAGTGTTTACAAATATGTAAAAGTTGGGTGCCAAGAAGATGGAGCCAGGCTCTTCTTGGTGATGCCCAGTGACAGGATGAGGGGCAATGGGTTGAAGCATAAGAAGTTTCCTGGAAACATGAGGAAAAAAAAATTCACTGTGAGGGTGACAGAACACCAGAACAGGCTGCCCAGGGGGCCTGTGGAGTCTTCCCCTTTGGAGATATTCAGAGCCTGCCTGGATGTGTTCTAGTGTGATCTGCTGTAGGTGATACCGCTCTGGTAGCGGGATTAGACTAGATGAACTTTTCGGGTCCCTTCCAACCCCTAATGTTCTGTGATTCTGTGAAGTTGCAAAGGGAAGAGAGACTATAGTGTCAGTCTACAGATTGTAAATCAGAGAACTGAAAACCACTGCAGATTCCTATGCTACAAGCTCCAAATAAAGCTATTCCCCCAGTTATCCATAGGTAATTTACCAGTCCCCATGTACTTCTGGAGCTGCACTTTTTTGTTGTTGTTGTTGTTTCCTTCCTTGCTAATCTCCTTTTACAGAAATAAAAGCGCGAGGTCCCAAACTCATGACAGGGTTCTGCTCTGTCCAGCTGCAGGTGTTCAGCAATGGTAGTCATGTCCTTGGCAGTCTCTAAAGCGAAACTTTCATCAACTGATTTCTTTCTTGCTTCTAGCACTTCTCTTAACCCCCTTGTCTTTCAGACTCCTATTCTCATCGTAGCATTCCATTTCTTGTCTGCTGGTTACAGTCTCTTAAATTGCCTCTCCAGTGTCATCATTACCTTTTTTTTAATAGTGCTCACTGCTGAAACTCTAGTTCAGGCCTTGCTTACTTTCCTGGTCTGAAATAATCTGAATTTCCTTTTTAATGAGAACTGCAGTTGCTTTTAGTTCAGCACTGATTTTTTTTTTCCAGCTCTTTCATTTTTTTCAGTTACTGTTCTGCCAAGATGTCAGACTCCTCAGCCTTTGAAGAGCAGACAAGGATAGGCAGACATTATTTCAAAATATGGACCAGAATTAATATTTCCTTTTCCATTTACTTGTAGAAATGGATTTTTTGGTTGGTTTTATTTTGTCTTTGATTATGGGTTTGGGCTTTTTTTTTGAGTAAGACCGAATCATCTGAGCTGCATACCAAGTTATGAGGGTGGTTTCCTTGGGCTTTCTCAGTGTTAATAGAGACACTGAGAGACTGTCTCCTGGGGCAAAGGAGGCAATGAAGGGTGAATTCATCATTCAGCATCTCTGTCACTGTTCAGCTGATGTTGATAAAAGCATAAAATGGTACTATTTGATGAGTAGTCTTGATCTAGGGTAGAGTGTCTCTCCCCATGGCAGAGGGGTTGGAACTAGATGATCCTTCTGGTCCCTTCCAACCCAGACTGATTCTATGATTCTGGTTGCAATTATTTTATCTTTTGTTTTGAGAGACAATAGTTGGCATCAGAAATGAAAGAAATTTCCTTGTCTGTCTAGTCTCTGTGGAGAATTCTATACAAAAAGTATAGCTGTAGGAACGCCCTACAAGAAAATACGTTTAATTACAAGTGCTTGTTTTTGACTCAGTGAGGGATGATAGGAGATCACAAAACCAGTTTACAAGACAGTGTGCGTGTTTGAGATATGAGACATTTCGACTCCCTTTGAGGTTTATTGGTGGACACACTCTGTAATTGCGAAATGAACTTAGCCTTGTTTCTTCATTTTTTGTTTCTTGAAGTTGGATTATAACTGTAGTGCTTGAGGCAACTGTAAGAAGGCTGGAATAGGTTCCTGTTTCAAGCATCGGCTGGCGTGGAGGGAGAATTGAAATAGGCATTTCTCTTTTAAATAGCCAGGCATTTCTTTTAAGTAAATAAGTGTTGTATCCTCCAACTGTGTTTTCTTCTTCATGTGTCAAGGATTTGAAAGACCACTTAGGCTTGTTTGACTGAAAAATCAGCAAAGATCTTACTGAAAATGGGATTTAAAATGTAACCTGAGGTATTCTTCCTCTGGTGTTCTGCTAATGCTTTGCGTGCTGACCTAGAAGAATTGTAGTTCAAGATAATAGGTACTTTAATTGAGTCTTCAAATGTATTAATTATTTTCTTAGCTGCCTGTCAGTTGTGCTTAGTCCTGGTGAATTAATCAGGTGGTCATGCTGCATAGACCTTTCTCTTCTGTTAATAAGACTTGTGTCTTCATGTGGGTCTGTATGATGAAAAGATTGGAAAGCATTTATTCAAATAACAAACCTGTTGTGTTCTTCTAAAGCAGACTTAAAGCAGCATGTCTTACACTTTCCTATTGCATGAGATAGACAGGAATAGTTGGTTGTGGAGCTGTGTAGACCCCAAGTACATTGTATAATGTGCTGGTAGTCGTGTGCCCTGTGTCAAGCATGGCAGTGTACCAGTGCATCTGCTCCACCATACCCCTTACTGCTTCCTCTAATGATACAACTTAAATATTAAGGACGTTTTTCAGAGAGAAAGAAAGATATGGAAGAATGCCAGCTTTTGTTCTTACTTGTTCATAGACTGATGCCCATAATTAACGTTGCTTTTAAGAATAGGTTTTAATTCTTGACCTTGTAGAGCATTTTTAAAATGTAGAATATTTTGCAGATTTGTCATGCTCGATGAATTTTGGCAGTCACACGTGTATTGTGCTCACCTGATGTGTGAACAAGCATCTCTTCGTACTGCTTTCTGGTTTTATGTAGTCTCCTAGAGGTGCTGATTTTCTTTCATACAAATGTAAAAAGAGGTCTTCATTTCTCAGAAGTTTTTCTCCTTTTTGCTTGACAGGAGCTGCCTTAGAGTATGGACACCAGTAAGAAGACAGAACCCCCTTTATCTGTAGAAATGGTACAACAAAGGGCAAATCCTGATCGCAGTCCTTCAGCATCAATTTATGTTCCAGAACAAGGTGGCTACAAAGAGAAATTTGTAAATGCTGTGGAAGATAAGTACAAATGTGAAAAATGTCACCTTATCTTATGCAATCCTAAGCAGACTGAGTGTGGACACAGATTTTGTGAGACCTGCATGAATGCCTTGCTAAGGTATGTCTTTTTATTGTGATAGAACACATTGATACCTGTGGATCTTGTGAACTGCTGAAGATAGCACAGACACTAATGTAGTTTTAGGGAGTACATTAAGCTAATGCCCTGGTTTGAAGCAACCTTCCACTTGTTGCTTGATTATTTGTTATCCTCAGATGTTTGTATTCTGCTCTAAGTCAGGGTGAAAAAGCTGAACGTTCCATTGTCAAAACATTGTTGTAAACTACATGGTTTAATCCCATGTAGTGATGTGTTAGGCAAGTATTTAATTCTCTGTGGAGCCTAGATTGAGTAGCTGTTTTACATGACTGCTGACATGGCCAGTTTGATGTAGAATACACTTAGTAAATTGTGGCTGTGCAAGGAAGTGAGCCTACAGAGGCTCCTTCAAGTTGTGATGCCTAACCTGGCTGTGGACCCAACTTTATAGCTGAGTGTTGGGATCCTTGGATAAATGCAACTGCTTGTGCAGTTTTCTCTCCCCATAACCCTTCTAGCTGTATGTCCTGGGGCTTATGTGTTTTGTGGATTCTAGAGGGTCATGAAAGCAGGCTTCTCTATTACTGAGATGTTTGGACCAGCATGTAAAGCGGGTGAGTGAATGTTACAGACATAAAATGAATGGTGAGAGATACAATCTTTCCTAATCTAGGTAAGAATAAATATGTGGTCATTCAAGGAATATCTAGCTCCTAAGAAATATCTGGGCATCAGTAGAAGTCCATTTCTTTGCCTCTCAACTTTTATGCATTGTTTCTGATTGTATTCAGCACTATGAATTTAAAACTTGGTCTAATGTTCAGAGACCATTTTTGTAAACTTTAAGCCCCTGGGGTAAATGAATAGTCAGTACTTCAATTTACTACTGGGGAAGCAGAGGTACAGAAGAGATTGGTGTTACTGGACATTGCACAACGGACTACTAACAGAGAAGATTTGACTTTGGTATTTTCCTGTTTACTTTTTGTGGCCACCCTGATTCTAGGTATTAGTTTATATTTCACTTGGAATTATGGTCATCTCAGGCAGTTACAAATCACAACTACACGCAGTGTGGCAAAGAGATTGGAGGATGTTACATTACTCGGTCTCATGGTAAAGAGTGACCTTTGTCTGGGCAAGTAGAGAGTCCCATAGCTCGCTAATCCGCTCTTGTAGCTTTTGTGCTGCGGCATGTCAACTTTAAAACAATGAAAAAAGCCCCAACAGCTTTTCTTTCAACACACATTTTCAGGTGAGCTGTAGTTTTTATTTAATAAGCACAGGTATTTCTTTCTGAACATACATTTTTGGAAGATTCTAACATGGTTAATGACAGTGACTGCAGAAGAGCAAATGTTGCCATGCTTGGATGTGTGCAAATAGAAGAGATCCTTAACAATCTAACAGTAACAATTCTGGCATTGCTGGAATCTGGGTAATTTTCCTTCCCTGCTGTGGGACATGCACATGTGTTTATTACAGTGCAGCTAGAATATGTGTAATTTTACCTTCCTGACTTGCCAACCAGCCTGTTATTGAAAAGGATAGACAGGTGAGACTACCTACCACACTACTCTTTCATTTGAATTATTCTACTATATTTAAGTGATTGTTGCAGAGAAATCCTTTATTAAAATTAAATGTATAGCTAATTTTCCCCCTGATAATTAAAAATGTACTATAAAACTGGAAGCAAAATAAGTTAACAGTGTTTCTGTATTTGGCACAGAAATTTTTCATCCAGTGTTGATACCCTGCTGCACACACGCACTGATTATGTGCTAGCAGCTTCTGTTCCAGTGTTATTTAAGGACAAAGAATTGGAAGTCAGTGTAGATAATGCAGTAAATATGTCTGCTCAGTATGCAGCTTTAGTTTAAAAAGGCAAGTGAGATGCTTGAGTGAATTCAGCAAGAGGAGGAGAGCATGACATTGTATTAAAGACTGTATGCCCTCAAGGAGATTAGTTTTCCCTTTTTTTTTTTTTTTTTGTTTGTTTAACTTAAGAAAAATATTACAGATATTGCAGCTGCAAGGTAGTTAAGATGCTCCAAAATAGCATAAGACGCAGAATGGTCAGTTCAAGGAGCAGAAGCCAGAGAGATGATTTGAAATAACCATGGTGATTATATAATATAATTGAACTTACTCAGACTTCTAGATCGATTTGCACAGCTGCTAGCTGCAACAACTTAACGTGGCCTGTCAATGAGCTGCTTCATGAAGGATTTACCTTAGCTTTTACCCAGTGCTTTTCATCCATGGGTCTCAGTGCTTTACAGTGAAGATCAGTATTGACTATTCCCATTTTACATGGGGTAATGGAGCTAAAAAGAAATGAAGAGATATACACTGCAACACTTACCAGGTCACAGCCATGAACTGCTGTATGAACTCGTATTTCCTACTCTCCAGATTCTATTTGCCTACTGCTGTGCTCCTCAACCTACCTGTTGTCTGAGAAAGGACAAGTTCAGTAACTGTATTACCAAGACATCTGCAGGGCAATAGTTCAGGCAAAGGTGTGAGAGAAGATCTGTAACAGTTGCTAATATCAGAACAGATTCAAAGGAGATAGTTCTAAATCCTTTTTTACACTAAAAAGGTGTATAATTGGTTGTCAGAGAAAGTAAAGTTTAATTAGGTGTTGTTTGAAAAAGGACTGGGTAATTGAAGAGAAAATATTTGCCTGTTTGTGCAAGAAGATTAAGAAATGATGAAAATTGTGGATCAGGCACAGACTGTAAAATAGGGAATGAATTTTGCTGTCTCAAAGAAAACCACTGTGCAGCTGCCTGGAAGCATTCTGGTGGTTTCATTTCCTCAAAAATGGCAGATATTGTCCACTGAAAACTCAGTGTTCAGTTTTTTGTTGTTTGGTTTTTTTTAATCGTGTTATGTTATTATAACAAACTATATCCACTTATAATGATTTTTAAATCTATTGAATAAACATAACTAAGTGCCTCATAAATGGACATTTTTGTACTACAAAAATATCAGATGAGTTAAAATAGTTTTTCCTCTTTTCTCTCCAGTTCTTCTAGTCCAAAATGTACAGCGTGTCAAGAAAGCATAGTAAAAGATAAGGTATTGTTAAATTGTTTCTTATTCAATAGTACAGAGTTGTGTATTGTACATAAGATGTGCTTTTGCTTTGTTGTAATTGCTTCTTAAGCTTTATAAGCTACCCGTGGAAGGCAGTTTGTTGAAAAGCCTAGAACATGTATTTTATATGGGAAGAGAGCTCATTTTTACTGTTAAACACATGGTAGAAAACAGCATGTCACCACTGTCCCTGGCAGGCCAGCCAGGTTTCACATCTAGTTTTCATAGTTGGGAACTAGAGTGACACTTAGTTGTCCTCCCATCAACCAGGAGAATGGTAAGAAATACTGTTTCTCCTGTATATCATAGAATCAACCAGGTTGGAAGAGACCTCCAAGATCATCCACTCCAACCTGTCACCCAGCCCTATCCAGTCAACTAGACCATGGCACTAAGTGCCTCATCCAGGCTTTTCTTCAACACTTCCAGGGACGGCGACTCCACCACCTCCCTGGGCAGCCCATTCCAATGCCAATCACTCTCTCTGGCAAGAACTTCCTCCTAACATCCAGCCTATACTTCCCCTGGCACAACTTGAGACTGTGTCCCCTTGTTCTATTGCTGGTTTCCTGGGAGAAGAAACCAACCCCCACCTGGCTACAACCACCCTTCAGGTAGTTGTAAACAACAGTGAGGTCTGCCCTGAGCCTCCTCTTCTCCAGGCTAAACACCCCCAGCTCCCTCAGCCTCTCCTCACAGGGCTGTGTTCCAGGCCTCTCACCAGCTTTGTTGCCCTTCTCTGGCCATGTTTCAGTATCTCAACACCTCTCTTGAATGGAGTAGCCCAGAACAGGACACAGTACTCAAGATGTGGCCTGACCAGTGCTGAATACAGGGAAAGATGTAGAGATCTGATAAATCTAGGCAAATCTTACTCCTGGTTTGGATCCAGACTGGTGTTTCACTGGAACCAGAACAGTGTGAAGTTACAGTAACTAGTAGAATCACATTCTTTTTATATGGGTCAGCTATTTTCACCAATACCCTCTTCACTGTTTTTGACAGCAAAACTTTGTGTTGCCTTTGAAAGCTCAAGAGTAGAGAAAATTCTTTTTGGCTTAGTTCATAGTTTATGCTGGGTTTACATTATTCTAAAGTATGTAATAAATTCTTGTTGTTAATTGTCTTTCCTGACTAAATGAATACTTGTAAGAGTAACCATTTCCAAGAAAAGGTTAATGGGTGCATTAATCTTTCTTTATCTTAACTCAGAGTAGTTCTCTGAACAGTGTTGAGCATAATTTGGTTCTGACGTGGATGGGCTCTCCCAAGAGCTCAGGCCAGTGATTCTATTACCGGCTTTATTTGTCCTCTTAACTCTGACTTTCTAGCTCCCAAGGTACATAAATATGGACGTTTGTTATGAAACCTCAAATCTCTCTAAAACAGGAGGAGGACAAAGAAGGGCAGTGCATATTAAATGCATGTTAGTCTAACTGTGCAAGTCAGTGATTTTCATGAAACTGGAAGCCTCTCTTCCCATAGAATGCTGATGTCCAAAATTGGAGCTTTTAGAGAAAGTCTTGGAAAAAAATGTTTTTAAACTGTCTCCTTATCTCAGTTTTAGTCAGCAAAACTGAGTCTAGTAACCCTGTGAATTACTCTGAAAAAAATACTGCAGTGCTGACAATTGATTATTCAAATGAGATTGTTGATTCATTAAACTTCACATACGCCTCTGAAAAGTAAACACAAAGCTGTGACCTGTGTCGGATGAGACTGGATGCTGATGGTTGCAGCATTTCCTCCTATACTGATACTGAGGATAGATTTATAGTCACTGTGGACGGACCTGATCACAGTTCTTTGTTGTTAAACATTAGCATGCAGAACTGTTTTTTAATTACTGTGTCCTTGCAGTGTATGCAGTATCACAGCACTCTGCCAGAGAGGTAGTTGCTGGTTGGACTTGGTTCTTTGGTATTTCTTAATGGTCATTAAAGCAATTGTAAAACAACTTGAAATTTTTGTCCTTTTGTTTTGGTTTTCAAAATAGCATTAATAGTCTTCAGTCCTGATCTCTGCTTCCTGCCCTTGAAGGAAGGAACCAGAGATACCAAGAACCATTATCCTGCTCATTAAGAATGCAGCTGTGTTGTCTCTGTGTTTTATGAGGTATCACCTACAAAAGGTGGAAAAAAAATCCAAACCCTGAACTCACTATGTCTAACTTCTTGCAGTTCTGTTACAGATAGAAAATGCTGGAAAGGCTTATAAACATTAAAATTGAGAGATGGGTAAAGCCTGCTTAGCAGGAAAATGATAAACCTCTTCCAGCCTTAAGATTTTAGAAAATGTGTTTGTGTTAACCACTGAAGTGCAAGTAGGTGTTCCAACTACCACTCTAGTCATTGTGGGACTGCTTTCCATGAAATCTCTTCATGAAATTGTGGTACTGTGCCAAATACACCAGCTTGCCAAACAGGGTTGAGTGTTCTAGCTTACACAGGGCTAGTATTGTCAAGCAAATTGCAAAGAACCCAAACAAACAATAAACCAATCCTGTTTTGTACCTGTATGTGTATTTGTAGTAAAAGTGGAACTCTAGTGTAGAGCATCTGTCCAAATGTTCTTTCACTGGGCTGATTGTAGTTGAGGAGTCTCAGTCATGTGTGTGTTCAAGAAAAATTAAGGGTAGATTTTATTTCTGCCATGTAAAGCTAGAATTAAGTGGCACCGCTGTAGCCAGATTGTGTGGTTTCTACTTTATTTGAACTCATGAGTGGTTTAAAATTTTCTATAATGAATTCATTATTTTTCTCCCAGGTATTTAAAGACAATTGTTGCAGGAGAGAGCTCCTTGCCCTTCAGATATACTGCAGAAATGAAAACAAGGGCTGTAAAGAGCAGCTATCTTTGGGTCAGTTACTGGTAAGTAATCTAACATAGTCATAAGGTTCCTTTTGAGTTAAAGAACGGGAAGAAAATTTGCAAACTGAAACTCCAATCTATATCTTGACTTACTCTCACTAGTGATTTATAAATGTCAGAATAGAGTTAAATTGTTCTAAAACTACGCTTTTTGATGAGCTGTAATGAGTCATGTGATTGCCTGACACTAAAGCTCGGAAATGTAAATGCATGAAGCAAGTGAGAGCTGGAGGGAGAAGTAAAATCAGAAAAATCTAAATGTGTACTTAACAAATGTGAGAAATGTTAATTCCTGATTTGGAGGGGGATTGCTTTTACTTAGCAGTGTGAATCCTCTCATATAAGTGGTGGCTTATATGTGGAGTTAAACCTTTGGTTTATCTGGTCTTGTACAAAATAACCTGTAGTTTTGTTTCCTGAAGAGGTAAAATACCAGTAATCCTTTAATTTAACTGTACAATAAGGCTGCACAGCATTTTGCAGTGAGATGTGTCGGCTCTTGTTTTGAATGAGCAACCCATAGGTACTTAAACAGTTTTAAGCAGCATATATGTTTATATGGAATAATATACCTTGAAAAAACGTAACTTTTTTTTAATCTGTGTAGAATTTCAGACCTAGAATCATAGAATCAGTCAGGGTTGGAAGGGACCACAAGGATCATTAGTTCCAGTGCCCCTGCCATGGGCAGGGACACCGTACCCTAGAGCAGGCTGGCCACAGCCTCATCCAGCCTGGCCTTAAACATCTCCAGGGATGGGGCCTCAACCACCTCCCTGGGCAACCCATTCCAGGCTCTCACCACTCTCATGCTGAACAACTTCCTCCTCACGGCCAGGCTGAATCTCCCCATCTCCAGCTTTGCTCTATTCCCTGTCACTACCTGATAGCCTAAAAAGTCCCTCCCCAGCTTTTTTGTAGGTCCCCTTCAGATACTGGAAGGCCACAAGGAGGTCACCTGGGAGCCTCCTCTTCTCCACACTGAGCAGCCCCAACTCTTTCAGTCTGTCCTCATAGGAGAGGTGCTGCAGCCCTCTGATCATCTTCATGGCCCTTCTCTGGACATGCTTCAGCATCTCCACATCCTTCTTGTAATAGAGGCTCTAGAACTGGACGCAGTACTCAGGTGGGGTCTTACCAGAGCGGTGTAGAGTGGGAGAATCACCTCCATCGACCTGGTGGCCACACTTCTCCTGATGCAGACCAGGATCCGTTTGGCTTTCTGGGCTGCAAGTGCACACTGCTTACATGTATAATACGGTGAAATTTGCTGTCTAGGTAGATGGAATGTAAAGTCAGAAATATATTCCTGAGTAGTTAATGTTTGCTCTTGGACAGTCTACTGTGCAAAAAACCTTTGCTTACTTTGGTTCTAAGGTTACTCACTGTGGGATGTGTTCAAAGGCTAGAAGACATGCAGAGAACTGAGCTAGCTTGACTGTTTTATCAGGGTTGGTGTGGGTTTTTTTACCTTTCAGCTGCATTTGAAAACTGATTGTCAGTTTGAAGAGCTCCCATGTCCTCGTGCTGATTGCAAAGAAAAAATACTGAGAAAAGATTTGCCAGACCACGTAGAAAAGACCTGCAAATACCGGGAGACAACCTGTAAATACTGTAAAAGCCAAGTCCCAATGATTATGTTGCAGGTGAGTATTTTTTTGTGTGTACAGAATAAGATTTCATACCACGGTGTGGAATAGTAACTCTTCTTGTACTTCTCTGTAGCTGACAGTAGAGCCTTAGCCTTTCAGGTAGAATCAGTAAGTCAAATATGAAAACAGGCTGACTTTCAAAACACTTTTTTGTTTGTTTCCTTCAAGAACACCAGTTACTGCATTGACTGGGATACAGCACCTAACAAAAAAGGACACTGCCTATTAGTGATACTAAATTTTTGCTGTGCTTTTTGTATTTTGCTTAAATTGATAAAATAAATGCAACAACCTTGATGTCAATTCAATGTTATGCAGGAGGAGTATGAGCATAGCAGCTGAGGGGAGGAACAGCATCTTTCTATACAGTCCTTCTTGGATACTGTGTGATCTGTTAGGAGAGAAAAGGAGGAAGCAAAGGTGTAACAGCAGTGGTATATGACAGGCCTAGGCAGGGTTATGATGTTCTTGGCATATGAGTAGGTTGTCTGATGAGCAACTTTTGATTTGGAAGTGCAGAGCAGAGGTTGAGAAAGTCATGCTTATTTTACACAGAGTTGTAACTTGACTGCATTTGCTTTGTTTTGTGTTGAACTGTGCTGTACTAAATTGCTCTTTTTTAAAAATTCTGTTTCCATTGTTTGACAGTCTCAGACTTCAGATTTTCTTAGTCTAGTAAGATTGATGAGAATTTAGTTTGTGTTCTTGTGTATCATTTGATAGGTGAAGTCTTGCAGTGATGAGAAGCATCTTTTGCTCGTAGATGTTACAAAAAGGCATAAGGAGAATTGCTCCAGATTCAGATCTGGCCTTACAGACTCTGTACTTGAAGGGCTGGTACTTAATAATTGTGCATTACCTAGCATAAGGTGGCTGAGGTGTGAAAATACATGGAGAAACTTGGCTACACTGTGATTATTCTTACATATTCTGACACTGACATGAAAATATATTTGTTTTGATTGTGGGTGCTTTTATCCCAGAATTTACTTTAGACTGGGAATTGATGTGAGACAGTGATACTAAAAAATGTTTAGTGTCTTAATAGAGTCAGTGAGTATTAAAAATGTCTTTTACAAACTTGATTTCCATATCTACACAACATACTAACAGGTTTCTGGTAGTCAGTTTCTTTTTATAGGAACCAAATAGTTATTTTTTTGTGTCTGAAATCATCATTATGTTTCAAGGAGCACAGAACTCTGTTTTAGGTTAAGAGCTTTCTGTTGTGTTGGAGATTGGTGGATTTGACATTTATGAAACCTTTGAACTAGCAGAAGCTTTCCAGTCACTCAGAAGCTGAGACAAGTTTTAGTCTACGATGTTTTTAATTCACAGCAAAGCCTATTTTAGACATTTGTGTTGAAAAGAAGAATGACATGTTAGTTTGTAAGTGCATAAGAGAGTGATTATAAATAAAGTCATTGTTCTCCAGACTCTAAAATGGTGCAATTCTGAGTTGCTTGAAGAGGTAATAGAATTGGCTTACCCAGAGAGGTGAAGAGGTTTGTTTAAAATATAGTTTCATGTTGAGCTGTTAATATTTTTGTTGTATTAAAGATGGTAACATGCTTCACCTGCTCTCAAAAAGTTGTGTAGAAGTCTATATAGAAGTCTATATAAAGGTTGTATACAAGTCTGCACTTGTAAATCAAAGTCTTCCCAAGCAGTGTTACGCGTTCATTTGCTTATATGTGACAGTACACAGTAAAGGGATGATTGTACTTCCATACTGCTTTAAGGAGTACTTAGGAGTAAGTTCTTTACAGTGAGGGTGGTAAGACACTGGCACGGGTTGCCCAGGGAGGTTGTGGATGCTTCCTCCCTGGAGGCGTTTAAGGCCAGGCTGGATGAGGCCTTGAGCAGCCTGCTCTAGTGGGAGGTGTCCCTGCCTATGGCAGGGGGTTGGAGCTGGATGATCCTTGAGGTCCCTTCCAACCTAAACCATTCTATGATTCTATGATTAAGGGTGCAAAAAGCTCTGCAGTTATGTTAGTAGATGGATACTGGAGATTATTATTGCTCAGTGATTATAAAAAATCAGATGGTTTTACTTCTTGTAGCCTGATAAAATATTTTCTCATTGTACTTCAGTCATGAGGACCAGAAATAAAATAGAATCAATCAGGTTGGAAGAGACCTCCAAGATCATCCAGTCCAACCTATCACCCAGCCCTATCCAGTCAACTAGACCATGGCACTAAATGCCTCATCCAGTCTTTTCCTGAACAGCCCCAGGGATGGTGACTCCACCACCTCCCTGCGCAGCCCATTCCAATGCCAATCACTCTCTCTGTCAAGAACTTCCTCCTAACATCCAGCCTATACTTCCCTCGGCACAACTTGAGACTGTGTCCCCTGTTGTTGGTTGCCTGGCAGAAGAGACCAACCCCCACCTGGCTACAACCTCCCTTCAGGTAGTTGTAGACAGCAATGAGGTCTGCCCTGAGCCTCCTCTTCTCCAGGCTAAACACCCCCAGCTCCCTCAGCCTCTCCTCATAGGGTTTGTGTTCTAGGCCCCTTACCAGCTTTGTTGCCCTTCTCTGGACATGTTCCAGCACCTCAACATCTCTCTTGAGTTGAGGAGCCCAGAACTGGACACAGTACTCAAGGTGTGGCCTGAGCAGTGTTGAGTACAGGGGAAGAATAACCTCCCTCGTCCTACTGGCCACACTGTTCCTGATCCAGGCCAGGATGCCATTGGCTCTCCTGGCCACCTGGGCACACTGCTGGCTCATCTTCAGCCTACTATCCACCAGTACCCCCAGGTCCCTTTCCTCCTGGCTGCTCTCCAGCCACTCTGTCCCCAGCCTGTAGTGTTGCTTGGGGTTGTTGTGGCCAAAGTGCAGAACCCTGCACTTGGCCTTGTTAAATTTCATCCCATTGGCCTCTGCCCACCCATCCAGCCTGTCCAGGGCCCTCTGCAGGGCTCTCCTACCTTCCAACAGATCAACACCTGCTCCTAGCTTGGTGTCATCCGCAAACTTAATGATGTTGGACTCAATCCCCTCATCCAGATCATCAATAAAGATATTGAACAGGACTGGGCCCAGCACTGATCCCTGGGGAACACCACTAGTGACTGGCTGCCAACTGGATGTGGCACCATTGACCACCACTCTCTGGGCCCGGCCTTTCAGCCAGTTTCTGACCCAGCACAGAGTGAATTTGTCCAAGCCACGAGCTGCCAGTTTAGCCAGGAGCTTGTTGTGACAGACAGTGTCAAAGGCTTTGCTGAAGTCCAAGTAGACTACATCCACAGCCGACTGTATGTTTGAATGAAAGGCTGCTTTTGACTTCTTATCTGAGGTTTGTCATGCAGAGCTTGAGTCCATCTGTGGCTTCTGTAGTGTAAAATTTTCTCTGATGTAATAATGACTGAAGCAGGCCCCAGTGACTTGAACTGAAAACGGAGACAGAGGGAGGGGAGCATACCGAGAAATAAGGTATGCAAATAGAAACAAAAATACTTTTACCGGAGTGCATATGGTTCATGCCTTCATGGAATCCTGTGACCTGTAGGCTAGGAAATCCCCCGTTGTTGGAGGCAAACTCTTTACTTAACAGTGTTAGCACATGGGTTTTTTTGATTGCATTTGTCTGGCCTGCGCTGTCACTAGATGACTTCTTAATTTCTTTTCTGTTGTTTAAGCCATCTAAAAATTTGGAGGGGTTTGTCACAAAGATACCCTTTCCATTGTGTAATTTCTGGCAGATAAAGATGGTGCATTGTTAAAACAGAAATTAGTAGCCTGAAAAAGCTTCTGAATTATTACATTTTTCTGTGTATAATCCATAAAACTACTTGGAAGTGCTTCTGTAAAACTGATACTTGGGATGTAGTAGTATGATACAGATCTCTCAGGACAGCATTACTTAGAGCCTAGGGTATTGCATACCACCCTTGTCACCAAAAAGCTGTCCCAGGCAGACCCTGCCAAGGCAATCTGGACTTGGAGGTCTGAAATCACAGTATCACAGTATCACCAAGGTTGGAAGAGACCTCACAGATCATCAAGTCCAACCCGTTACCACAGAGCACAAGGCTAGACCATGGCACCAAGTGCCACGTCCAGTCCTGCCTTGAACAGCTCCAAGGATGGCGACTCCACCACCTCCCTGGGCAGCCCATTCCAGTGTCCAATGACTCTCTCAGTGAAGAACTTTCTCCTCACCTCAAGCCTAATTTTCCCCTGGCGTAGCTTGAGGCTGTGGCCTCTTGTTCTGGTGCTGGCTGCCTGAGAGAAGAGAGCAACCTCCTCCTGGCTACAACCACCCCTCAGGTAGTTGTAGACAGCAATAAGGTCTCCCCTGAGCCTCCTCTTCTCCAGGCTAAACAATCCCAGCTCCCTCAGCCTCTCCTCGTAGGGCATGACTGGAACAGCTACTGATCATCTTGCTCCCTTGTTGCTGCTCTAGAACCAGATGTGTTCCTCATGTGGCACTGGCTTCTATGGAGAGCCACGTTAATATCCCTTGTCTGTGCCAGGTGCCCTGCATGTGTTGTCATCCGTGTTTTGCACTGCGTTTAGCTTTTGGGTTGTGTGCTCAACTGTGAATTTAGTTGGCTGGTAGGAAGAGGATTCAGCTGCTGGAATAGGGTTACACTGGTGTATCCCGAAGTCCTTGGATAGGCTCAGGGATGTGGAGTGAGGAGAAGAATATTAGAGAGATTGCTGAGAATTTGCATATTAACGGTGAACCAAAGTCAGTATTGTAGCCTTTGCCAGATAGTTTTGGTAGGTTAGAGAAGAGAGTAGGGGAACTAAAATTAAGGAATAAATATTTGAATAGATTATTATTGTGTTTTGTTTTGTTGTGGATAATCCATTGAAGAACTTTGTAAGGCACTAGGCTCCTAAAGCCGCATGGTAGTCCGTGATAGCACTCTTAAACCTGTTGTGTTTATAATGAGAGGCCAGATCTAGTTCTTGAGTCTGAGCAAAAGAGGGCCTGTGTGCCATTGTTGATTGGAAGAGCACTGCAGTTATCCTGACAGAGGTGTTGTCAGTCTGTTATCATTCATGCTAGATGAGTGTCCATGGTGGGCAGGGGCTGAAGCTAGCTCCATGCTCCCGTGTTTTGGGTGCTTATCACAGCTCTGACTAAGGAGCAACTTAGGCTTCCATGCTTTCTGTTGCTGCGACTGTCTACATGTGCTACATCAAGTGAACTAGTGTGAAGGAGAAGGACCTGCTTCAGAACAGCATACCTGATGATCTGTATTTAGAAGTGAAGAGGCATACATTTAACAACATTTGTTGATCTATGACAAAGTTGTGAATCGAGGCCTTTCAGATCTCAGCTGATGCCTCCTTTGTCTTGGTTTTGTTTGAAAAAAATAGACATAATCAGTGGGCAATAAGGGCATGTTATTTGTTCTTCCTTTTCTAACAGCCTTAGAAATCTAGACATTTGCTTCCTTAGCTTTTCTTAACCAGCAACAGGACAAGGGGACACAGCCTCAAGTTGTGCCGAGGGAAATATAGGCTGGATGTTAGGAGGAAGTTCTTCACAGAGAGGGTGATTTGCCCTTGGAATGGGCTGCCCAGGGAGGTGGTGGAGTCACCGTCCCTGGGGGTGTTCAGGAAAAGCCTGGATGAGGCACTTAGTGCCATGGTCTAGTTGACTGGATAGGGCTGGGTGCTAGGTTGGACTGGATGATCTTGGAGGTCTCTTGCAACCTCGTTGATTCTATTCTATTCTAAAAGAAATGAAGCAGTTCGTTTCAAGTTGAATAAGACATGTCACTTGACGTGAAATGGAATTAGTATTTTTTTCATGGTTTTCATTATGTTGAGAAAAACTGAGAAGAAATTTAAATTCATTTAGCTTGGGCCTGATTTTTCTTTCCTCCCTTTGGTGATACAGTTTGACAACTATACTGAAATACCTGTCATCATCTAGATTCAGATCAAAGTGTGTCTGCCCAGCATCATGATAAAATTTCAACATCTCTTTGAACTTTGGATATGTAACAGTTGACACTCAGTATCAGGTATTTCGGAATCAAAATTAGGAAGGAATAGGAAGGGGAATATCTGTACATAGGGAAAAGGTTCTCTAAGGGCGGGCAATGTAGATTCCTGAAGAGCTGTTCCATACACTTTGTACTTTTACTAAAAATGTCATCTGCAGTGGTTCTGCTTACTTCAAAATGCTCTTTTTTGGTGAGTCTTTCTGGGGAAAAACCCTTGACTCTTGTTGTTGCTTCATTACTCTAAGTAAAAATAATTAAATGGGAAGCAAACAAGCTTACTCTGTGTGGGGGAACACAAGAAAATCTGTATTTTTGCCTCAGATTATTGACACATCTATTGAAAGCATAAACTGATGTTTGAGCAGTTGCAGGTCTGTTACTGCACAAGTGGGATAAACACTGAAAAAAAGTCTTTGTGTGTTTTTAGGTTTATTGTAGGATACTTTGCAGGTAAGTCCCCTCTTTAATTTCAGAGTAAGAGTTGATTTGTGGTTTGTTTGCTTTTTCCTCTGTAGAAACACGAAGATACAGACTGCCCGTGTGTCATGGTTTCATGTCCTCATAAATGTAGTGTTAAAACACTCATGAGGAGCGAGGTAAGAAGTCATGCCCAGTGTCCTGCTGAAAAGCTGAATAATTTTTAAAGTAAGATCTCGCAAGAATTTTGCCAGAAGCCATTTCCTTATTAAAATGTGAGATCTAAAGAAAAGCTTTTTCTACCACGCAGTTAAGTGTGATAACACTCAAATATTCTTAATGATTTCCACAAAAAAATATTTAGAAAGAAATAATTTCCTAATTTTGTGTCATTATTACACTTGATTTGCCCAAGACTAGAGCATGTCTTTCCTGCTTTCATTTTTAACTAGTTCTTCCCCTGCCCTTCCCTCGGTTGAAACGTCTGTTGAGGACAGTAGAGCAGTGTCTTGGGGTAGTTGGCTTATATTCAAATAAAAAGATGAAATTTAGTGCACGTGGACAAGAGTAAAGATTGGAAAAAATCCTATAAATGTGTAGAATGATTCCATGGAAGAATTTAAATTATAAATGGATCTGTTTAAATTCAGGGGAAAAAGTAATCTGACACCTAAAGAATTGCTGTGATATAGATGGCAATACAATCACACAGAATCACAGAAACATCCAGGTTGGAAAAGACCCTCAGGATTACCAAGTCCAGCCTATTACTTTTAATGTAGAAAAGCTTGCAGTAATACATAGATCAGATTAAAAAACAACCAACAACCAAGCCTGCATTGTTGAACAGATCCATGTTCTCGTACATTAAAAGATAAGAATCTGTCAAAGTTGATGTGAGTTATTTTTTTCCTTAAAGTAGAAACCACTGACTAAGGATGGGGAAGAGTTTATTTAAGCCTTCAGCACTCTGTAAGCCTCAATTAAGGAAAGTTAAGTTTCTGATCTGAGGATAAGCTTTTTCTCTTATCACTAATATTTACTTCTTGAGTTTGTGTTATTTTTCAGGTACACTTGTAAATTATTAATCATGTCATGGTATACATGGCACTTACCACACCTGCCAAACAGGTGGCAGCTTTTTCCCCCAGGGTGGCAAAGTGTAAAATACACAATAGATGCGGTACCTATTAGGAGAAATTAGGGTGTCAAGAAAATACTTATACTAAGCCACTTCTGTCAGTACTTGCTTCCAAGTTTAGATCTTGCTTCTGGAGCATTTGGGCATGATCTTAAATCTTGACTTCAGCGGTTACTTTGAGAAGAGATATGTCTGAGTGCTAGTAAGAGTTGACCCATTAAAGCTTGGGTCGTACACATATATTCTGAATTGGGTTCAGAAGCCATTGGTAGAAACAGAACTTTGAAAGGTCTTGCCCTGCATCATCTGTTGCTGTATGTTGCTTAATTTTTTCCTTATACTGTGAAAATGTATATATTAGCTGCATGGTTAGGGACAAGACTGTAATGCAGAAAATGGGAAAATGCCTGCCTAACAGTTTGAGAAAATTCTGTAGTTTACAACAAGTGAATACTTTACAGTAGAATGAATGAAAGGTGATTTTTTTATATTTAATTCATAACTCTTTGGAGACTTCTAGTGTTGAGAAGTTGAACATGTGGCATTGTTGTAAAGCCTGTTACATTACTACATGTCTCTTTCTTATTTGGTGGTCTCTTTTTCTGAACCACGTGTCTTTTGAAGCTGTACCGTGACCTGTACAGATAGTGTTTAGAACATAAATATGTAGCAGAGATGAGTGACCAATTACATCTCACTGTCAGGTTTTAAAGATGATCCTGCCTGTTCCAGAGCTGCACATTCAAAGCAGCGTTGGTTCACCCTTTCTTCCCGTGGAAGTGGTTGAGCTGAGTCATGTGGGGATTATGGTGTGGGAATTTCAAATGAAATTTTGAAACTCTAAAGAGTGATGCCAGCTGAGGAGCTAGGCTCTGGTTCCTGTCTGCTTTGTGGGAAATCTAATCCACAGATCCTGTTTTTGAAGAGAGAGTGTTTCTTACACTGTCCTTTCCAAAAATGCCTCTTTTAGGCAGTTTGCATCCAGCCGTTACCCTCTGTGCTGCAATGGCTGCCCTCTGTGTAGATGTCTCTGCTTCTGTGAATTGGTTTATTTCGAAATGAAAAGTGATCTGTGCTCATAATGATTCAAGATATTGGAATAACTCTCAATCTGTGAAAAATGCAGGCATTTTACTACTTTGTTTTAATCCTCTGTGTACTGCATTTTAAAACCAAAAAGCTACTTAACTGTACCTACTTTAATACTCTCTGTCTGTTTCACGCAGTACTTGTTTAGTCTTTGTGTAGTTTAACCATTAAATTTAGGCACAGAGAATTGCATGTTACGTTTTGAAAAATCGGTTCCTTGTGAAATCAGGACTAGAAGAAAAAAAAAATGTAGCTTACTACAGTGAAACTGATCTTAAGACTTTCTCAGAATAAAAAAAAAAGAAAAACCCACAATCGCTTCTCGAGAAAACTTCAGTCGCTTGCTAAAAACCAAACAAGATCATAAATAATTGTGGAGGGCTGTTTTTGTTTGCCTTTTAAAAATTGGGATCACCTGTAGAAATAGTCTTTAGTAGAAGTTTCACTGTATATTAAATGTATCACACTGTATACTGTATTGGCATGTGCGTGTGGTTTACGTGTGTGTATATCTAGTATTTGCACTTTAGGTCAGACTGGAGACGAGATGCACCACGTGTATTGTATGTTGTGCCAGCAGCACACAGTACAAAACCTGATAACCTGTGCCCTGTGTTTTGAGCGTTATCATGCAAACGTCTTTTGCCAAAACTCACATTTTTTTCCTATTGCAGTTGAATGCACATTTGTCAGAATGTATTAATGCCCCAAGTACCTGTAGTTTTAAGCGTTATGGCTGCACTTTTCAGGTCAGTATATAACAATTATACTTCCCACTTGATGAAAGTCTGCAAATAGAACCTAACTCTTTGACGTGAAAGTTTTGGAATTCTCTAGTCTTGGTTAAGAAAAGGTCATCCAGTTGCACCAAGGGATCATGCAGCAAATGTTTGATTTTTTTGCATTTAAAAAATAAGCAATATAAAAAGCCCAAACGTTCCTGCAGTGGTTTGGGAGTTGTTAGGTGCACCCTGTGGAAACAGGAAGATGATAGATATGTAAAACTTCTTAACTTGGAGTAAGAGAGTCACTTTTGTTCTTCAGAAAACAGGCTAGTAACTTCAGGTGTTTCTATCTATCAAAATATTTATTTTCTCAAGCTAAGTATGTTTATATTTTCTCTCATTTGTGTGTCCTAATATTTTTATTAAGGTTAAAGGTAGGTTAGTGCACTTAAAACATGGTTTTATGTGCATTCATGTGTACATAGGTGCATAATCGAAGCGTAGTCTGATAATTGTTTTTAAAAAGAGACAAGTTTTAGACTTTTAATCCTGGCAAATTCTGCAATATTAAAAAAAAAAAAGCAAAATTGAATAGCCCCATACCTCAGAGTTTAGTTTCAGTATCATTATTCCAGTCTCTTTCGGTTCTCCACTTCCCTTATCACATGTCTTGGGGAATTTGGATAGTTATATAATATAGATTAGTCAGGAACTTTCAGAAACTGCTGACAGGGAAAAAAATGAGTTTATCAGATGGTGTGGTTAGTTTATCAGCCCGTGAAAACTTAAAGACACAAGAACTGTAAGCAGCAACATTTCTCAGTAAACTACTTCCTGCAGGTATTTCCAAGTTCTTCAACAGCAAGTGCTCAGTGCTTTAAGCATTAAAAGTAATGCTCTTAGTGGTAGAACTGATCAATGCTGTAACCCTGCCCACTGTTATGTCGTATGTATTGCCATTCATTTTATGTATGTATATGTGTGCATATATGTACATATATCCACATATATATTTTTAGTATTTTTATATAGAGTACATACCTTGAGGATCATTGAAAGCTTTTCAGTTGCTTTGCAGCATATCTGCCATCAAAGCTAATACACTGTGCATTGCAAAACACTTACTGAAGTAGGTGTAATGCAAACCAATGCAACCAAAGTAAGTGATATGGTCTACATCTTATGTACTCTGTATATAATCTATGTGTGTTCTGTAAACTTTTTATATAGTGGTTATTTGTAACAGCATTTATAGGTTGTGCAGAGGCAGCACATCTGAATACCATAGAGCAATCACAGTAACATCTTTGGATGACAAAACTAGGCATTATAGTATCTCTCAAAGTAGTATACAAAGCTGGCAGTTTCCAGTGATGATGAATTTATCTTAAATATTTGTCTTTAATACTCAACCAAAGGAAAATTTAGTGCTTATGAAGCTGTTCATAAAATACAACATAAGTTTTAAATGACAGTTTGGGGAATTGGAAGTTTTGGATTTTGTATGACACCAAAGTTTTATTTTGATTTATTTACTGTAAAGCTACACAGAAGACTCTAAAATACAATTCCTTTTGTAAATCTTGTTCTCTGACATATCAGGCACATGGAATGGAGATATATGGCAGTTGTATAAAACACTTGCTATATTACATGTATTCCTGACTTTTGTAAATGCCCAAGTAGTCTTCCCTTCTCTCTGCAACGTGCATCTGTGAACCAAAATATACAGTGTTGGTTCAATGTCTTGATATACTCTTTCTTTGTAGGTTTAAGAGAAATGGAATTGGCTAAAATGTATAAATTCTTTGTTGTCACAGGGAACAAATCAACAAATTAAAGCACATGAAGCCAGCTCAGCAGTGCAGCATGTTAACTTATTGAAAGAGTGGAGCAATGCTTTAGAAAATAAGGTATATCTTCTACTCACTTCTAATTTTCATTGATCATGTAAAAGTACTGGATGAAGCTTTATTTTTTTTCTGTTTAACAGCTGTTCAAAAGTACAGCTAAAGCACTAATAGGCTCCAAAAGCAATTTAGTCATTCAGCATATCTGGTACATTTGTTGCAATAAAATTCTGTGAGAAACTTGGCTTCACAACTCCATATAAACTTTTCCTCATTGGTAGCTTAATTAAAACACTTTTCTTCCAGTATTAAATTTCCTCTTTGAGCTGCCTTCTTACAAAAGGGAGGATTCAGAAAGCTATGGCAATACTATGAGCTGTATTTTTGTTACCTCGATGTTTTCCCAGAGATAACATCATTAGAAATACCATATAGTAGTAAATCACTGATTCCCTCTCTGCCTCCCTCTCTGCCTCCCTCTCTGCCTCCCTCTCTGCCTCCCTCTCTGCCTCCCTCTCTGCCTCCCTCTCTGCCTCCCTCTCTGCCTCCCTCTCTGCCTCCCTCTCTTTCCCATTGCTCATGCTCTCCAAACTTAATGACCTGCAAAGGTTAATTAACTGAAATGTGCATATTGCAACTTATGAACATGATGATTTATGCATTAATGTTGGACGAGAATGAACTTCACATTGAAGCAAGGCTTGATACTCCTGGGTTTAGGTCATTTGAGATTTGGGAGTTGTTGGAAATCATACCATTATCAGCTGATACCTTGTGAACCATTTGAACAACTTAGCCATCTCTTCTGCAAATAAAATTTAAGGCTTTAAGAATACAAAACTTCAGATCAAATTACATTTTTTAGAGTATTTTTCTTTAAAGTTTTACATAGCCATTAAGTTAGTCCCAGCATTGCCAAACTCTTCCACAGGTGCAGGCAGAAGAGTCAGGACACACCCTCCTCCTGCCCCAAATTTTTCTAGAATGAGTTATGTATGAGAAACAATTTCAGTGGTGTTTGTGCTGTGTGAGGCTTGTGACTTCTGTTACCTCACAGAAGATTGCTAGCTCATGTTTAGCCAATGCTGTCTAGAAAGCATATCCCCTTCTTGGCCTACAGTGATCTCTCATGCATGGGTTTCTGGCAAGGTCCTGCAGAAGTCAATGGGCAAAGTACTGTTTTGTCCCCAGCACATTTGTTCCTGGGATGCTTGATTGTGAACTGGAAGCCTCATAAGGAAGAGACCTAGTGTAGTTTTTTTAGACAGAATTTTCACTGCATGTGTAGGTCTTAGTTTGATGATCAATAACAATCCTTTCTTAATGTAGGAAATGTATGGGGTTTTTTAACAGATACAAATTCATACCCTTAGTTCTTTTTTGTTTATCCTGATTAAAACTGTGCAATTTATTTTACATTATATGAAAAAACCACATCCCCTGTGACTTCCAGGATAGATTGTGTTCTGCCTTTTGTTGGTGTCTAGGGAGGTGCTTTGTTATTTCAAAAATGCCCAGCAGTTCTATGTTTGTCTCTTACAGAGCTAAGACAATATACATTTTATTGCTCTCTTGTGTTCATTTTTTGGTTTAGCTTCCATTGAGGCCATAACTGCGTATCATTGTTTGTCCACTTTGACTTTTTCCCTTTTCACTTCCTGCTTTGTAGGTTTCTTCCCATTCATAATAAAGAGTTGAATCACTGGAAATCCCAAGACCAAGCCAAGTTACCAGAACAGAGCTAACCGCATAGCATATGTCAGTGACTTTATTCTAGAGGAGGGTGACAAAATTAATTGTAAATTCATCATCATTCTCTTCTCAGAGAAAAAAAAATAATCAATGCACTGAAGAACAGCAGTGCAAAGTTAACTTGGTTAATGAATATCATAGAAATCTTGGCCTTGTTGAAGCCTGGGGAAGTCTTGTTAAGATTAATACCTTTGAGGTATTGGGATATGTATGGAGGGGAAAGGAGAAGTTGCCTTCTCCCAGTCACTATGTTCTTTAACAGTGCTCGTAGAGTATGCAGGCTGAAAGTCCTCTGAGCTGCAAAGCTTGTTCAGAGTTAGAGTTTGGTATTTGAATGGTGCTGTTGGCAAAGAGAAGGTCAGATGTAATATCCTGAATCAAAACTTTGTAGGGCAAATTGAAATTCGGTGTTTTGTTTGCTCTGCGATGGGACAGGCTTGCAGACTGAACTCCCACGGGTTTTGCGATGTTGGAGATAATGAGTTGAATGTAATTTTGTGGCTCATCACATTCTTAAATTTGGTATAAACTGTTTTTTTTTGGGGGGGGGTTGCTTCCTTTTGGTTTTTGTTTTTTTTTTTTTTAATATGTGACTTAAAAGTGGGACCTGCTTTAATCCACTTCTTTGTGGTGTAAGGTTTTTTCCATTCTTTTTTATTATAAGCAATAGTTTACTTCGAAAAATTGCTCAATAAGAGCATGCTTTGATCCCAGGAATATTTCATGTATGTCAAGGAAGTACAGAAAACTGATTGACACAGTTTGTGAAGAGATGCTGTGTTTTCTTTACCTTGCTTTTTAGCTGAAATTGCCAAATGCAGTTAGGAAATTACATTTGGTGTTAAAAGATTTCTTATTCACAAAATAGCACCCAACTACAATTACTGACTTAGCGGTCACAGTTCTGTGTGATTAAGGGATGTAGGACATAATTCTACTTTTTTGGTGTTCTGTAAAACTGGAAAATCTCAGTCTGAGACAGGACCACTTCTCATAACCTATATAAAAATGGAATTGTTATGCTAGTGACACAGAGTGTAACAGCCTTATGATTGGGAAGCCTGGGGAGGAAACGATGACAGAAGGAAAATGTGGAGATGACAATTAACTAAACTCTCTATTCAATAAGGAAAGTGAGGGTGAAAAAAGAATCAACTACATACCCAGCAGATAAGAAATATGTGGGAGGCAGGGCTCCTAGTTTAAATAAAAGCTTGTTCATGAGAATTTTCTCTAGTACCTAGGCATGCATTCCTTTAGCCTCACAACCATTACTCTCTCTCTCTCTCTCTCTGCACTGGCAAATTAAGCTTCATCTCATTTCTGCTGAACCTTTCCTGCCAGTTTTTGCAGATCTAAAAAGCTAATGTATGTTTATGAATGCCCACAAGCTATGATGTATTGGCAAGTAGATACACCTATTACAGTCTCTCTATATTTTTGGACCTTCGATGACCCTGCTGAATGCCTTGTGGACTTTGGCAGTGTTTGTACGGTTTAGGCTACTGTAGAGCTTGAAATTATTTGCCTTTTTAAAACAGATTAACTTCTTGAGGCTAGGAATGTAGTGATATATAAGTGATTGAACTATGTCTGATTAGAGGCAGTTAACGTAGTAGAATTCTACAGTGGTAAAATCAAAGGTAAAAATGACCTAACCTCAAACTAGCATCTGTATTCGAGATGATGGTGTAGATTTTTTGGGGAACACAGGGCATCCAAGTAATTTGTCTTAATGTGGAATGTTTATTAAAGATTTCCCTCTGTCTGAATTGGTGCTGCTTCTTAAATGCTTTTAGATAAAGTTCTCTCTGAAACTAGTCAGGGCATGTCCATATGTCATTCTGTGTCAAGTGTTTGTTTTCTGCGTTTTTGCCACTGAAAAAATCTTGCCTGGGGAAAAATGAGATTTCTTTTCTTCTTTTTCTTGTAAAGAAACTTGCCAGCAGAAAGCAGCCTTCTTCCCCAAACCATAGTAATGAACAGAGCACAAAATAGTGTGATGGAGATTATTTACTGTATTAATTTTTATCCCCAAGGAAATGTATTATATGATATTCTTCTGACAAGGCTCATGTTTTAAAATCAGAATGAGTCACTAATGAATGAATTAAGAAGATGTCACTACAGAGAGAATATATTTTGCATCCTCTATCTCTTTTGGTCTTAGGCACCCTTGGATTTCCCTTCAAATGCACAGATCCCTTCTGTATTCACTCATTTCAGGAGTTTCCATCACCGTCACATTCTGTGAAGCCAAGTCAATGCCATGGAGATGTTTCTCCTTAAACTTGCTATTAATCAGTTTAGATTGGAATATGTAGTGCAAATTAATGTTCCCTTTCCCAACTAGCTTTTCATCTGCTCAGCCTCTCTCTGGTATCTCTTTTGTGCACGGCCCAAGTTCTTAACAGTGATCTAGGCCTAAATAGTTTGTTTCTTGCAGGCTCCAAGCAACTCCCAACTCAGTTAGCGGAAACCAGGAAACCAAGCCATTAAATAACAAACTGAATAAGGAAAATATTATGCTTAGGCCCAAGTTCTTTTGCTCCTTATGTATCCAATCTGCACTTCCATTAGCCAAAATTGTACCAACATCATGCTGTGGAAGTGCAAATGCAGTTATTAGAAACCTGGGGATTATTTATTTATTTGCAATACACGGAGAAAGATTTTACTAGGATCTCATCTCTTTCATGCCTGTAAGATAGTTTAACAAAGTTATAGGTATTTTTAATAAACTTTGGCAGGAGTAATTGTAGAATTTTTTCCAGGTGGCCTTGCTCCAGAATGAAAGTTTGGAAAAGAACAAGAGTATACAAACTTTACATAATCAGATTTGTAGCTTTGAAATAGAAATTGAAAGACAGAAGGAAATGCTGCGGAATAATGAATCTAAAATACTTCATTTACAGGTAAGAAATTTAGAATCTCCCAATTAAAGCAGAAATGGTAGTAGCTTCTGTTCTGTGCCTTTACACTTGTCAAGTGAGGTGTTCTAATTAAAAACGGTGGGAGAGAGTTTATCTTATTACAGAGCTACTCTGATTTTTGTTTTTGTTGTTTTGGTCAGTAGCTGGTTTGCTGGAGTAATGTGTTTCACTTAAACACTGCAGTTGCCTAGTCTGTGTTAAAACAGCCCCCTGTTTAACAAGGGAAAAGATTGAAAACAAAATTCCAAATCTTATCTGAAATACTATCATAATTATTTTTTCTCCTCTGCACAAGAGAACTACTTGAGGAGCTACTGTAAAAACAAAGACACGATGAGCACTGTTAAAATTGCCACATGTATTTTGTGTATTTATTTTCTACTTGCTGGCATTAAAAGAAATATATGTATATATATATAAAAATAGTGATTGAGGAGCTACTGTAAAAACTGAAAGACAAGATCAGCACCTTAAAAATGCCACATGTATATTGTGTATTTCTTTTCTACTTGCTGGCATTAAACATATATATATATATATATATATAAAAATAGTGATTGAGAACACTGCTGTAGAATTAATCCAGACATCGTGCAATGCACTTGAATACATGTTTAAAATCCATATTTCTGTTGTCCATCTTCTGAGGAAAATGTATGCATTTACTCCTTTGCCAGTAAGTCTGACTTTCTTACTCTGTGGTCTGAATCACCTGGCCACAAGCCAGCATCAAGCAATTCATGGCTAAGCATGCATTGGCATGGTGCTTAGTCCAAGCTGCAATTCTTTGCTTTGCATTTAAAGCTGACTTGGAATGTGGATTCTGGGAATTTGTTCGCTTGTGTGATACTAACCACAGTTAGGGAAACCTCAGGAGGTGTTTAGCAAGTGGTAGTGAAGGTATCATTTAGACATTAATATGTCTGATGCTAGAATATCATCCAGTTTAAAGGAATATAAATAAAATTACCTTGTCAACTTGTATTCACTTCATGTATTAGACTGCAAATGTTTGCACGCAGGAAAGATTTAAGTATCCACACTAGAACGTGGCTAAAATTTAAAGGACAGCACATTCAACAGCTCAGAGACCCTCAGTGTTGGTTTATAAGGAAACCTTTAAGGTTGGCAACAGGAACATTCCTGCCTAAAGGAACACTTCTACAGCACTTCTTTCCATGTTCTACCCATGTAGTAAGCAGTTTAGCCTGCCTTGGTCGTTGTTATTTGGTCTGGTAATAGTCTGAGATGTAGCTGCATGTTTACAGTATTGCATTCTGACACTAGAAAGCTAATCCTTGTATGTACTGATACTGCTGATTGAATCTACCAGGAGGTAAGTTAATTTGTAAGCCTGAGGCTCTTACACATGCTGTCTCAATAACCAGTGATGAGAGGGGAAACGGAAAAACATAGAGCAAGCTTTTTCCATGATTGTCTTGATGACAGATTGCAGTATCTTTGATTTCCTCAAGCAAAATCAATTTCCAAATGGTTTATGTTTTGAAAGAAGTCCTACAGAACAATATGGTTGGCAGATTCCAACAGGTAGTCTTTTCGTGGTAATAAGTACTGGAGATGTGTTTTGCTTGTCCCCTCGAGTTTACTTCTCAGCAGCTATTCTGTTTCAGTTATTTTAAGACAAATTGTGTTTCACAGCTATTTCAACCTGATTCCTTCCATTTACTGGAAGGAACCTCATTCGGTGAGGTTGTTAAGAGCATCCTTGAAGCACACCTGGACTTTTTTTTTGCCTGGACAATATGATTAGCTTCATTCTGTTGCCTACCAGGAGTTGAAGGATTTTAGTTACACGTTGTGAGACATTGTTTTTCTGGGTTGTGTTGACCAGCTGTGGGTATACATGATCCACATATATTTCCAGTGTAGAATTTGCCAGTTCCAGTCTGAACTAGCAATATTTGTTTGGTCCCTCAAGCCTTACACATGCTAGTGATTTCTAGCACAGTTTCAGTTTTAGTTGTTACTTAGGCTACTTTGGCCTGGGAGCAGCTGTTTCAACTGGTGCACTGTGAGGCATTTAACACGAGTAATGTAAATGCATCAAAGGTGTCTGGACAATGGCAGGAATCTCCACCTTGAGATGTTTTGCTTTATATTAATCTTCTATCTACTGATCTCTATAGGGAAAGTGTTTTTACCATGTAAGTACATGATACTTTTTTGACTGCTGTCTTGTGGAAAGGAACTTTGATATCAAGTAGTATCCAGTCCTGAGTATATTGAAGCTTATTAGTAAATCAAGTCTTAGGCTGAGTGTGGGTGTGAGGTACTTAAAGGTAAAAGAAGCAATGACCTTATGAATATAAAATGTTTTGATTTGTAATAAATTCTTTTTAAAGGGGGTGTTCTAGTACCTTTGGTTCCTTTTCTAGTGTATTCTTTAGCTTTTCAGTTTTACTCTGCCAACTGCAATGAAAAGATCCATTAGGAGCATCTGAAAGAGAAAAGACTGCAAATATTCCTCAGGTCTATGTGACATTTTCTACATTCTTTTAGTAATAATAGTGCTAAAATTCTGGAAGTGGTTTATTAGAAGTACCAAACAAAACCTAGATGAAAACTAATGTCAAGAAAAGCCTTTAATGGTTTGCCAGGCATATAACTCTGGATTAATGATCTGGAGAGGTCAGTTGCTGGAATAAAAAGTGCATGCAGAAAATTGATGTCTACTTGAAAATTTATGAGTACGGTGTGAGACATCTGTGTGCTTTCTAATGGAGTAATTAGAGTGAAATTCTCCTCTGCTGCATTAAATTCAGATTTAGTGCGTTGCTATATCGCAGCATGAGGACGGTTGACTCCCTGTAGGGTAAAAAGATCTGCTTGCCTTTTAAAAATGGAATACAAGTCTCTTTCCAAATGTTTTGTATCTCTTGGATTCTCATGAAGAGGTACAGGAGGTAAAATACAGCATCTCCACCAATGTGCAGTACAAGCGGCTAAAAAACAAGTATGACTGTGCATGTACAAAGGTAGAATGTTAGACAGAGGTCGATGGAGAGAAGTTGATCTCTAATAAAATCTTGCAGTAAACTTCTCCCAAAAGAACAGCTTGCAATTCTTCTGCAGTTTTACCACTTTACTAGTTCATATAGGAATGTGTTTGTTTTGTTTGATATTCTGTTAGTGTCAAGAGGTCCCAATTGGAAAACAGTGTTTCTATGTGAGGCACTGTGCAAACCCATGACCATGCTTGTTGCTCTTGCCTTGGAGAGTTCATGTTTTGTGTGAGTAGGCTGGGGCACACCTCGAGTTTACTTTTGTAACTATGAACTAATGATCACATCTTGTGGCTCTGCTCTTAAAACGATTCAGGCCATTCCATGATGGTGCTTCCTTTTATATGTACAGCTAACAGCCCTTCCCTGTTTTATTTTCTGATTAGCAGCAGTTCAAGAAACAGTGACTGTGTTGCTAGCTGATTATTAATACATCCAGGCAAGTTTGCTTCATCTATTTAAAAGGACCATACACCTGCATTTATGATTCAGTACACAACTTTCCCTCACAAAATTGTAATTTTGCAAGTGAGAGAAAAGCTTACATAGAAATAGTTCCTCTTGAAATATGTTAGATTGCACAGTACTTTGAGAAGCAACAAAATAAAGTACTCTTAGAAAATGATTTTGCTAGATGACTTATCAAATTGACAACCTTTAATTAATCATTACAGACTTTCAGTGTAACTGAAACCACACGATTAAAAGCAAATGCCTAAAAGGGCAAATGAGGGTTGCTTGAGGCTGAAGGATTTTCCCTGTTAGTGGGGAGTGTTATATCCGCATGGCCAATGCAAAATAACTTCTCTTTTCTTGGTTTGTGCTCAACTGCTACTTTTTTAAGAAGTGAAAAACAATTTTTACACCTTGGCACTGTCTGATAATAAACTCTAAAGATAGATTTGGAATTTAACTGTAGGTGGTAGCAAAAGTATTTCTTGTCTGAAATATTTGTGTTATGATTTGAACTTCACAACTGATTATGGGGTTCTGGCTAAAATTCCTGCTAGTCCAAATTAGCTGTGATGCCATGAAGTGCTATGTATTTCTTGCATCAGGTTTGAGGTAGACTGGGTACTGTGTTCTTCTTTATATTTGTATTACACTGAGGTGCTTGCAATATTCCTCTTCCAGAGAATCCCAACCTTCCTAGATAATTTTTTTTCTTACTATATTTCATACCTTTCCAAAATCAACTGGTTTTTTTTTTTTGTTTTGCTAAAAAAGACTCAACTAGCAAGCACCTTCAGGATGCATGACTTCAATTTAGGAAGTAAAGGTGGACATTTTCAGACTTAAGCTTACAGTCATGAAGGCTTCTGCTGTAGTTATGGGCACTTAGTAACTTAGGCTCTAATAAGTGATTTATGTGAGATTGAAGCTTGCTGATGCCCCTTTATCTGCACATGTATGTACACCATGTGTGCAAGAGTATCGATGTTTTTCCTGGAGGGATAAGTTATTTGTTATAATCCAATAATAAATGCATGTCCATGAGCAGCCACTTGGTAAGTTGTGCCCATACTTTGTGGCTTAAGTACTCTAACATAAAACCTGACAAGTATCAGCCCCTATCATCAACTCAGAATATTGTTCTTAGGTTGGAAGATGTGTGCTTTTCTTGTTATGTTTATATTTGTTTGTTTTTAATTAAGCAAGAAAATAACGATTTTAATAATAATACTTTGTGTTGATGGTTCTGATAGTGCTCTAACATTAATACCTATGCAACATGGAAGATTTTTATAAGTCTTTTAAATACTTGGGCTATTCAAAGTTTATGTTATTAAAATATTCTATCTAAGTGAAAATTGTTTATATTTGAGATGCATCTTCTTGTTGATCTATAATCTTAATTTATGCAAATTAAACACTTTTTGTTATTCTAATTTATTGTTTCTTGTTTTTATAAAGCGAGTAATAGACAGTCAAGCAGAGAAACTGAAAGAACTAGACAAAGAAATCCGTCCCTTCCGACAAAACTGGGAGGAGGCTGACAGCATGAAGAGCAGTGTAGAATCCCTCCAGAACAGAGTGACTGAGCTGGAAAGCGTTGATAAAACTGCGGGGCAAGGAGCTCGAAATACAAGTAAGTGTAAGCACAGTGGGCTGAAGTCGTCAGCATTGTTGCTAAGGGTGTCCTTGGAATGACACTTCCATTGTGGTTTTGGTCTGGAAGCATCACTGGTGCTGAATTTTCAGTAAGAAACTGCGTGATCCCTCTGATGATGTGATATTGCTTCCACGCCGTTTGTGGAGGATTGATTCTTGTCTTTTATTTTGTTCCCTTGACCCTTGTCTTGATTACAGTGTTAGTTCATCACAAATAATTTCTCAGTTCTTCTTAGACAGCTAATAGCTTTCAGCAGCTTCTTTCAATGTTGTCTTAGTACAAGTCTCTTATTACTCTTGTCCCCATGAGTGAATCAGCAATATGGTTATCCACATGAAACTACCTGTGAGATCTATTTGAAAATGAAGTTGTTATTGTGCTTGCTGAATATAATGAAAATAGAATGAAGCTAATAGCTTTCAGCAGCTTCTTTCAATGTTGTCTTAGTACAGGTCTCTTTTATTACTCTTGTCCCCATGAGTGAATCAGCAATATGGTTATCCATATGAAACCACCTGTGAGATCTATTTGAAAATGACATTATTGTTGTGCTTGCTAAATAGAATGAAAAATGGAGTTTAGTAAGGTAGTGTAGATCATTTATAATGTCATCCAGTCCAATCTATCACCCAGCCCTGTCCAGTCAACTAGACCATGGCACTAGGTGCCTCACTCAGTCTTTTCTTGAACACCTCCAGGGACGGCGACTCCACCACCTCCTTGGGCAGCCCATTCCAATGCCAATCACTCTCTCTGTGGAGAACTTCCTCCTAACGTCCAGCCTTAACAAACATACATCTTCCCCTGTACTCAACACTGGTCAGGCCACACCTTGAGTACTGTGTCCAGTTCTGGGCCCTTCAATTCAAGAGAGATGTTGAGGTGCTGGAACATGTCCAGAGAAGGGTGACAAAGCTGGTGAGGGGCCTGGAGCACAAACCCTATGAGGAAAGGCTGAGGAAGCTGGGCATGTTTAGCCTGGAGAAGAGGAGGCTCAGGGCTGACCTCATTGTTGTCTACAACTACCTGAAGGGAGATTGTAGCCAGGTGGAGCTTGGTCTCTTGTCCCAGGCAACCAGCAACAGAATGAGGGGATACAGTCTCAAGTTGTGCTGGGGGAAGTACAGGCTGGATGTTAGGAGGAAGTTCTTGCCAGAGAGAGTGATTGGCATTGGAATGGGCACTTAGTGCCATGGTCTAGTTGACTGGATAGAGCTGGGTGCTAGGTTGGACTGGATGATCTTGGAGGTCTCTTCCAACCTGGTTGATTCTATGATATCTGATTGCTTCTCAGTCTTGTATGTTGGTCAGTTTTGCCAGTGTGCAAACACTAAGAGTAATGTTTCCATGTGAGAGAAAGGGGGCATCACAAAATAGGCCTCCCTCCAAACTGAGTAAAAGACCACATAATACAGGGCTTGAATTTTCTGTTCTTTTATGATTAGCTTTAGACATGGTCACAGTGCTATAGTTTCGAGACAGGTGGTGTCTGAGGAGAATATTGAGCAATTGGTGATGCATGTTGAATTTCAGAGGGATGATGTAGGATGCATAGCCACTTCCAAGGTCTTCACTGCTAATAGCAATCCGCAGATAATGCTGCAAAGTCTCCTCTCAAAAAAATGGAGTCCTCTGCATATTGTTTAGTGACCAAGCAAAATTTGTGTTAGATAATTTAAATCTTTTTACTGCTTGTGTGATTAAGACTCACGTTTATAAATGTCCCAGGTAACCTAGATAAGTGCTTGCAAGCTATTGTCTGTGGAAATTACTTCATCATTGGACAAATGTGCTTTAGTTCTCAAGGAGGAAAGTTTTCATATGCAATAGCATATGCTGCAATATGGACCCTATGAATCTCTGTGGAACTTATGGACCCTATAGACCCCCAAGGACCCTTAAGGACTCTATGGATCCTAAGGTCCCTATAGACCTTATAGACACCTAGGAACCCTATGGACTCTGTGGACCCCTATGGACTGTATGGAGCTATGGATCATATGGACTCCTATAGACCCTGTAGAACCCCGTGGACCCCTATGGATCTCTATGGACCCTAAAGACCCTTATGGAACCCTAAGGACTAGGGTCTGTAGGGTATCAGGTAGTGACAAGAGTAGGAGGAATGGAGCGAAGCTGGAGATGGGTAGGTTCAGACTGGCGTGAGGAGGAAGTTCTTGAGCATGAGAGTGGTGAGACCCTGGAATGGGTTGCCTGGGTAGGTGGTTGAGGCCCCTTCCCTGGAGGTGTTGAAGGCCAGGCTGGATGAGACGCTGGCCAGCCTGATCTAGGGTAGGGTGTCCCTGCCCATAGCAGGGGGTTTGGAACTAGGTGATGCTTGTGGTCCCTTCCAACCCTGACTGATTCTGTGATTCTGTGACCCCAATAGATCCTATGGACCCTTGTGGTCCATAGATGTAATAGCAGTATCAGCCACTGACTGTAAAGTCTGTAGGAAAAACTACTTTCCTTGTCCTCGTCTTTCTGTATTCCTGCAGGCCTACTAGAGACACAGTTGAGCAGACATGACCAGATGCTGAGCGTTCACGACATTCGTCTGGCCGACATGGACCTCCGGTTCCAGGTTTTAGAAACTGCCAGTTACAATGGAGTATTAATTTGGAAAATCCGAGATTATAAACGTCGGAAGCAAGAGGCAGTCATGGGGAAGACCCTGTCCTTGTATAGCCAACCCTTTTATACCGGATACTTCGGCTACAAGATGTGTGCCAGAGTTTACCTTAACGGAGATGGCATGGGAAAGGGGACGCACTTGTCACTGTTCTTTGTCATAATGCGTGGAGAATACGATGCGTTGCTTCCCTGGCCCTTCAAACAGAAAGTGACTCTCATGCTGATGGATCAGGGACCGTCTCGACGCCACTTAGGAGATGCTTTCAAGCCAGATCCAAACAGCAGCAGCTTCAAGAAGCCGACTGGAGAAATGAACATTGCGTCCGGCTGCCCAGTCTTTGTGGCTCAAACTGTTCTAGAGAATGGAACGTATATTAAAGATGATACTATTTTTATTAAAGTCATAGTGGATACTTCTGATCTACCAGACCCCTGACATACAACGGGGGAGGCAGATTACACAGAAGACAACTCCGTTTGGGGGTTTTATATCAGTTTGTCTTCAATCGGAGGTCCTAAAGCTCACAGAACCACCTTGTGGAACAGATGGAAGAGTTTGAAGGCATAACTGCATAGGGTCCAATTGCGAAAGTAGCAACACATTAATAGATCATACCATGGTATATTTTTTAATAGAGTTAGCAACACTTAAACTCTGAAGAATCACTTATCCCTCATGAGGGTAATGATTATGGTCAGAGAGGATTTTGGTTTTTTTTAAACTTACTAATGATCTAGTCAATTGGAGGTGAAAAGACATATACAGTATGTGCTGAATAAATCACTGACTTTTATTTCTTTGAGCTAGAATACAAAAAGAACAAAAAACTTCACACGTGGGCTAGCTGGAAACTGTCAGCATGTTAAAAGAAGAAATGATGAAGTAATGTTGCAGTTATATTCTTTGAAAATCTGAGGTGCAATCTTGTCTGAAATATAGTATATTGTCTTTTTAAGGCCTCATCTGGTCTCTGTTTTAATAATTACTTTGTCAGAAGATCTTGGAGAAGTATCCATGTCTTCTCAAAAGTATCTGAATCAAAACCATATTTTTATTTAAAGTTCTATTGTTACAAGAAAGCATTTTATTTTAAAACTGTTGATAGACTGATATTTCTTGGAAGAAAAAAAAATAGAAGATATCAAACACTGGTTATCACTTGTGATAGGAAAAACAAAATATTCAATTCTGTTATTTCTCTTTAGAAATGTAAACCTACAATATATGTCGTAGTTAATGACACTATTTCAAAATTAAGGAAAAATCACTCATGGATGCTGTGCATCATTATCAGATTTATAATTGTTTTCACCCTAAAGTAGGGCATTTGTTGAACTTTGGAGTTCTAAACGGAATCCTGTACATTTTTTAAAGTTCTGCCCCATGCTTTCCAACCAAGCTATATATGTTGCACATTATGCTGTCAGCAGTATATAGTCTTTTCAGTATTGGGGAGGAGGATTAGTGCTGAAAAAAGCCTGTATGTTTGTTCTGTACTAGCAGCCATTGCTTCTTAAGGACAAATTAGCAATGTCTTAATATAGTGATGGTGGCTTGCATGCATACATGTGCCTTAGATGTGCTGTGCTGCTTATGAACCATAGCTTTTTATTCAGATTAATTCTGATATCTGAAGTGGTAGTTTAATTGAACTTCAGGCATAATGTTTAGCCTTGTCTTCAGAGCCCTTAGGGTACCTTGCAATGTACAAAATGGAAGCCAAAGCCCATTTCTTTGTCTTCTGGAGCTTCTATGGCTTGGCCCTGGAGAAATCTGTCTTATTCAGGTGCCAAAACATTATGCCCAGTGCTCCTATGGAGCTTGGACTAGACAGTCTCCATGGCCACTGTGAAGGCAGGCAACATTTCTCCTCTAATGCCTGTGGTTGAAATGGTGGCATCACTTGAAACGGACCCACCTGAGAACTCTCTGGGGCTGTGAATGTATATGCTCACGGCAGCTTCTCATAGCAGATGAGCATCCTAACTGGAAATGCATGGGCTTCACTCTTATTAACAGCCTGAACTGTAGTGGAAAGCATTTGCTAGCCCTGAAACATGCTGATTGCAGCCTGCTGTGTTCATCTGCTTCTGTTTAACAGCCTGTGGCAAGCAAGTCTAGAGACGTAGCACTGTGGTGCTCTTTAAAATCCAGGAGCTGCTTTAGCAGAGCAGACTTGCACTGCTGTGTTTTTAGCCTTTGTAGGCTTGAAATAAAACATTGCATCTCAGTCTTTAATGTCAGGTTGTATCAGTTTTCTGCTTTTCCAGGCATAGTCACAATTTTTGTCTTAAGGTGCAGTTGAATTCATGCCTTTGTATTTCAGCTTGTCTTTCCCATTGTCTTTTTTGGCTGTGCCTTCACACACAGTGCCTGCAAGAAGTATTTATGAATATACAATGCATGCTAAGTGGTCTTCATGGGTTTTCCAGGCACCTGCTAGAATACTGCCTGCTGCTGACTGTCGCAATCGTCAGCAGCAACTTGTCTTCCTTTTCCTGCCTTCCATTGTCCGGGGGTACTGTACTCCCTGTATGGTACATAGCTGTCAACAGGTGCAAGCTCAGATATGGAGGCATGTGCTAGCATTGCATTCCTAGCACAGAAGGAGGATGTTCTGCACAAGAGATAGATATCTACAGATATACCTGCAACTATATATCTTTAGATATAATTGTATGGCACTTGCAGTTTTATGCAGGCTGCATAAGCAAACCCATCACTTACGCTTTAGGGCGAAGGTTCGCTCAACTTGTGTCATTTTAATAATTGTGAACGTGGGCAGCTGAGCTTTTGTGTTTGTGCATCACAGAATTTTACTGAAAACAGGATTCCCAAGTGGAAATGTCCAAAGGACTCTCCTCCCATTGCTAGTGCATGTCTTACAAACTTAAATGAAACCGTTTGGCCGTCTCAAAACAATTGATAGCCTGTTTCGATCTGGGACTTGGAGGAGATTTCTAGTATAAGCAGGGCCCAGCATATTCTGCAGATTTGTGACTACCATTTCCAACTCCTGTGACAGAATCATGCTTCTAACTCCAGGCTCTCTTAAAGAGGAGCTAAAAAAAGTGTTTCCAGCCTTTGTGATGGAAAGAGGACATTGAAACATGCAAAAAGTGTAAACTAATAGGGAAGTCTTCCTGAGTCTGCGCACAGTCTAAACGAGTAGCTTTAAGAGATCTGAATATCTCCTCTTGGTGGGATATAGACTCAGAAACTTCCTGGAGAAGTTTAAATATGAACACTGCTAACTATATTAATGCCAATCACTGTAGCAGAAACATCCGTCACTGTTATATTTCACAGATCTCTATGCTGCTTTCCACATCTCCCAAGTGCCAAAAGCACCAGCTGCCAGGATCTTCAGCTTCATTTGGGCAGCTTTTATAATGCAGCAATGTGCTATCGATACGAAAGTATTTTTGCATATATGCTTTTTATCACGGTTACTAAAACAGAGGCCTACTGCACTTATTTTTTAAAACTACATGAAGCTGCCAGAGAATTTCCAGTTTGCCAACCCTGCGTACTGTGAAATCCAAGATCTTGCTACACAAACGTAGACACCGCCTGCTGTGGAATACCTGAAGCCTTGACTGTAACACTCCTTTCTCCACAGAACTCACAGGCCATCTCTGTAGAGTTCTTACTGTGTACATAGAAATCGGTTTTCTCTGCTTTCCAGCAAGGAGTATGTAGCATATTTTGTGAAAACAAGGCCACTGTATATTCTCTGTTCTCCAAATTGAAAGGAAAAGATACCTGGTGCTTTACTCAACACTTTAAATAATTTAAACTTTTTCTCTCATCACTGAAATGCCCTTTATCCACTTTTCTCTGTGTTCCTGACCCAGATATCCAAAGTTTTCTAGGGACTGTCTGTTTAAAGTGATTCATGGGGCAACGGTCAGACCCCACAGATGCTCTTAAATCTCGGCCAACTCCTCTGGCATGCCATTATTGCAAGGGGGTCCCAGAGAATTTACATCGCTTTGAACAGAGTTTCTTCAATGGAACCTTTTTTCCCTCTGCTTAGTAATTCCTAGCAGTGCACAGCTGAAGTCTCTTGCCGGTATTCTTTCTTAACCGTAATGCTCCAAGTTATGTACAAGTTTCTTCTGATTCCAGCTTTCTCTAGGGAGATTCCAGTGTGTGGCAATCTGGACGTTGTTGCCCCTTTTGTGTGCTTTTCAGCGCAGGGTGAGTGTCTCTGTTACCTAGAAAGTCTTGAATCCTAAACAGGATGAAACTTTTTGGGTATTTAAAGACCAACCTGCAGTTATGATGCATGACCATGTCTGCATTGCTTCTCTGGTCTAATTAAAGGGGTCTAGTTTCAGTTGCTGTCTACATGGTACACCTTCAGCTGCTGACTTACAATATGCAATGTTGATTTCAGCTTTATACTGTAAATGTTGTTCACAGAGAGAATGTGCAATAGGAAAAACAGCTGAGGAGTGGCATAACTTTGATGGAAAAAAGGGTACTGTGGGTAACATGAAACACACAGGCTTTCTTATGAAATACAGATGGGTTCCTTCTCCCATGTGTGTTCCTGTTTTCAAAAGAAAAGGTGAAGATATGTACCTGTTTCCTGTTTCTGTGCCTGGTGAATTTCTCAAATGCAAAGGTGATAGAGATTTATGTTAGTTGTAATTTAAATGTTGAACCCATGAATGCTAGGTTGTGATTTTACCGCTTGTGTTTTTCAGCTTGCCACAGTTAATGGCTTGTTGAGATGGAGTTTAAAAGCTGCCACCTGTTCTATCCATATAGGCATTTCACCAACAATGCAGGGTTTCTGTTTTGTTATAATTTCAAAACACTGGTGCTGTTTGGTTCAAGACAGAGTTAAGCATATAGGGAGTAAAAAGAAAAGCTGCCTGCACCACAAAAGAGTGAAAAATGTGACTGCAGTATTGATGCCTTGATATGATTTAACTATGCAAATATACAAATAGGTGAGGGGGAAAAATGTTCGGGTTGCATACCTAATCTCTTAGTTGTTGCTTTAACTTACTCATACGTGTGTAGGTACAGACACATATACATAGACATGCATGCACACATATATGCAAAGTCTTTACGTAGAAGTGGTGAAACAAAAACCTTTCCTCCAAGTTGTACTTGATCAGTTGGTGCAAATATAACTTATTGCTGCTAAGGGAAGATCATGGCTAAGGGCAAACTTTGGGTTCACATCTTCCAGTTTTGAAAACCTGTCTATAGCAAACTAAACGGTTTGTCTAGCTTTTCTGAAGACTTTGGAATGTCACCTAGGACAGATGTCCTTCCTCACACTCTGCTGATTTGAAGATTGTCATATTGTAAACAAACATCGTTATGGGCTACTTGTTAATTGCAAATTCTTTCGTTTGGGAAAAAAGGTGATAAAAAGCAACTGGACTTCTTCCTGGAATTCTTATCCTGTTCAGTCAATACCTCTATATTCTGGTTGACCTAGAAATTACAGCTACTGCAATAAAAATGACTTGTTTGGGAATTCAGCCTGTCTGAGAGTAGTTTTTAGTGTGTTTTGCAGTGTAGGAAGTGCTTTGCATCTGCAAACATGTTCTTATAGTGGGTGCTTTTGGAAAAAGGAAATCAAGGATGAGATGTGACTTGTCTGGAGTCACAAAAGGAATCTCCTGGAGATGGGACTGAAGGAGCATTTCCAGTTCCCTGGTGTTATCTTCAGGTCACTAGGTTTTACTCTTTTGATACATTTGTCCTGCAAACGAGCTGATATACCTTAAACACCCACATCAGGACAGTAAGGGCTAGAATTAAACATACAAGCTGTCGTGATTTGGGGTTCTACATGTGTGGTAGCCCAGATGTTACTCATTGCTTGGTGGTGCTTTGCACGGCCTGCAGAGTGGAAGGCCAGCTCAATGCATTGGTGTGAGTAACAGCAGTAAATGTGTGTCCTGCTCTATATGTTCAGAATCACCCAACACAGTAACACTTGATGCTCCTCTTAACCGAGGATAGAGATCGCCGTTCTGAAGTGAAGTGGGTTCATCTTTGTTCTACCAATGACTGACCATTTCTTTCTTGTGGAGCTCTCTCCCTTTTTCTTTAAGCCAAAATATGGAGGGGTTAATTGTTTTTTCCTGACTCTTAATCCAGCTTTGCTGACAAGCACGAGATAGAAGGGTTGTGCAAAACTTTGGACTGCTGATTCAGGGACATCCTCTCAATGTTTAGAAGAGTAGAGATACATAACGTGTAAGGGATCTGACTATTCCTGTTTCTCTCCTAATTTATAGTCAAGACTGCAGCTTCTGTCTTCCATTTCATGATGTTAGCGTAGATACTAGGCTGTGATTGTTTATATTTTTTTTTCCCTCCAAGTTAGGATTAGTTCCTTAGGGTTCAAATAAGTTGCAAATTTCACAGAGAAGCACCTGAACCAAAATCCTGGATCCAAACATCCCAGACTTGATGGAGAATTCAAATCTGGAATCTCAACTCTGTGGCTTACTAACCTACCCATTTAGGGAAGGGTTTGTCGTCTCTGTATGGTGTTTGTGTTTCTAGTCCTTTGGAACTAAGCTTTTAATTTGGTTGCCAGTTCTGCAAGGACTTTTTAACTTCTTAGCGATGCCGGTGTTCACACGCTCCATTGCTGGCAGTGTGATGCGTAGTGATGACATTTGACTCTGTCTAAGGGTTACTGAGATAAACCAGCATTATCATTCGTAAAGGTCATTTTCTTGCATAGTGTTCTGAGCTTCGGATTTGAACATGGCTCGCCTCTAAAAGGACACATCTTCCAACTATGACCTGCGTCACTGGCAGAGAGTTGTATAATCTGTACTTGTAGAATGGAAAAGGTACAAGCTTCCATTGTTGCTGATGCGTCATGTGATTCACCTATTTTGTTGTCCTTATAGCTGTTGTTCAGGTTTTTTTGATTGTTTGGTTGGTTGTGTTTTGTTTGGGTTTTTTTTTTTTTCCTTCTTCTTTTTCAATTTTATCCAAAAAATCCAACAGGGGAAGTTCAGGATTTTTTCTACAAGGTATAAAACTCCAATGATTTAATGGTGACTAGAGAGCTGTGAAAAATATCCCATTTTAGGAGATGATGGACTAAACGTAGGTCTATTTCTCTTAGACAAGTAGGATAACCTTTAAGATGCGTGGAACAACATAATAAATTGGGAAAACTAAAGCTGATATTTGTTTCCAAGAAATTCTGTAAGAAATATCTGTAGGAAAGACATCAGTGATTGAGAATAATGTACAAATTAACGTGTTTGAAACTTGTGTATCCATTTCTTTAAGCTCATACTCTTCAGTGAACGGTACACTTGTGTTCAGTTTTACGATCAAAAACAAAGACCAAAGAAGGCCAACCTCATTTGATTGTGTATATTCTGCCTGTCTTAATTATCAATAGCTGTAAGGATACAGTGCAAGTGATCTGGTAACCAGTGGTTCTCGTCCTTTTCTTTTAGGGGGGAAAGACAACTTTAATATGTATAATTTATTGCTCAGCAATTACCATGTTGTTAAAATAATAATAATAATAATATTAATAAAAGGAATTAGCAACATGTCTTAATTTCCCTATAGCATTATTATATGTTGTATTTCAGTTTATTGTATATTGTGTTTTTGTATTTATTTGTGTTTGGAGGTCTTGCTATGTCTTTTTGTGTTTAAATGCTAATAAACAAGGACAGTGTGTAAGAGTGTAGAATGCCAAACTCTGAAATGCTAAACTGTGTTATTAAAGGGAAAAAAAAAATAAATCTAAATAGGAAATAATATTTTTTACAAAACCTCGTTGTGTTGAATTTGAATGACTGCTGACTTGCAAATGGCCAAGATGCTGCTTTTCTCCTCTCCGAGCCCCCTGTGTGTTGGCTGTTCAGTGCTTTACGCTTATGCACCTGATGAACCTTTGTTGTGGCACTTCCTTTCCTCTTCACAGGAAATTTGCCCTAGCTTTTATCAGAGTCCTATTTTCCCATGTGATCACTAGAATAAAGCAGGTAATGGTGTTCATGCTAACATCAGTGTCGAGAGTCCTTGTGCAAATAGAGGAGAAATAATTGAAATGGCTTTTTGTGCATTTGTGGCACGCTGCTTTCCCGAAGAGGTGTGGGTAAGGAGATAGAGTGGCTTTAATATCTGAAAAGGTAATTTTTACAATTTTCTTCTTTCTCCAGTGTCATTAGTGACTCTTCTCAACTCAGAAATGCATGTGTTTGAAATCACGGAACACGGTGCAGTCTGAAAAAGCATCACGGTGTTTTGGAACTGGTGAAGCAATAATGTTTCCACTACATGTCAGATTCAGCCTGGCGATGAAAACCCTGATCCCTGGGGTGGTATATGAAGCATGTCACCTCTACTGAGTACAGTGCTGAGCTGTCTGTTCTTACATTTCTTTCCTACCACCTCCTCCTTACTGAAATCCTCACTTCCCCTCTTTAACGTCACTGCATGGGTATTACTGGGTTTACCATGTGGGAATGCCATGCCTATTCTTAGAGTCAAGACTGCAGTGCCTCAGCAAAAGCCACTGCCAGCACTGGGATGTGGGCATGACCCAGACAGCCAATGCTGGTGTTGGCAGCAGATAATCTTAAAGTGCTGGATAGCTGAGTGCCTTTTCTTGATGGAATGGGGACACCAGAGAAAAAAAACAGTATAGGAAAGCATAGAGAGAGGGAAGGGTGGCTAAGGAATTCCATCCTCACAGCATGCAGGATGTGCTGTGCTGGATGTTCCGTTGTGCCGCTGAGAGCAGGCACTGGTAGGTGACTCTGGATGCTCTGGCATCTCGTGCCCTGCTCATCACACTTTCCGCTTGTACTCCCATGGCCAGCACTCCAGGCTTTGCTGCCTAAAGCTCTCCAAATCTCACTGTGGAGCGTGAAAAGGCAGTTAGTTTCCTTGTACTCTTAAGGAAGTGGGTTATCCTCAAGCAAAGCCCTCTTACAGAAGAGCAGATTTTGTTGTTCCCTGAGCTGCTCTTCTGAAACGTTATTGCTTGATGCTAGTCAGATGTGATGTGTCATTACAGTGTGGCAGGATAGGTGGGGAGGAAGCAAACTGCTTTAAATATGACAGCAAACAGCAATTTGCTTCCTTGCTCCTTCCCCAGCGATGAAGCAGTTTAAATGCTTCACAATGCCATTCCTGGCAAGAATGAGTCTTTATAGAGGGTTTCTTCTTGGCAATAGGTCACAGAAGGTGACTGGCAGCTTTGTAGCATGCTTTCCCCCCGGAGGCAATTCAGGATGACGGGAAGAGAGTGGCAGCTCCGGGAGTGCAGAGAAGGTGGGGAATGTGGCAAGAAGAGCTCTCCTGGTCTACAGAGAGTGCAGATGTCTGTGTTTCCTGAGCATGGACCTGCTGCTGGGGCCATCTCTTGCGAGAATTGCAGCAGGATGGTTTGGGGTTTTTTTCAACTCCTTTGAAGATTTTCAGTGTTTCAAGCCTTGGGTTTGCTTGCTGTCTGATAAGGAGAAGCACTTCCAAAAGCTTCATGGTCCTGCAGATGGACTTATCACCAGCTCTCGGTGATAGCTGGCTTTGGTGTGATCCAGTCCTGGAGCTGTTCAAGTAATGAAGGAAATACCTAGTGGTAAAAACAAATGGCAGAAGAGGTTGATTCCCTCATCTTCCCCCAAAGCAGGTTTTCTGTGAGTCCCTTTTGTGGTTCCTTCCTGCATGTCTGGACTGAGCCCTAAAGACTGTTGCTTGGAGGCTAAACGAGTGTCTTCCCCTGCCCTCCTCCCTGAACGTGGTACCTGAGGAGGGTGAGGCCGCCCAGGCTCCGCAGCTTTGAGGTGACCTGTGGAAGTGGTGAACAATGGACCCCATTGCATGTTCGCATGTGTACAGTCCAAAGAACAGGGAACTGGCCCAAGCTGGGAGCTGAATTCCCACTGTCCAGGCTGGCAGACACACAAAAGACCTATCTTGTGGGCTGCAAATTGGATTAAGCAATGTTTGGCCACAGCTCGCAGTATCAGTTGCAGCTGTGGAAATGTGTGTTTTGGGAGCATTGCTGTGCTGATTAGAGGCAGGGGTTGTTTGCAGACGTTGTTATCAACGCTCAATGGCTGCTTTGTGCCAACACAGAAGCTCCCATAGAGAAGATTATTTGGATCATCCCTGGCTGGTAAAAATGGCATCTGTTTCAGCATAAGACAAGTTGGGCAGGAACGCTGATCTTGAGAGCTGTGAGGCTCTACCTAGGAGGCAGGAGCTGGGCAATCTGGCTTGATGGGCTGGGGCCAACTGTTTGAGATTCAACCACACCAAGTGCCAGGTCCAGCTCTCAGTTCACGACAACCCCATGTCGTCCTGCAGGCATGGGGAAGAGTGATGGGAAAACTGGCAGGCAGAAAATGACCTGGGGGTGTTGATCAACAGCCATCTGAACATGAGCCAGTGATGTGCTCAAGTGGCCAAGAAGGCTGGCAGCATCCTGGCCTGCATTAGGAACATTGTGGCCATCTGGACCAGGAAAGCCATTGCCCCCTTTTACTCAGCACTGGTGAGGTCATACCTTGAATACTGTGTTTGGTTCTAGGCCCCTCGCTATAAGAAATTTATATCATTGCTGGAGCATGTCTAGAGAGGGGCAACAAAGCTGATGAAGGGTCTACAGCACAAGTCCTGTGAAGAGCAGCTGAGAGACCCAGGCTGTTTAGTCTGAAGAAGAGAAGTGAAGACCTTTCGCCTCTCCACAACTATCTGAAAAGATGTAAGTGAGGTGGGGGTTAGTCTCTTTTCTCAACTAACAAGCGATAGGATGAAAGGGAATTGTGTCAAGCTGTGTCAGGGGACGTTTGGATAGGACAGTATGAAAAATTTCTTCACTGAAAGGGTTGTGAAGCATTGGAACATGCTGCCCAGGGAAGTGGTGGAGTCCCCATCCCTGATGGTAGTGAAAAGACCTGTAGATGTGGTGTTTAGGGACATGGATTAGTGGTGGTGTTGGCTGTGCTAAGTTAATGGTTGGAACCAGTGATCTTCAAGGTCATTTCCAACCTAAACGATTCTATATCCTGTTGTAGTGGTTTGGGTGCTTCCCACCCCCACACACTTTAGAAATCAGCTCTGGAAATATGAATGAAGCTTATGTTTACAGCTGGCACAATATACAAGCAGATATTTACAGTATATACAGATATAGACAGAAATATACAAGGTAAAAAGGTAATACAGAAACACAACTCCCCTCCCAGAAACCTGAGTCCCCAGGAGGGCTCTCAACCACCCCTTCACCTTCCCCTTACCCCTCTCAACTTTCCCCCAGTCCCAAGGAACAATAGAGGTTTGGCCAGGGGGTTAGGAAGCAACGTGGATCAGCCAAAGAAAATGGAGGGTGAGGTTAAAGAGTAAGATGCAGTTCAGCCAGCAGCCCAAGCGAGAGCGAAGTGCTGAGGGTGTTACCTATGTTTTGACTCATGTTTTTATACATCTCAGTAAGCCTATGAGTGAAGTAGACATCAGCCTTGTTTTCCTTTCACAGCCTGTAATGTAGTTCCACCAAAACATTCTAGCTAGCTTCAAACTAGCACACCTGTGCCATGAGCCAGTAGGAAGGCAGATGAGGTATGATCCTGCCCCCAGCCATTCCTCTTTCAGCACTTGTCCCAGGTGTAGATAGTGGTGGCAATCAGTCCCGTGAGAACAAAAAAGCTTACACAAGTGCAGTCTCTGGATGAAGTTAGCTGATTAAAGTGCCCAGCAGGCTGTGGGCTCAGGGCTTGGGAAACAGGCTCAGAACCCCCCCACCCACGCAGCTGCGGCTCTGTGGCTGTTTCTGACAGTCATACTCAGCAGGAAGTCCTTGTTCTGCTGCTGTGCACAGCAAGGTAAGAAGGAAGCCAGAGCACAGCTTCTAGATAGCTGTAAGACAAAATGTAATCCCCTCTGTTAACTTCTCCTGCTTTGTTGCTCCTAGGAGAAGGTGACTGTGTGACTGTGTGGCTGCAAGAGGCCTCTAAGTGCCAGACAAGTTCCTCTTGCTGAATGGGCATGGAGTCTCAGAGAAGGTTTAACTCTATGGGGTGACTGAATGTTCAGCTTTAGCTCCTGAGCAGCCCTGGCATGATGCTGTGCCACTCCTGGCAGCGTGCACAGCTCCTCTGCTGTCAGGGATCAGTAGTGGCACTACAGGTTGCAATGTTGCACTTGATACTACTATTTTCTGGAGGAAACTACTATTTGCTGGAGCGAGTCCAGAGGAGAGCCACAAAGATGCTCAGAGGGCTGGAGCACCTCTGCTATGAGGACAGGCTGACAGAGTTGGGGCTCTTCAGTCTGGAGGAGAGAAGGCTTCGAGGAGACCTTATAGTGGCTTTCCAGTATCTGAAGAGAGCCTACAGGAGGGCTGGGGAGGGACTATTTGCAAGGTCTTGTAATGTCAGGACGAGGGGGAATGGGTTTAAATTGGCAGAGGGAAGATTTAGACTGGATGTTAGGAGGCTCAGGGGTGACCTCATTGCTGCCTACAACTACCTGAAGGGAGGCTGTAGCCAGGTGGGAGTTGGTCTCTTCTCCCAGGCAACCATCAACAGAATATGGGCACACAGTCTCAAGTTGTGCCAGAGGAGGTATAGGCTGGATGTTAGGAGGAAGTTCTTGACAGAGAGAGTGATTGGCATTGGAATGGGCTGCCCAGGGAGGTGGTGGAGTTGCTGTCGCTGGAGGTAGAATCATAGAATGGTTTAGGTTGGAAGGGACCTCAAGGATCATCCAGCTCCAAGCCCCTGCCATAGGCAGGGACACCTCCCACTAGAGCAGGCTGCTCAAGGCCTCATCCA